>CM065054.1:53422600-53682600 GCA_032883995.1 Coronaproctus castanopsis
ACTTATTTCATTTTCGGTTCCTATTTATCTTCTAGTAACGTTCTTAAGCTTTTAACGATTCCATAATCAGCGATTATTTCTGTATGATCATACGATTTTTCTCTTTCGTGGTTATTTGCGTTCGAGATTTAGGAAGTGATTTCGATTTACACATATCGTATCGATTTATTAACATTATATCCTCGGCGTAGACGTCCGTGTGTCATGCGGGATGGTTACTTTCTCTTCGGTCGGCTAATGAGAAAGGCTAAAACCGGAACTCGCGTTACTGATGCGAAAACAGGCGTGTTTCACTGGTCGAAGATGTTCCGACCGGAAATACCCCGTCCAGCAATGATATAAATTGATGGAAATAATAGAATACACAAAAGCTATAGCGATAGTAAAAACGGAATACAATTTCTGTCATATTTAATAACCTGACAGCCGGTCTAATATGTATAACACTAATTGTAACGGACTCCCTCGCCGCCGTATCAGCCCTCAAGAACATAAAATCGAGAAATCCTCTTATTAAACGCATATTCACTCAATTATACAATTACTTTTCTCTTTAAATCGGCAGTATCGTAATAGCCTCGGTAGTTAATCGAAATAAGAATAAAATAAAATAAATAATACATTAAGGATATATTAGGATATATTAGGATAAATTAGGTTTCAGTTAGACGTATTGATGAAAATACTATAAAATTACAAACACAGCGAGTAGTTTATTAGAAAGGATAGGACAATGACCATTTAAATGGGATATCCGAATAAATTTTTTTTTTTTTTTTTAATGGGGATGCCTTTACAGCTTACCCAACGTGGAGCCGTAATAATCACTAACTCATATTCTTATGAACTCGGACAACTTCTCGAGAAAAGTCGCTATGTCCGGGAATAAATCTAGATTCTCAACATGCAGAAGGGACATTACATTATAAGGAGGACCACCACGAGATGCGTAAAGTAATTTGAGATACAGTTCAGAACGTAATGCTGTTAATGAAGGGCATTCGAAGAACACGTGATCAGGGTTGCAGACTACACGACCAGCATGTAGAGGACAATACGGATTATCTCTAAGCTGCATAACGAACAGGCGGTCAGGCAACAAGCAATGCCCAAACCGCAATCTGCTGATAAGCACAATTCCTCTCCGCTTGATGTTTTTGAAAACGTAGAACCATGGGAACCTAGGGAGAGACGGCTGCAGCTGATAATACGCAGTAAGAGGCGACCGCTGTATGCACTCCATATATGTCTGATCCCAGAGCTTTTTATGAACAGACTGTGTAAAGTGAATGACGTCACGAGAAGAAACTGAAGAGAATAAAACACCACTAGAAGAACCCCTTTTAGCTATTGCATCTACCATTTCATTGTCGGGGACTCCTCGATGTCCCGGTACCCACAAGAATGACACAAATATACTGAGATTTTCGAGCTGATTAAGTTTCAACAAGATTTGCATTCAATAGCCTTTAAAATACTCTGTGAGTCGGTAACAACGAGATAATTACCTGGAAGATTCGCATCAATTAAGGACGACAAAGAAAGAAATACTGCCACACACTCAGCTGTAAATGAGGAACAGAGATCAGATAATTTGTATGCACTGCTAATATTAAGAGAAGGGATATAAACTGCTGCACCAGTTCCCTGAGATGACTTCGATCCATCTGTATAAACAAGGATATGCGTAGGAAAATTTTCAGCGATAATATTATTAAATGTAGCCCGGATCAGTGGGGGAGGCCAATGGACGTAGTTCTCTGGAAAGAAAAATGTTATTTTATTGGCAAAATTGTATGAATAAGGTAACATAAATTGGATGGGTATATGAATTCGCATAGTCTGCACCTGAAATTCATCCAACCTAGGTAAAACCGAAGCCAGCAGAGGCATTTTGCTGTTTGAAAACCGCCAGTTGGAATAAATGTGGTAGAATAAATTGTATAGCGGAAAGCGATCTATGTACATTCTACCGATCAAGAGCTTTAATGCTAAATAACTCCGTCTCAGCTGTAACGGAGGAATCTTACACTCTGCCAACAATGCCGATATCGGAGTACTTCTAACTGCACCAATACAGAGCCTCACACACTCATTTTGCACACGATCAAGCTTATTTAACAATGATTCAAGATCCATAAAAAACACAATCATACTCCATTTTAGAACGAATTAGCGACTTATAAAGAATCAACAGTATGAAAGGATCACCACCCCAACGAGTATTGTATAAATTACGTAGAATGTTAACGGCGCGGTTAATAGTTTTTATAAGATGTTCAATATGTGGCCTCCATGTTAAACGCGTATCCAACGTAATACCCAAATACCGTATTGACTTACAAAAGGGAATAACTCCATTTTCTGCTGTGATAGAGAAGTTATTGACTGTGAGATGTCTGTATGTAAAAACCACTGCCGCACTTTTCAGGGGACTTAGAGTTAACCCCAACTTATAAAGAACTCGTTCAATTAAATCAATATCCATATTAATATTACATACGGCGTCGGAAAATGATGTATTGGAACTAAATACCGCAATGTCATCGGCATAAAGGAGAGTTTTGGAATACAAAGGCACGTGTGCCAGTTCTGAAATATATAAATTAAAAAGCAACGGACTGAGGGAAGAACCCTGAAGAATTCCCCTATATACCACTCGATGGTATCTGGTGGACGATGAACTTATTAAAATGTGGCGTTGCGAAAATAGTCTACTAATGAAGTGGCAGCAATGCTCTGGAATGCCTAGGGACAACAGTTTCGGCTGTAAAGTGGGAAAATGTACGTTGTTAAAGGCGTTCATTATATCGAGGAAAACAGTAATATTGTATTCTTTATTAATGAGACTGTTATATATATTACCAACTAAATCACCCACGCAGTCCAATGTACTGGTGTTATTTCGAAAACCATACATATTAGTTGGAAGGATTTCATTATGCTCTAACCACCAGTTGAGACGCGAAGCTATAACGGATTCACAAATTTTTCTAAAACAAGAGGCTAATGCAATTGGTCTAAGTGATCCATTTTTCTTAGGCACAGGGACGATAACAAAAATCATCCAAGAACTTGGAATCGATTTAGTTTGCCAAACTTTATTTAAAATGTGAACGAAGATAGTAAAAAAATTTTCCGGCAGCTTTTTTAATACTTCGAAAGAAACACCATCGTATCCTGGCGATGTTGAATCCTTCGTTGATAAAATGTAAGCTACCTCCTTTTCAGTAAAAGGAGCATCTAAAAAGTGATCCGAGGGGCTACTTTCAGGTATTATACCTTCTTCTAGTTCAGGTACATGAGGTGGAGTCAGTGACTCAACAAATGAATAAAAATTGTCCTCTGACAACTGTCTAACTTTATTATAAGAAGAACTCCTGAACGATTTAGATAATTCCCATACCTTAGAGATAGATGTTTGTCGATTGAATTGCATGCAAAACTGTTGCCACTTCTTCCTTTTTGTAAGTTTAAATTCCCGCTTAGCTAAAGCATTAATTTTCCTCCAGTGCAAATAATTTTCAACAGAACTATTTTCCTTATATTGTAAAAAAGCTCTCCTTCTATCACAAGCTGCGCGATGGCAGGAAACTGACCACCAAAGGCTTGAGTTACTTTTCCTTGTTTTCTTATATTCACGCTCCTTTATAGATGGTGACGATTTTGATAGGGCTTCGCTGATAGCTTCATATAAGATAGAATATTGAAATATCGCAGCCTGACAGATATAATCGCATATATATATATATATATATATATATATATATATATATATATATATATATAATATAGGCCCGATTTTCACAAAAATTCATAAAATCGTACAAATCTATGCATCAACAGGAGAGGAGATCCGAATAAAAAAATAGAAGAATTCTACCAAACATTCGAATAAAGATTGGCGTAAGTGGATAATTATCATCGGAGATTTCAATTGGAACTCGGCAAAATGATCGAAAGAAAGCAGTAAGAGAAGAAGCAATCGATATTAGAAATGAATGTCAGTTACCAGCAAAATTCTCCGAAAGTTATAAAATAAACTGTACGCGATGAATACATTTTTCAAGAAAAAACTAAAAATTGAACTCGCGGAGTCCAGATTTCCGATATAAGAATGTAATCGATTATATCATGTGTAATAATCGTTATTTATCATATCGGATCTAAATTAAAAATTAACCCGCAGCTTAAAAAACATCACGCAACATTTTTATGTTGACGTTGAGAAGCTATCAACTAATGTAGTATCAGAGAAGAATCTGTAAGAAATACCGTGCGGTAGAATACCGAAAAATTCTGAAAAAGCAACCGTATTTATAGCTCTAAAACGATACGAGAATGCGCATCCTAAAAATAAAATTGTATCCCGGAAATTAAGCACTAACCTCGAAGCACTAATGCAAGTGCTTCTTGTTATGCGGACTAACGTACTTTTGTAATTTTAGTTCATTCCTTAATGATCTGATGAAGCCCTTCGTTTTCCTCGCCCCCTTTTGCCGTGCCATTATTATAGTTTGCGAAAGGTTGGCTCCCTCATAAAATGTCCGAACAATTTTGTTTTCCACTTCCTAATTTTATTTCCATTAATACAAGATCTGTTTTCATCGTGCGTAACACTCCGCATCCTTCGTTGTTTTTTTTTTTGCGCTCCGCGGTATCTTCCAGATTCGCCACGAGATCCGCTATACATATTAACACCTTCTTCTTAATTAAAGTTATTGATTGTGGAATGTAGTGATTTTTATTTATACTTGATTACTAAAAATAGTTAAAATCACTAAATTTATTTATTTATTTATTTTTTTTTTAATTATGCGAAGCTTTTCGGCATTTACGCCATTGTCAAGCTATATACAGTTAAAATTAATTAATATAAAATCATAACATATTAATTTAAAACTACAGTAGTTTTAAATTAATATGTTACGATTTTATATTAATTAATTTTAACTGTATATAGCTTGACAATGGCGTAAATGCCGAAAAGCTTCGCATAATTAAAAATAAATTTAGTGATTTTAACTATTTTTAGTAATCAAATTCTTCTTAATTTCTCTAAATTTAATCTTCCGTCACATAGATCATTTCATAACTGCCGATGCACGTTCTTATTTCTATATTAGGGTCGTTATCGTCGGTTATCCAGCTGCCTAGATACTTGACCTTCTTTTTAGTCGTTTAATTTGCCGGCCGTTAAGGAATAGTTTTTCGTTCGCAATTGGTTGTCTTGAGACCAGCATAAAGTTAATTTTGTATTTATACGAAACCGTTTGTTTTCATTTTCACGGGCAACCGAATCCAGTAGACCATGTAGGTGCTCGATATTGTCCGCCAGCAGTAGTGCAGTATCATCGGCAAAACGTATCGCGATAATTTTTTCTCATCCAATTGTTATACGATTAAATTTTGGCGCGATCTACTTCCTATACACATCGCCTGGAGATGAATATGTGACAAGTGTCTTCCGACATGATTATGAAACACGATATTCGCTATTATTGAAGCTATTAATAAGTCGTTTTGTTTTTTTTTCTAAATTGTACGCAGTTATTCCGAAATTATTTCATCTAATTATTGAAGCATTATTACGTATTTATAAACCGTATTTTTCGAGACTGCTTTATCGATACAATTATTGTCGAAATGACTTTTTCCGATTATTTCTGTGTTGCAAATATAAAAACTTCGATATCTTTTTATATAAAGCTGCGCTTTTAACGAGTATACTTCAATAATCGGCTCCAGTCTGTTTTCAATTCTAATTTTGTCATTTTTCGGCTTGTATCTCTAGCCAGTGAATGATTTAAGCATTTGCTTTATTGCTAATATCATGATATGATAAACCACGTTGTTATCGGTTGTGAAGCCGATTACCTCGCGTACATTTTTGTTTTTTTGTTTTTTATTATTATTAATTGACCGGCAAGTTTATAATTTAAATGTCACGGTGAATGCCTAAAATTATATGCGTATGTAAAAAAAGTTACAGCTAAGGTGTCCGGTTATTTAATAGAAATACACTGTAAAAGTGCAAGGCTTCTACTACATACATAAGTAGAGAAGACCTTAATTCGGCCCGTGCTTTAGCGAGTTTTTATAAACCCGCTACCGAATGTGATAGCGCATGCTGATGATGTTACGCCGGTGTGACACTCGTATTGGAAGCTCGGTGTTAGTAGGTCACTTTTCGATTTTATCGAATGACTGCTCAAGTATTAACTCTTCTACAGCGAATAGGATGTATACGTCCCTTAAAAGAATATGCTCGAACGTCAATTACGGAATAAACTATCGCACCGGACAACGTCTTTGATATATCTGCGAGTTACGTTAGATTCTAACGGTAATTTCTCAGAGCATTTTCCGGAAGTTGTTGCTGAAATCAGCGTAGTACCGCGGAATAGGCCGAGTGGCACGGGACGAGTGAAGATTCCGAAGCGATTACCGATCGTTATACGGCATCGGTTTGGGTTGGTAAGATTGATAAAGTTTAACTAACTAAAAAGCGTACTTCTCCGACGGTTGCATTGATTGCTCTCTCTCTCTAAGGTGCACTCCGACTGAACTAGAGGTGTACTGCCGCGCTGTAATGTTTCCATTAAGCTATAACGCATTATCTAATAGAGATAGGTATTCTGCTTGCATGATGATGATTCGTTTGTATATAGCTATAACTCTTAACGGAAGGAATAATGGTTCGAGGCAGGATATAAAGTCAGCAGCTTCAATAATAAGTAAGCCTACCGAATCAGCAAATGACTTTGGGTCACAAGACAAGCAGGTCCCTGCGTAATAAACTTTATAACGTTGCTTTCGCTAGATGGCAAGAGTCTTGGATGGAATATGACTAAGATATTCTACTGCTCGGCGTACTAGATCGTATAAATTACAAATGATTTGTGCCCTTTAGAGCGTTGATATGTTTCTCGAAACACGTCATTGTCACGAGGAGTGTTTCTCTCTCAGGGAAACATCTCGCCGGCGCATTTATGGAGCTGGGGCGTGTGTACGACCTGTTGAACGAACGAGCAAATATGCCTGAAGGTAGTTACCACCACTGAACAAACTGGAAATTTCCTCCGGTCGGTATGATCAAATTATTGGTGCGCCGGCGTAATGACAGATTTCTTTGATCAAAATCTAGCTGGTCAGTCGGCCGAAATCTTCTATTATGCTTACTCGAATCGCACTTAACTTGAAAATAGATATGAAGTTTGCAATGTATAACACAGTGCAGCATACTTATCACCCCCGGATGATGTCATCCAGTACTTGAAAGTATTAGGCTTCTTGGTGAAGGACAGTGACCCTAAGTAACAGTTCACTAAATGACAATTGCCATTGATTACCAGTTTTGGAATCGAGACAATGGTAGATTAGTTCGAAGAGTTGATGGCTTTTTTTTTATTCACATCATTTATACTGTGTAGTTCTTTTTTATATATATATATATATATATATATATATATATATATATATATATATATATATATATATATATTGTCGGTATATTTCTCCTCTGACTTGTTTCTGCATTGTTACCATCTTTTGCATTTTACGGACTCGCTGTATTTCTATTACTAGTGATATATTTAATATTTTTATCAAGTAGTTTTGTTTTATTCTGTTTGCGGAGGTCGTCTGATTCGTTACACTATTTTCCTCAACATTTTTCATTTTCTTCACATTTATTTGCGATTGATTAACATCTTAAATTATCGTTTCTCGCCCATCAATAGTTATCTCTTTTGTTTTTCCGTGGTTTCTTTTTCTTCTGTTGTTCGTACCCCGCTATATTAGTTGCTGCTGTCTCGCGGCTGTTTCTTTTATTTAGTTCCAATACTGTTCTGTTACATTCAACGATTCTCTTTAAACACTTTCGACGTTTGGCTACTAAATATTTTCTGCGTTCCTTTTTGTACTAAGATTACTTTGACGCTGTATTCTAAATCATAATTACGCCGTTTCAACTAAGTCAAGTGTGCCCATTTTCTCTAGCATTATAACATTCTTCACTCGATTAGGATATTGTATTTTTAACATTACATAATCTATCTACATCTGTTATAGGCGCTTTACATCCTTAGATATTGGCTATTATTTGATCTCTTCTCGATTGCATAAATCTATCAATCTTTCGTTTATTTCTTACACCCAAATAGGATCTTACTGTATATTCTTATTTTCCCTACCCTACGTTGTGTGGTATTCGAGTTTTCCGTTATTACCACATTTTCTTCAGCTTCCATTTCTCGCGACTCGTCTAGTTTCATCTAGGTTTTTCTTTTCTATAATAGTATTTACCGATTTGATGCGATATCGTTTCCCCCGATTATCCTGCTTCCTAATAATTTTCGGATTTATTAACGCAACGCTGACTACACATTATAAGCGCTACTACACCGTGTCTTGTTCCTTTTTCTGATCCTGCACGTATTATTCCATATCCTTCGTAGATATTCATCCCTGCTATTCCGGGGAATTTTATAACGTATCATTTCTTTTTCGATATTGGGGCTAACTTTTCGATTGTGTTAACATTGTTCGCGCATTCCGTGTACTTATTCTACACAACGGTTTCGCATACATTGCAGATAACATTTTCTAACCGCAATTTTTTTTCGATCGATTTTTTCGATTACCCAACCCATTACACTTCTTATACGCTTCAATTTTCTTTTTTGCATTTTTTTTTTTTTTAATTAAATGTATTCTTTTTTTTTTCTTTTGTATTTGATTAATTTTTTGTTTTGTTTCAGACCAAAAAATTGGCTATCTAGCAAAAGCTAAAAATTACCCGATCGAGAAATATGTAAACAGTTTCTTCTTAAAAGTACCGCCTGGTTTCAGTTTCCCATACGCGAACG
Organism: Coronaproctus castanopsis; assembly: GCA_032883995.1. Lineage (NCBI taxonomy): Eukaryota > Metazoa > Arthropoda > Insecta > Hemiptera > Monophlebidae > Coronaproctus > Coronaproctus castanopsis. The sequence continues at coordinate 53,431,471 of CM065054.1, forward strand.
TCACTGCTGCTACTACTACTAGTGCGTTTGCGATTACTCCGACCATCGCGATGAAAACGAGTTCTTGCCCGGCTCTATCAGATATTCACTACTCGATGATGTTTGGCCTCGTTATGATGAATGCGGCCGTTTTATAAAAATACAAAAAAAAAAAAAACAACGCCATATTTATGTAGCACGTATAAAAATTATTATAAAACGATCGTAAAGCTTTTATAAAAAGTATCCGTCACCGAGTACGTTCTATAGATGACGTCAAATTTTAAACAAGAGCAGTTTGATTGTCGTAGAATATTTTTTAGAATTCGATAAAAAATTTTGTATCGCACGTTAAAACGTAAAGCTATCTAAACATAAGTATCTTCTTCTTTTTACTCCATTTCCGACCGAACTTTAGCGATCTAGCTGTTCCATCATTGTCTTCGGACACCTCTGATGTAGATGTTGTACCACGCGGTATCCGCGGCATTTTTCTCCTTTCTAGCTTGCGATGTATCGATCGATAACGTCATTCGGTACGAGATAAATAATAATTTCTGAAGAAACCCCTCGGTATTTAAACCCCGCTTGTTATTTATTCTCGTTTGTAGGAAATAAATTTTAATTTTGTTCTAACTTCTTCTTCATTCCTCAATCGTTCGATTGGCGATCAATACGTAGAGCATGTCTACTTTCAGGTTTCTAGTTTATAAACAATCGTAGACAAAAGCAATTAGAAGCGTTCGAAATGTGGTGTTGGCGAAAAATGCAAAAAGTTAAATGGACAGATAAAGCGAAGAATATAGATGTGCTTAAGACACCATTAAAGCGACGCTTAATGAAGTATATAAGAGAAAGAAGATGCAGCTGGATAGGACACGCTATAAGAAATAAGAAATATTTAATAATCGAAGGCCAACTAAATGGAGATCAATAGGAAGACCGCCAGACAAAAGTACACATAACGGAGGACGCAAAAGAGTACGTACCTACCAAGAATTAGAAGAAAAGTCGAAAACCGGAAACCTGAAAGTTGTTTTAACTATCGTTTCGAATTTTAAAATTTCTTCGTTATTATATACAGAAACGTACGTACCGGGCGACGTTGTCTAAAAGATTACGTTGTGTTTATTTTATACCTTATAAAAATTGTTAACGAAGACACAGCACGCTGCAAAGATGAACGTCAACACAGAAAATACTCGACCGATATGCTTTTAGTAAAGAACCGGCAGACAACAAGTGAGAGCGTTCAACTAGTCGAGGTAACGGATTAGAGAAAAAAAATTAAATAGCGACCGGAATTAACGAAATTTAACAAAGAAATCACCCCGATAGCGCTTGACATTTCGACGGTTCGGAAACCTAGGTCGTGTTCGTAAAGGATAGACAAAAATTGTATTCGAGGCGTGGCGCTATAAGTCTCGATGGACTGATAAAATGACAAACTAAAGTATAGTCGATTGCGTCGAAAAACGGGGTTCCATCTTATAAAATATAAGGACATTTCGAACGTCTACTGACGAGACATGTAGCCGAAGCCAAGGAAGGAAAATAAGGGGGAAAAATACTGAAAGTTAAACCGAGGATAAATCGACACTGTCAAACAAGAAGCTGGAGCGCGAATAACAAGTACCGAATTCAAGAGGATGACGTTGGTCTGTATAACGATGGAAGACAATGATGTGATGGTGGACTAGTCATTGAACTGAACAACCACGGCGAGGAATATATATACATATATATATATATATATATATATATATATATAACGTACGTACATGATTTTCGCCCTAAGTTTTTTGTCATATCGATTACGTACTGGGGAAGGTTCTCACTTCTACTGGTAATCCGTGATATGCGATTTGAAATGCTCAACTTGGTAACTATCTCCCAACGATTGTTTTCACATTACCTATTTAATTACTCGTCATCACTATTATTTCGAGCTATTCCGCTTAGTAGATCATACATTTCCTTCTCAAATTGTGCGATAATTATAGTGTCGTTAACAGAATAGATTGATAATTATTTATATATATATATATAATATATTTATTTATTCATTAAGCAATTAGATCACTTAATAATTTCACTGGTACGCAAATAGTTTATAGTATATATAAGTTTATTGATTTTTAACAATTCTTTTTAAGGAATAATGAAATTTATTTCAATTTTACATCCACTAAATTATTAACGCGGTTAACGCGCGTTATTAGGTATACACTTATATTTAATAATGTGCACTATTATTGTCATTTTTTTCAGAATATAAGTATTTCACAGTGACTAATATTTCATTTTTAAGGAATATTAGTATTTATTTCAATTATACGTTCACTCAATTATTAACGCGGTTAACTATATATTTATTTACTCATTAAGCAATTAGATCACATAATAATTTCACTGGTACGCAAATAGTTTATAGTATATATAAGTTCATTGATTTTTAACAATTGTTTTTAAGGAATAATGGAATTTATTTCAATTTTACATTCACTAAATTATTAACGCAGTTAAAACGTGTTATCATGTATACACTTGTATTTAATAATGTGCACTATATTGTCATTTTTTTCAGAATATAAATATTTCACAGTGACTAATATTTCATTTTTAAGGAATATTAGTATTTATTTCAATTTTACATTCACTAAATTATTAACGCAGTTAAAACGTGTTATCATGTGTACACTTATATTTAATAATGTGCACTATATTGTCATTTTTTTCAGAATATAAATATTTCACAGTGACTAATATTTCATTTTTAAGGAATATTAGTGTTTATTTCAATTTTACGTTCACTAAATTATTAACGCGGTTAACGCGCGTTATCATGTATACACTTATATTTAATAATGTGCACTATTATTGTCATTTTTCAAAATATAAATTTATTTCACAGTGACTAATTTATTTATTTTTTTTTATTAACTCGGTATTACCCATTTAGCCAGTTTTCTTTGTACTTAAATATTTTTTCATTAACTAACAAAAGTTCATAACAATCGATGAAGCCTTTAATTTATAACCAAATATTATTAATATTTATAAATGGATATCTTGCAGTCGGTTCGCTAATTATCTAATATGTACCGGCAACGTTACGTTCGAACAATCTCTTTTTCCAGTTCTTCTCTTCCTATACTTCTTATCCTGCAGTTCCAAATTATACGTTCAATGTGAATCCTTCCTCTTTTGTACATTCGCGTAAATCGGAATTTATTATTTGAATTTGTTTTAATTTTTAAATTATGTTCCGGCCGCAACCTTGTCATTGTTTTAATAATTATCATCTCTAATGCATGTTGTTCGAAAACCAAGTATATCTTTATGTATTCCCTTTTGGATACTGTAATAATAATTATCTACAATTAAGATTTCTGTACCTATCCAGTCTATATTTAATTTTGAGCTTTTAATTCACTTCTAAATTCCTTCCAACGGTATTAATTTGCTGCTACATTCTTTATTAGTTGATCCACAATGCAGTTTCCCTATATTCCTCTATGCCTCGGAATCCACTGAAATACTACATTAGTATCATATGTATGATATATATATATATATAAACGATGCTAAAGCATGTTTTAGTAGAAAAATTAAAGAATTAACAAACGCGCATAGGCACGCGTGAACGTTGTAGATTTCGATTTTCAAAGCAATACTAATCAACTTAAGAATGAAAATATGAATATAATCATTGACGATGGTAATAATGATGGTCTTGCTAAAAATGTTATCGTCAATTTTAGATTTTGTGTCGCCATTATTGCCTCCGCCGAACAATAAATAATTGAAACGTCAGGATATCTCGCGTTCAACGATGGCTCCCCCTCTTTATTCAGACCTTGGATATTCCATATTCCTACTTTTCCCTTTCAGCGGATTTTCTGGCGGGGTTTAATCTTTTAGATAAATATCCCGACGACCGCGAGGAATCGATTTTGTTTTTCGTTACAGTTATCCCCATAGACTTTGGATCGACATCCTAAACTCAAGGTAGCGGGTTGTTACTACGAAGGTAACAGTTTAAGGTTTTTACGGCGACCTATACTAGCCGACGAAGAGACAGTCATAGGATTTCTGCCGACTTTTAGTAGACAGGTGTCCTCAAGCTGTTCATCTGCATCCTCTTGCTTCCTTACACCGTCACTAGTTCGTCTGCTACAGACTTATCCGCTCTTGATTATATACATGTAACATGTTCGAATGTAAACAATTAATTATTTTATACGATGTTGTACGTTTCAACCGAATAGCGACGAAAATTAACATTTCAAGATATGTTCATATACGTATAATTTTTTATATTGAAGAAAATTCGCGAAAAATTAATGGCGAACAAATTGAACAGTTATTATAATATATAAAAAAAAATAACAATAATAATAATAATTAAAATGCTTTTAGAAACAACCGTATCGAATACGTTCGAAAATAAATTAGTCGCGAGCTTCGAAACGTATAATCCAGAAATAGAACATTTCAATATCTACATCGAACGGCTAAAAAATTGCTTAGACTTAATGTAACAGACGCGCATATGTTACAAGAAAAAATTCTCGTCAATCCGCTAGGACTAAAACATTATCGAGTAACATGTATTACAGGAAAAAATTCTCATCAATTTACGAGGGCCAAATTATATTCAAAAAGTAAGGGGAATTTAGTAATTGTGCAGGCTGCATTTTGTTAATTGTGTCCAATGGTATTTTGTATATTAGCCGTATACGGTAACGTGTACGTGTAAAATATCACACAGCTGCGATGTTTAGACTTACCGAGCGAAAAAAAAAACGACAGCGTTTTAGTATGTTCGAGGATTTTTTTTTTTTGTGGCAAAATATCGGATCGAAGAATTTGAAATTTTGCGTTAAGACGGTATTTAAACGCGGCAAAGAATTCAAAATGTTAAACAATGCCTTTGGTGACGATACTATATCACAAACACGAGATTATGAATGGTACAAATGCTTTCAAGGAGGTTGAGATGACCGAGGTCTGAACGGTAGGAAGTAAATATAAGCATCGTCTAGAAAAGTCCATACGCGATTAGTACGTAAAAAGGATTTTAATTGACAACATTGGGCGTAGATAGTTCGTGCGAGATAATCGGAGCTAGAAAATAGTAGTGTGTCCAAAGATATTCTTCTTCGTCTTAATGATCTATTAATAGATTGGTGTACAACCGTGATTAAAAGTTTCTGGATAGAGTGATTTCCTTCACACTTGCATAGTTATCTGCTTTTACACCTCCTTGTATTTGTTTTATGTATTTCTGCCTCGGTCGGTATTTTCCCTAGCACGGTTCCTTCTATTATCTGTACTAGGTGTTCATCGTTTCCGTATATATGCCCAATCCATTTGAGCCTTCTCGTTTTTAGTAGACTTCTTTTTTCATGGACTCATTCTATAATTTTTTTTTTTTTTTAATTTCTTATCATTTCCGTCCAAGGCACCTTTTAAGGTTCTTCTCTTCCATCGGATTTCAAAAAGCTTTCAGTCGCTTGGCCATTTCAAAGTCCACACGTTTCCGACCCATACATCAGTATACTCTAAATGAATACTTTACTAAATCTTTTCTTCGTTTCTGTTTGGATGATTTTTTTTATGCTAATAAGCTTCGTCTTTTTTATTAAACGCTAACTATCGAAATTCTTTCCTTTATAACTTGTTCACTACTTCCATCTTCTGTAACAATACTACTACCCGAAAATATTATTGTTTTTTTACTTGTTTTATTTGTTCACCGTCTGCACTTATGTCGATTTCTTTTCTTTATCAAACATCGGACGTAAAAGATTTTTTAATAAGAAGAACATATAATTTATTTAAATCGTAAACATAAAATACAACACGTAGTTATACTAAGTACACAGAATTACCTTTAGTAGCTAATATAATAATAATAATAATAATAATAATAATAATAATAATAATAATAATGATAAATCAATTGAAAATTAGTTAAATCGCTAATATTTATTTTCTTATAGAAAACACAAAGCTTTTCGGCATTTACGCCATTATCAAGTGAAACATTTTTAAAAAATCATAATTTTAAAAATATAAATTAAATATAATTACTTAAAAATATTCGACGGTGATTGTGAACATATACTCCAAAAATGCTGTTCCGCTTCTGTTCTATCTATTTTTTGAATTGTTGAAATTTAACATCGATATATTCGTTTATTAATTTTGTTTTTTTATATATTAATTTTTTCTTCGATATTATTTTCCGGATTCTGTAAAAGTTGTATACTGGTGGAATTTTAAATTTTTCATTTACTGTTGCGATGTACGTTGTCCAAAAGTAAAATATAAAATATAAAAATATACGAACACAAATTTTTTTTTTAAAAAAACACAATTTTACAAGTAAAATGAAAATAAATATTAAAAAATCTGATAATCTAAATATTGAAGAGAAAAAATTAATATAAAAAAACAAAATTAATAAACGAATATATCGATGTTAAATTTCAACAATTCGAAAAAACAGACAAAACAGAAGCGGAACAGCATTTTTGGAGTATATTTTCAAATATCACCATCACATATTTTTAAGTAATTATATTTAATTTATATTTTTAAAATTATGATTTTTTAAAAATGTTTTTCACTTGATAATGGCGTAAATGCCGAAAAGCTTTGTGTTTTCTATAAGAAAATAAATATTAACGATTTAACTAATTTTCAATTGATTTTTTATAAAAAATCACTACATTCCACATTATATGAAAAATTAAAATAATAATAATGCGCAACGTATAAAAGCAACCATGATATAATACAGAAAAATTTGAAAAAAACCTGCTACGATAAAAGAGAAAAATAAAGAAATACAAATGGCGCGCGATTAAATTAAAAATTAGATTACCGTTAATTAAACGAATATATACGAAATAAACAAATATATATAATAATAAATAAAAATCACGTTTAAAATCGATGTTTTAGTCGGCGATGTAGCGCGTATACCGATGACGTAGGCTGGTCATATTTTACGGTCACCTAGGACCTTATTTAATTCATTTTCGTGAATTTTAGAATTTTCGTAGAAATTTTTGGAAGTTTCTTAATATAGAAAAATAACAGCTCGAGGTTTAGTTGAGAATGCATATCCCGGAATAATCCTGGCAAACTAAGTGGCATTGAGAGTCTGCAACGAGGGTTTTGTAATAATTGTAATTTACAAAATATGTTTGGAAACTGAAAACCAAACGGGAGAACATACATATATTAACCGGGGGGGGGGGGGAACGAATAATAGTTTCGTATATAGTCGTTTTTTATTCGTAACAGTAATGAATAGGTGAAAGAAAATAGCTTTATAAGCATTATTACGATTAATATGATTATCGAACGACAAACGCGCGAGTCCAGAGTGACGCCTATTGTAACATGTTTAACCCGTTTAATACTTTGACCGTTAATTACAATTTCCGGCAACGGGTAATAGCTTCTCCACTCGTATTATAAAACCAGTATATCTGTACGTTATGCGAGTATTATATGATATATATATATTTATGATAGATAAAATTAGTTCGCTATATAATTGTTCGAGAAATACGATAAAATGGCCGATGGTGGCATTTTACGGGCTGCTAAACGTAGGTGTGGAATCAATGCCTAGATTATTTTCTAATTCTAATGATATTCAAGGCAAAATGACGAAGCGCGTAACCTTTTTGAGAAATTTAGCTATTTCATGGATAGAAGACCATTTTAAAAAAATAATCCAGAAGGCAACGCAAGTACAAGCAGCGAAGAACCCGTTGGGCGGCAACAGTGTGCTACATATGCGCAAGAAAAAAAATTATGTAGAATAACTCCTTATCTTTGTAAACAGTGTAAAAATTTAGTTTGCTTTGAACATGGTAAATTAATATGTGAAAATTATTCCCAAAATTGATTGAAAGTAATATACTTTATATACCCCACTTAGTGGGGTATATATATATATGTGTGTATAAGTAATATAATTCATACTTAAGTTCTTTGAAATTTATAAGTAGCTTCTTATAATACAGAACATCATATTATTTTACAAAAAAAAAAAAAAAAAAAAAAAAAAAAAAAAAAATATTTTAGGTGAAAAATAATTAAAATACGGTATTTTTCAAAATGACGCCTAATAGACGCCGCACGACAACTGATGTTCCTTAAATGAGCGGGACTACTGTAGTTGTAGTGTTAAAGATTTATGTACCGTATAGAAAACAATGTAAGTGAAAAGGTATACGATATGTTCGGATTTTAAATTAAATGTCGACGGAATTCGTCAGTGTAACCATAGCACTCGGACATAAATATCGTGCGAAACGTTCTATAACACAAGCAGCCGAAAGTCGAGAATCTGTATCTTCGTCCCAACATTCTTCGATCGTATCGCAGAGCGAAGATAAACCCTGCGAATTAATTTCGTATTCTTAAATCGATTTAGTTTTAAAAGTAACGTACTTAAAAATAATCAATACGATTTAATAATAAAATTTCGGAGCGTGTTTCGCTTTTGAAATTATAAATAACGGTGTTACCAGTAAACTAATCTAATTTATCGTGAAATGAACGTATAAGTTAGTTGCGCCGTGTTACAAATTTATAATATAGACGTTCAAGCAATTACTTATTTACTTCTAAAATTAACTATTCTATACGAACACATATAAACGTGCGTATATGTGTATATATATATATATATATTCGTTTTTTAATTTAGTCAGATTTACTTTAATTTTTTATCATTACAATGTAGGACATGGCAAATGAAAATGCCCATAAATTAGGTTATATAACGAATAACAGATATAAAATAAACTAAATGTATTTAAGATAAAGTTTAAAAATATATTTCAGTTGAATAGTATCATCTAGAATTGTACGAACTACGTGAAATAAATCAGGTAATAATCATACAGATTTTAGAACTCCATCGATAAATTTAATACATTTCAATACAACACGAATACAATCTAATCGGTGTTTTACAAAATCGATAATTTATTCTCGTTAAAATGTATAACTAAGAATCGTCATATTCAAAATCCGAATAATTTTCAATCGGTTCTAGCGAAACCTACTAATATCGATGTACAGACTTTTCAGCGTGTTTAACAAAATCTACTAATGCAAGATAATCTGGAATTATTTGAAAATGTGTATTCATACGAATCTTTTAGAATCCCATTAATAAATTAAATATATTTTAATATAACGTAAATATATATATATATATATATATATATATATATATATATATATATATATATATATATATATGTATCGATAATTTATTCTAGTAACGAAATATAACTAAGAATCGCCGTTTCCAAAACCCGGCTCCTTTTCAATCGGTTCCACAACCTAACCTATTCATATCGATATTTTCTACGTTCCGGATACTTAAATTACTTAAATCAAATTATAATTACTTACCGCTAAACTCTTTAAATCCCAAGTAAACTTTTTATAAACACAGTAAAAAACACACAACAGAATATTTCAGTACAAAATGTGATTATTACAATCGAACCAAAATAATCGAATAACAGAACCTACTAATAGATACTAGTAGAAATGCAACTAAATTCAATATCGATTGTACGTAATCCGATTTAAAAGCAATCGATTTTTCATTCTGAAGCACATCACACACGAGCGTACGATGTACAAATAAAATAAAACATTAAATTTACTTATACGGACAACAGAATAACATCTACATATAAACATCGTATACGAAGAAAAAATAATATTTAATCAATTATTTAAATTTTAGTAAACAAATTTTTAAAAAGATTATTTTCAGAAAACGACTGATTTATTCGGTTATTGAAAAAACCGGATTAGTCGTTAGTCATAAGTCGGTTATATCCATCACTAATATATATATATACATATATATATATATATATATATATATATATATATAAAATTGTACATACTGCATTAGATCTCCAGGCGTCTCTAATTATAGGCCTCCTTTTATTGTGAACTACGAAATCGTGCAAATCGTTTAAGGAAGGATGTCGACCTAATTCCTTCTCGAAGGGTAATTGAAATTCCGAGGAATTATCCTATTGGAAAGAGTAAATATAATTTAATATTAATATATAAGAAGAAACGATTATAAAAAAAGTAAAAATTCATATATTTGACAATAAATTTAAAAAAAAAAAAAAAAGTTATAATAACACGGAATAAATGTGCCGGAACAAATGTCCTCTGTATTCGTGAAAAATAAAAATTCCCACAATATAAATTTAATAAATAATAAATATATATATATATATATATATATATATATATATATATATATATATATATATATATATTGTATATATCGTAGAGATGGAAAAATTAAACAAAAAACCTAACGTTTATCTATAACGTAATTTTGACGATGCTCTATAAGCCGACAAAACTAGTAGGACTGCCTTTATTGATTACGGTATCAAAATTACTTTTATTTTATTTCATTTAATAAATCAAATTGTCTTTTAAAACACGCAAGTTCGTCGCGAAAATATTTTTCGCATATTAATAATTATTAATTGTTTTTTTTTTAATATTTCATAAAATAAAAAATCCTATAACCGACAAAACATAGGAAATAAATAAATAAAATTACTTATTTTTATAAATTAAAAATTTTCCTTTTTTAATAAACAGAAAACAATCGGTAAATTACGGCAACTGTACAACAGTACAAGCGGTAAAATACCTCGAAAGTAGACGGAAGTCCCTAAATACTGCAGCTAATTAATTATGATCATCGTTCCAAGTATCGTTAATGGATTTTCATGAACAAATGTGCTTTGCCGTCATTGGGTCCGATCTATTGCTCGGGGTCCGTTACTTCTCGTATCAGTTGCTGCATGTTTTTTTTTAAACTTTGATATCTCGTTGGAGGTCCCATCCATCTTTTACGACAACCTTCAACCGTACCACTCGTGATTATTTTTCCTAGTCCATTTTTGTCGTACGATATATCCGGCGAAGGATTTTTTATCCGTACTACGACACTTGTAATCTCTCTGATCCATCTTTACTTCTCGGAGTATGGACGAATTAGTGTCCTTTTCGCGTCCAGCACTACATTTCAAAGGCATTATTAACCCGTTCTATATATCATACGCAACACTCTGATACGTAATATCGGGAAGAAACTAAAAACTATTATTACTAAATATCAACCGGCGTGTGAAAAAAATCCAAACTCAATTTTGTAAACGAACTTATATACCGTATAAAACAATCGTATCTCCGATTTGGAAATACGGCTCAGACATAAACGGAACAGCCGCTAATACTTACCTCGACGAAATACAGTCGCTTTAATCGAAAATACCGACGATAATAACCGAAGCGCCGTACTACGTTCGCATCAGTATGATTCCCGATGATCTGGATGCCCCCGCAGTGATGGTGATGCATAAGCAGCGATACGAAAAAAAGAAAAAAAAATGGCATAACACGTTCGAGATAAATTTGAATCCGTTAATATAGCGTCTGTATACCACCTGATTTCAAATGAGAGAAAGCAGTACGACAAGGACGCGCATTAAGTCCAATGTTATTCCGTATCCACGATGAACGGATAACGTGAAAAACTTTTGGAATAAAAATTTCAGTGAAATTAATCGATAATCTACGATATGAAAACTAAATAATTTCCTTGAAAAATTCGTAAAACGCAAGTAAAGAATACGATTTACTCGTAAACAGAAATAAGACAAAGATAAAATGATTATCAATAACAACAACCAGTCCGCAGAGCACGCAAAATGTATACGACTTACAAATGGTTGTGACAAACTCGTATAATTTAGGAACATTGATTATACATTTCAACAGAGGAAATCAAACGCAATCGCAACTAACACGAATAGGGAAGAGTCGTGAAATAACAAGGTGTACAAAAGCGCGTCTTTATGTATTCACTGGTATGTCTTTTTATATGCGCGTCAGAATGTTGGACTGTAAAGAATGATATAAGACGGAGGATTAATGCCTTTGAAATGTACTGCTGGACGCGAAAAGATTGCCGTAGACTACGAAAAGGACTAATTCGTCCGTAATGAATCAGATATTACAAGTCGTAGTACGGATAGATAAAATGGTCGTCGTAAAAGATGGGGGGGGGGCACCTCCGACGAGATATCTTTACAGAGTTAAAAAAAAATCGCGCGAGCTGAATCAAAACGGCAATAGATCGGACTCAATGACGGCTGATCCATAGTATCATCGGAACGAGCCGCGTTGATGACGATGATGATATATACCACCGAACTTCTCTGATAATCCGTTCGAAATATTGAGGAAAAACCAATGCAGACGTGCGCTTATAACTCTTAATAATAAGTAGTTATAATAATGAAATTACGTAACAAATAATCATATATATATATATATGACTCCCGGAGCTGCTTCGTTTAATTGCATGTGAAGTTACTCAACCCCCCTGAGAAACTTAAGATAACAATTACCGATTACCGTTGATGACCTAAGAGTCGCTATGAAAAAAATTGATTGATAATTTTTTTTTTAAATTTTCTTATACTTTTTTCATCGTTACGTAAATGTAATTAAATTAACATTCACCTCGTGCGTGGAACATCTCGATAACAATTCCCAAAGCACCAAACCGCACGAGTACATGTCGATACGTAAGAAAGAATCTTTAGTCATATTAACGGCACCCGCTAAAACTTCCGGAGCCATGTACCTTGCTGTTCCTACCTATGAATAATTGATACTATTAAAAATATACAGAGGAAAAAACATCCGACTGTAATCGAAAAAGCATTCGTAGACCACACACACACATACACGTATACGTGTGTTGTTGTATCTAAACGTTAACATTTACATATTTAATATTCATAGACCGTATTATAGCGTGTTAAAAAGAAAATTTGTAACAAAACTACTCGTTATAAATTTTAACGTATCATTGATAAATTATCAAATATATATATATATAACGTTAAGATTTAGATTTATATTATTCGAACAAGACATTTTTAAAAGAAAATTGTTTCAGTTCATCAGCACTAATAGCCATTTTTTATGATATTCGCACGTTTATCTGTGTGTAGTACGCACACACACACATATAATATATATATATATCACGATATCACGATATGCCTATACAACCCACTGCTGGGTGTAGGCAGTCCCCAAACATTTCCAACGACTCCTATTTTGTGCGGCTCGGATCCAATTGATTCCTGTCCGTTTAACAATATCATCTCGCCACCTAGCCATAGGTCTTCCTTGCGGACGCCGGCTGCCAATGGGCCACCACTGTAATAACCGTTTAGTCCATCTTTCATCCTTTTGTCTTGCTAAATGTCCGGCCCATTTTCATTTTAGCCTGGTGATCCGCTCCACTGCGTCTACCAATTTCGTCTGTTCCTTAATCCATGTAACCGTCTTGCGATCTTTGAACTTGATTCCGAGGATAATCCTCTCGTGAGCCCTTTGGGTTTTCCTAATACTTCTAGCTGTCCCTTTAGTAAGGTTCCATGTTTCAGCTCCATATGTCAAGACTGGCATTACACATTGATTATACAGCTTACTTTTTAGACTATTTGGTATTTCTTTATTTTTAAAAACGTTTCGTAATTTCCCAAATGCCATTCAAGCAAGCGAATTCTTCTTTTAGTTTCCAGTTGCATTATATTATTCTTATGCATAGTAATTTCCTGTCTCAGGTATACGTATCGACTTACGCGTTCAATTTCTTCGCCATTTATAGTTACTGGCGTATCTTCCGCGGTATTCATCATTATTTTGGTTTTTTGTACATTTATTCCAAGTCCTATTTTCACAGAATGCGCGTCAAGTTCGTTTATCATTAATTGTATTTCATCAGCACTATTACTGATTAGTACTATATCATCTGCGAAACGTGATTCAATCTTTCCCCATTTATTCAGATACCCATTATATAATATAAGTAGGACGCTATGCAAAACAAGATTAATTCTTAAATAATTTGTCATAAGCTAACTTCGACATATCTACTATTGGCACATAGGCTATCGGCTAAAACTATCTGATCGTTAATAATGGCATATTTATTATTATAAAAGCATGATTTCATCTTAATGCGCTCTTTCCAGCTCATACGACGATCAAGCCACATGCCCAAGTACCGAGCTTTACTTTCCTGTGAAATTAGACCATTAAGATAAACGGATGGGCATGTATCGCGTCTATTTGTGAATGTGACATGTACTGACTTCGATTGGTTGACCTTAGTTCTCCACTGTCGTGCCCGTTTTTCTAGGTGTTTAAACCGGCCTGTAATTTTTCTGACGCCGCTATCGGATCGTTGTCGCTTGCGAACAACGCCGTGTCGTCAGCGAATGCTGCAACCTCAATGTTAGACTCGAAGGTCACGTGTGTGTACAAGAGAAATGGAATCGGACCCGAAACAGAACGCTGTCGAACGCCAGCCTCAGCAGAGTAAAATTCAGATACATCGCCGTCGAGAGTTTAATCTGGAAGAATCTACCTGTTAAATAAAATTCAGATACATCGCCGTCGAGTTTAATCTGGAAGAATCTACCTGTTAAATAGGAGGCAAATAGCGTGTAATATAAATGCGACAAAGAGCGTTTTATTTTTAAAAGTAATCCCTCGCGCCATACTCTATCAAAGGCCTGCCTAACATGTGGGAAAGCTGCGGAACGATACTGTTTCCCGTCGAAACAATTATTAATGTATCTCTACACTCTATGAATTTGCTCTACCGTAGAGTGTACTGGACGAAACCCAAACTGTTAGTCTGGAATCGTACCTTGCAGCGGTTTCATTAATCGAAACAGTAGTAACTTATCGAAGACTTTCGATAATATGGATAGAAGGCTAATCGGTCGATATGCGTATGTTTCACGGTTAGGTTTACCTGGTTTATGTATCATTATAATCTGAGACATTTTCCATTCGAATAATATTTCAATTAGCCACGTGCAAACACGCTCTTAATACTAACTTTTCGACGTAAGTAAAAGCTACAGCGTCGAATAGGATCGAGCGTAAAAAACGAAAATCGAATAGATAATCAACGACTAACCTGAGCCAGAGGTCCGTCCACGTGTCCGCGTTTAAAAATAACGGCCAATCCGAAATCCGCTACGCAGGCGGTTAAGTCGTCTTTTAGAAGTACGTTGCTACTTTTGAAATCACGATGAGCTATCGCCGGTTTATATAGGCCGTCTTGTTTCTTAGAGCGGATTTCTTCGTGTAGATGACTCAATCCTCTGATTAAGACGAATGACAAAAACATCGATCGACGTCAAAAGTTGAAAGAGCAAATCAAAAAAAAACTAAAAAACTTCTTCTACGGCACTTACAATACTTTAACAGGAAGTTTAATAATGAATTGTATAATCTAGCGTTTATTTACGTTATAAACGTTAGTTTACCTGTTTATTTATATATATATATATATATATATATATATGTTTATATATTCTTATATATATATATATATATATATATATATATATATGTGTTTATATATGCTTATATATATATATATATATGTGTTTATATATGCTTATATATATATATATATATATATATATATATATATATATATATTTGACTTAATAATTAATGAGAAAGTCTGATTTCATAAAGACCCGAAATTTAATTTTTAAGAATTAAAGATATTTTAATCTAAATACGATATTATGTTTTTTTCATGAGAGATCATGCGTTAAAAAGTAAAAATGGTGGGGGAAGTTTTAAAAATTAAAAAAAAATTATCCCGGTTGCAGTGAAGTGATATATAAGATTACATTTGCGCTTGACAGAGAAGGATGATGAGTAGAGAGCTAATACGGGCGAACTCTCATGCAAACATCTAGGTGAAATAACGTACAACAGTTATGGAATTCAAGTTATACCACTGTGAATAGGTCACAGAAGTAGGCGTTGAAGGAGATATATATACAAATATATATATATATATATATAAAACAAAACAAAATAAAATCGAAGTTAATCACTAAAAAATTTTTTTATTAATTAAACACGAAGTTTTCGACTGTATTTTCAAGCATATATATATATATATATATATATATATATATATATATATATATATATATATATATATATATATATATATCAAACAAAATATAACACCGTTTAATCACTAAAAGGTTTTTATTGCAAAGCTCTTCGACAAATGCGTCTTCACGTACGCGCAAGAAATATTACATACGAATTACCAGACATGTTTATATAACGACAACTTAAAATTTTATATACATATTTCACTAGCCAGACGTAATTTCAATTTTAGATTTAGTTACAATAAATTTTATTTATAAAACCGGTTTTGAAAAATAATTCTTCATCAAAATTGATGTATACGTCCAAACCGGGTTCAGGTTCCATTAAATGTTGAATATATTGGAGAGTAGCGATTTTATGAATTATAAACGAAACAAAATCGTAAGACAGTTTAATCAATTAAACGTTTTTTATTGCGCAAAGCTGTTCGACAAATGCGCTATTTTCGCGTACGCGCAAGAAATATTACATACGAATTACCAGAAATGTTTATATAACGACAGCTTAAAATTTGATATCATATCAACGTGGAAGCGCAATCCAGTTGCTGGATACCGGACATGACGTCGGGGCGTCTTAAGCGGCGCCAGCCGGCGGATGTAATTGTATATATATGAAACCAATTATACCTTAAATGATTATGTCAAAGTTATACGGGCCATTGACTTTAAACGCATAGGCTTTACTAATCAAATTAGGCTTTGTTAGATTAAGCTGCAGTTTGTAAAAGTTGATGCTTATTTAACTTAGTAGGTTAAGATTTAAAAAAAATTTTAATATACACGTTTCATTAGCCGGACGTAATTTCAATTTTAGATTTAGTTACAATAAATTTTCTTTATAAAACAGATTTCGAATAATAATTATTGTAGTAACGTGTATATTAGAGAGGAAACGGTTTGGAATAATTAGCGGTTTAGAATTATAAATAACGACAGAAATATTTAAAATCGTTAACAAACGAAACTTGCGACAATTACCGTGCCGTGTATCGCTACTAGGGCCAGGGGAGGAATTTATATTAACGGGTAGATTTTCGATAAACGGAAGACAAGGAGCCTGTAGATTCGGACGTAGAAGAATGTTGTGAATAGTTAAAGGAACGTTGCATACGGTAAGTACATGTTGGTTGGTCACTATTAGTAAATAAGTAGTTTTGCGTAATGACCGTTTTCTTCTAATTCAAATACGTTTTCCTATTTATTATGCGCGTCTTTTCGTTTTAATAATTCCGATATTAATTAATTCGACAAATTTCTAACGTTATTTTTGGTCATAAAACACGATTTAATTGATCCGGATTTTGTACGAGTCGATACGAAACGAGATATATATAATACTAAATCGGAAAGTTTTAACGGGTCCGATTTTCCTAATTGACCGAGGCAATATGACGAATTTCTCGTTATAAATATGAATTAATCATTTTATTAACTACGATCTATCGGGGGGACATAATATCGACACGCAGAGATTATCATCACAAAACGAACATCCGGGACATTTACCAGTTCAAGGCAGCAGAACGGACTTCTTGCGTGTATCGTTACCATCAATTCAGGCGCACCGCAGAATATAAAGATAGGGACGAACTTGTTATGGCGAACGTGTTAAGAGCGACAACTCTAGCGCTCGCCTACTATCAGCGGCGGAGTATTGCGTACCTGTTTGGCTGAACAGTGCGCACATATTGCGAAAATACCGGTTGAAATCCGAAATGTGCGAATAATTAGCGACACATTAAGGTCGACGAATAAAGACCGGTTTCCTGTTCTAGTTCACATTGTTCCTTCGAAATTAAGACGAAAAGTGACTTTGCGAAAAATATGGGAAAATTTTATACGAGAACGGAAAACTGCTTAATAGGCACATGCAGATGAAGACTACAAACCGATAAGGGAACTGAAATCTAGATAGACACCGCGAAAAACGTCGCAGTATATCTTAGAGAACACGTCGAGAAACTGGAAGAATGTAAAGATGAATGGACAACGTGTAAATTCAATTACAATATCGTGACGATAACGGTGCAGAATGAACAGATTCAATGTGCCTATGCATTGAATAAACGGCTTCGAATTATGCGGGGTTTCGACCATTCGTATAGGTGAAAAATCTTCTCGTCGAATAAAAATAACATTAACAGACACGATGCGCGTAACGTCACGAATATTATATCTGGACTGTCGATAGATATATATATTTAAGTATATTTCTTTTAGCTCCGTACGGACGAACGAACTAATATTCGTTCCTCGGAAGCGATATTATCCACTCTTCTAAACGAATAAAACCGTATATACAGTAGAATCATCGAAGCGGTTCCGATGAATTAATAATATAATTACACTAATCGACGTTTACAGTTGGTATCGTGGACATCGTTGATAAATTTTGCCGGCAACGTTCGTCTCCGTCTTCTCCGTTTCTCGCCGGACACGGTGGTATTCTTAACACAAGTTCTAAACCTTTCTGCCTTTCCCGGCTAGCAGACGGCGCATTAATTAAAATAAGGACGAACGCTGTTTAATCTTCGGTCTTATTCTAATTTCGCTGCGAACAGTAAACGAGCTAACACGCGGTAGTAATTCGTTTTTTTTTATTCGGGTTAATAACTATTAAAAATTAAGTACCAAATTGTACGTTCAAATAGAATTGAATAAAATAAAAACGAAGAAGCTTTTTACACGTCGATATAAAATATAGCGGTTGCATGAAAGCGCGCAAAGAATTTTTTTCACGCAACATCGCAAACTGACATTAATAATGTCAAAGTCAACATGTAATACAAATAGGAGAATCTTTTAAAACCGTAATTAGAAAAACTAAAAATTGATTATCGACCCAGCCAGAGATTTAAAAAAAAAAAATCCCCGAAATATATTAAAAATTTATTTCCGTACGAATAAGTATTCGCGTAAAATTAGAAAAGCATAAACATTTTAAAAATTCGATAAACTCGTAAGTATTATTATTTTTTCGCAATTTCTGAAAACGATCCTCTGAAAACGAATTAATCAATTGCCGTATAAATAATAAAGCGTGCGTTAGGAAAAAACATTATACGTATTTAGTGATAATACTAACATAAACTGGGAGAGAGAGAGGCGATGAAACAAAAACACCGATAGAAATTCGAAGAAGAAAATACTAATCTCGCGAAGAGACGAAAAGTCGGGTAGTATACGCACGCAACCGCACCCGCGTGTTATGAACAACATAACGAGAAAAATCTATTCCGCCGTGTCTACTTCGAAGACTTTGGCTGCAAAACGATCGCAATCAGCAGTCGCCGATATAGTCCGATCTAAACTGTACACATATAAAATCTACCTATAATGCCGTATTATGCCTAGCGTACAACCGCGCCGACATTGTAACTAGTCATTTGCACTTTTTGGAAAATGTTAAACTTTTTATATAATATATAGTCTACGAAAAATATATAATTAAAACTTACTTCTTTCGTTTCATCTCTCTATAAAATAATCAGTACTTTCAACTATTTTATTACAACATCATCAATTTTTACGCTATTCCGGATATTTCTGTCGGTCGTGCAAACGTGCAATAGAATTAGACTTGTGAGATGTTGTTACACATCTTCTCTATTCTGCTATATGTGAATGTTATTAAATTCAACATTGGACGAAAAAAAAATCAACTCGTTCGAGATGTATACTGAAAATAAGGTTGGGTACGAAAAGTCAAAAACAACGAAGTGCTTAATAGATTGGGGAAAAAACTGTGAAATTATGGAAATTATCGAGTGAAGACGATCGCATCACTTGAGGCGTATTACGAGAGGCGTAAAATATACTGTGCTAAAAAGGTTACTCGAGGCTAAATTAATGGGAAAAGATCGAGAGTTAAACAAGTAGCCTCAAGAAATGGTTCCGATGTTCTAGCGGTCGGCCGCTGATAGGAATTGCTTATTGTAGAATCGACAACGTTCAAACCGGGAGACGGCGGATAAAGAACAATATCAATGGCGTTAAGCGAGGTAACTGACAAATCCAGAGAAAATAATTTTTTTTTTTTTAATCTTAACTTATAAAGGTATAAGAATATTAAAACAGAAAGCGATTATATTGGCGCTTATTACTTGAAAAACTGCGCGTTATGCATGACTGCACACTGAAGTGTTATACTTAGTGTATGCTAGGTCTTTCGCAGGCGCGTCGTATTAGCTGGGTACATAGAGAATTCGTTCTATTAAGATACGTAGAGATGACGGTGTCTATAGGTTGTTTGAAACAGAACAAGCTAAACGCGTAAATATGACGAAATGACGCTGATGGTAAGCCGCATATAATATCGCTTTCGGCTGGAGTTTAACGCGGTTTAGGCTATTCGATTTTTATTTGAAAACAAAATGCGTGTTGAGGAATTTATTGAAAAACTGTTTTCGCGATTTAATTTTAACGAACAGTTAGAAATTATAAATTTGTGGTAAGCCAAAACCAGAATTATCATCTTTAAAAGCTGAACGAAAGAAAGGTAGTACAACTTTTACCAGAGACATTTTAAAGTATCTCAATATGAAAACATTTTGCGGTTTTGCGAAGATAGCGGAAAACTGCTTTGTTGGTATTTGACAGTGAAAAAAAAAATATATATGAAATCATCCTACTCGGGGATATGAAACTTGAATAATTTGATCAATGCTGTTAAAAAGCACACGAATGTTCTCAGAGACATATTTTTCTCTCGATGAAATTGAAGAATTTGATAAGTCGCGCATAGATTTACAATTGAATGTACAAATCGAAGTTATGAAACATAATGAGATTGTACTACAGAAACATTTTAAAAAGATTAATACATGCAGTATGCCATCTTTTCACGAGCTTGCCTTCGTTGGCCACTCTGAAAAGGCTGATTCCGATAATCGTGGAAATTATATAGACCTTTTGCAATTACTTTCGAAGTATGATCCTAAAAGCGCGCAGAGACTTCTACTCCGCCTTCAGATCGTATTCAGAATAATTTAATTTCTTCGGTACACGTGGTTGTTCGAACTAAGATAAAAGAAATATGCGAAACACGTTACTCTATATTACTGGACGAAACGTCGGACATTTTAAAAAATCACAGCTGCCTGTAGTTTTATGTTACATATGCAGCCGAAGAGAGATTTATTAAATTTATCGATGTTAGTGCGGATCGATCCGCTGATGGTATACACTTGAGTACGTCAAAAGTATTATCGAAGAATACGGTTTAGCTCAGAAACGGCTCGAACATATGATGGGGCGATGGCAGGACAAGTACGAGGTTTATTTACAAAACTCCAAAGATTGTATCCGAAAGCGCTATTTGTCCATTATTTTAGTCATTCGTTGAATTTAGTTTTATCACAGTCCGCTCGAATATA
Source organism: Coronaproctus castanopsis (assembly GCA_032883995.1). NCBI lineage: Eukaryota > Metazoa > Arthropoda > Insecta > Hemiptera > Monophlebidae > Coronaproctus > Coronaproctus castanopsis. The sequence goes on from CM065054.1 coordinate 53,452,946, forward strand.
AAAGAATGTAGAATTGTCTACAAAATGCGCCCGTGCGTTTAGTGAATTTCCCACACACAAAAAAATGCCGAGAAATGCGCCGACCCGATGGAATTTCTCCTCTAGATTAATGAGTAAAAAGACTATCATCATTGTTTCACTGCATTCTTTCAAACTGCGATCGAAAATTCAGAACAGTGGGATACCGAGACTGTAATATCAGCCGGCAAGCATTCGGAAAATTTTTTAGTTCAAACTTTCTTCTTTATCGAAATGTTTTCCATAATATTCGCGCTGACTGATGTCTTATTCGATATTTTACAAAAATAGCAATTAGATATTTTATGTTGTACGAATAAAATTCAAGAAACTCATGTAGATATGCGATCTTCTAAAACATGGAATTATGCGAAGTCAAAAGAGAATGAAGAATTTATTGCGAGAAAAAGACGAAAACTATCAGAACCAGAAATGAAGACATGCACGTGCGTTATTCTACGAAATTTTCGACAATGTCGGCCGAGTGAATTGGAAATTTTGATAAACCGAATTTTTTATCGCTAGATACAAATAAATATGACGGGTATAAAAAAATTCCCGAATGAAGTTTTTTCAACTTTAAAACAATTCTATGGCGAATTTTTCGACGATGTAAAACTATCAATCGCTATCAGTGTATATGGATGCTGACCTCAATAAAATGAATCCGTATGAATTAGCGGAAACAATGAGGGCGTCTGAGTTCGATGAGATTTTGTCTGAAGTTTAATACCTAGTACAACTGCTAGTGTAGAGTGGTCATTTTCAGCAGCGTTGAAACGAATAAAATCATATCAGAGGTGGACACAGGGAGGACCGATTAAGTGATTTATCTTTAATATCGATTGAAAAAACGTTATTAAATCAGCTAGAAACTGAAGCGATGGTTAGGTTTTTTCGGATCTCGTTATAACTGACTTTATTAAAGTAGATCGTCGAATGGATTTTACATTTAAATGAGTATTAAAATGATCAAGTACAAATTGAAGTCACGGAACATAATGAGATTGTACTACAAAATAGAAACATTTTAAAAAGATTAATTGATGCAGTATGCAATCTCGGTATGATCAAGTACAAATTGAAGTCATGGAACATAATGAGATTGTACTACAAAATAGAAACATTTTAAACAGATTAATTGATGCAGTATGCAATCTCGGTGTTCACGAGCTTGCCTTATGTGGCCACTCTGAAAAGGCTGATTCCGATAATCGTCGGAATTATGTAGACCTTCTACAATTACTTTCAAAATATGATATGATCCTGAAAACGCACATAGAGACTTCTATAACGTTCTGCGGTACTTCAAATCGTATTCAGAGAATGATTTAATTTCTTCGGTACATGCTGTTTTTCAAACTAAGATAAATGAAGAAATAAAAAATGCGAAATCGTTGCTATATTACCGGACGAAACGTCGGACATTTTAAATAATGTTTGTAGTTTTACGTTACATATGCAGTCACATTGCAAAAACTCAAGATAGATTTAATAAATTTATTAATGTATCTGTTGATGGTATACTTGAGTATGTCGAAAGTATTATCGAAGAATATGATTTAGCTCAAAATAATATCAGAAGTCGACACAGGGACAGGACCGATTAAGTGATTTATCTTTAATATTCGTTGAAAAAGCGTTTTAAAATCAGCTACAAAATGAACCGATGGGTACGTTTTATGATCTCGTTATAACTTACTTTATTAAAGTAGATCCTTGAATTTATATTGTATTTAAATGAGTATTAAATAGATGTATCATCACGTGTTTTTTGTAAATAAATTTTCGTTTGATATAGTATTACACTTTATATGGTTATCGCTACCCTGTAGAAAAACTCACCCCACGCCGCTAATATATATATATATATATATATATATATATATATATATATATATATATATATATTTTATCGATAATTGTACGCATCGTTATAAACGTAAAAGCGAAACTAGAGCAATATTAAAAACAAAATACATATTATATATATATATATATATATATATATATATATATTACTTCATCATAGTATGGCCGATATGGCGTAATTGTTCCCACGTGATAATATTCGCTTTTAAGTAATCGTATAACGAACCATTTTCGTGGTACGACGTAACTAACCAGTATTCCAATTCGTGTTCTCGTTTCTCAGTACCGATAAAATGTAAAATATTTTCATGATTTAATAACGACAAAGCGTAAATTTCTAATTCGGCCGACCATGATTGTTTATGCTAAAATGAGTAAACAATTGAATATTTCAGATATCGATATTGACGCGCGGATAACTATTCTTGTTTTTTTTTGTTTTTTTTTTAATTTCAAAATCTATATCAATTTTCCATCTATTTATAACCGATGGTTATTAAAAATACATTCGATAAAATGACCTCAACCGTTTTAGTCACAACGTTGTATACGGACCTTGCTAACAAAGTTACCTAATTTACGAACATTTGATTAAAACTATTTCTAGAACGGGTTAAAAATTATCTACGTTTTATTTCGTATTTTCGCCTTTTTTTTTTTTTTTTTTTGGCTTTGCATTTTATTCCGTTTAATCGTGTATTGTTGCTACGGCCGACATCCGAAAGTAATTATTTACGAAGTTGAATTCGTCCTACGGAGTATAGCGGACATTTGAAAAATAAATGTCGCAGCCTTAAGAGTGTCATCCGGACGGCGACGTGTATTTATAATGTTGAGTCGATGCAGTGTGTTTTTTTTATCGAGGACACGTTTATTTATCCGTTAAGCTGTGGCTGTCGAAATCTTAAAATTGAATTGCCAGATGGTACACTCGAAATTTTTCTTCGCAATTCTTTTTTTACACTGTCCACGCAAAACGCGCGCTCCTTCTCGTTATAGTATGTGGTGACAACTGAAAATCTCTCGGTATTTTATTTAATATAAATTCGACGGTTGAATTATACGGCTGCAGTCTAATTACTAGCGCTACGGTATGTTACAATTTTCCGTCTTTACGATGATAAAATGACGTACGTGCGTGCATTATTGCTTATATATCGCTGTCTTTACTACTCGCTTAATTTTCTCTCCCGATTGTAATTATTAATCTCGCAATCATTTCCTACACAAATACCGCCCACATTGATCGTCCCTCGCGGCATCGTTTAACGATCCTCCGTACAATCGCACCTTCTTCATTTCGAAAAAATTTACACACGTATTTCCAGACGGCGATAATATTTCTAATTATCCGTCGTATTTATAGAAATACCAGTTAGTTATTCTCGTGTATATATATATATATATATATATATATATATATATATATATATATATTACGTTGGGTAAGCTGTAAAGCCGTCTTCGTTCAAATATATATATATATATGTGATAACGAGAATAATAAGAAAAATGAAGCATTTTACAACGGCCGACTTAATTAATACGCACCTGAAATGAAAATATTTTGACCGCGACCGATCTCCCTTCACACTCCCCCTTCCATACGTAACCAAATCGTCCTTTAGCTCTTAATTCTACTAAATCAATACGACCTAACGGTACATCTTGAACGATTTGTCCGGGATTATTTTCAACGTTCGAAATAACCGCCTAATAAATCAATCGTATAAGGCTATAAAAAATACGGCCGTTTAAAGTATGTATTAAATTTTCATTCGTATTATTGATTTTATGTTTTTCAATATATATATATATATATAATATATGAGACTTATTTTAAGTTATATAATAACTTTGGGTTTTTTTGTTTTTTTTTTATTTAATCCTTCCACTCAGCGTGTCCATAGATGAAATTTTAATACTAACAAAATTATACATTTTCCGGTTGACCATGAAATGTCTCAATTTTAATTATATTTATTATAAAAACGAGGAAAATCATCTCTAGACTTATCTAAATAGCAACGTTGTATAAGAAACAGGTCGTATAAAATTGCTCATTTTCGACGAAAATTTCACGCGTATAAGACTGAAAGGGTTAAATATAGTTACGTTTCGGACACGCAAGGATACCTTGAACGACTGAAACGTTATTTTTTCCGATATAATATTTAGAAAATAAGTATATTTCGTTTAATTAAATTTTATAATATACCGTTCTATCGTTTCGAAATATAACCAAATTCCTTAACCGATAAACTTAATAATTAATAACTACTTTTTAAAAATATACATAAGTGATAGTTGTGTATACACATTTAACGCTTAATGAAATTTACAGCAGGCAAACTTCCGCACAAAAAACCCGCAACCTTTTGTAATTCGTATAAGTAAATTTTAAACACGACGGTTAAATAATTTATTATAAAATTTAAAAGAGAATATTTAATTTTATACTTCAACGCATTTATTCGGCGATCATTTTATAACGCGTTTATTTTCTTGAACAATTTATACATAATTTACCTTGTTAATTCGCTATGGTGTTTTGTTTCTTTTGGATATTTTTTTATCCGTCACTTATTATACTTTATCGTATTATTTCTACGCGCGTTATATATCGTATATTATTGTAACGCAAGTGAGACGCGAGTGTACTTCGTTTATTTACTTTCTCAGTTTATTAAAGTTTTAATTTGATAAATATATATATATATATATTAATTTTTTATATAATGTGGAATGCAGTGATTTTTTTATAAAAAATCAATTGAAAATTAGTTAAATCACTAATATTCATTTTCTTAAAGAAAACACAAAGCTTTTCGGCATTTACGCCATTATCAAGTGAAACATTTTAAAACATCATAATTTTAAAAAAATAAATTAAATATAATTACTTAAAAATATGTGATTGTGAAAATATACTCCAAAAATGCTGTTCTGTCTATTTTTTGATTTGTCGAAATTTAATATCGATATATTTGCTTATTAATTTTGTTTTTTTATATTAATTTTTTCTTCGATATTATTTTCCGGATTCTGTAAAAGTTGTATACTGGTGGAATTTTAAATTTTTCATTTACTGCTGCGATGTACGATGTCCAAAAGTAAAATATAAAATATAAAAATATACGAACACAAAATTTTTTAAAAAACACAATTTTACAAGTAAAATGAAAATAAATATTAAAAATCTGATAATCTAGCATTTTTGGAGTATATTTTCACAATCACCGTCACATATTTTTAAGCAATTATATTTAATTTATATTTTTTGAAATTATGATGTTTTAAAATGTTTCACTTGATAATGGCGTAAATGCCGAAAAGCTTTGTGTTTTCTTTAAGAAAATAAATATTAGTGATTTAACTAATTTTCAATTGATTTTATATATATATATATATATATATATATATATATATATATATATATATATATATATATGTTTGTCGATACCCTAACAATTTACGCTGTATTAGAGCGAACGATAATCAAAAATCTAATATAACCTATTCGATTATACAGAAAAAAGGAAATAAGAACCCGTTCAGAAAACTGTTACGAAAGTCAACCATTGCTCGGATGTTTAAATGGGGGAAATTATAAAATATTAAATACATTTGAAATACTATACGGCGAATCAAACATATAAATACGATAAAACTTCTTTTATACGTCACTCTAGCGGCAGCTATCGTTAATGACTTTGCTGTCACGTCGCCAGACAGATTCGTCTAGCTCGAGCTGCAAAGGAACATGAGAAACTTATATACTATATTATGTTATATGAAATCTTTAAATAAAAATCCAGAGTACTATAAATGTTGTCCGTTGAAATATAGATTTGGCTTAATTTCTTTCCCAAAAGGATTTACAATCCGATACAGTTATATATATATATATATATATATATGTGTGTGTGTGTGTGTGTGTGTAATTTGTAATGGAATTTCTGTTATAGGGTAACGGATAAAAGAGAAGTTCTACTGTACTACAATTTCTAGCGCAAAATAAGAGAGAATAAATATATACGCTTGCAAAACATAGGAAAAGAGGAATATATGACAATGTACGCAATGAAGAAAATGTACAAAATGAAACCGAATTAAAAACCCGTACGTATAAAATTCGGTTAGGGAAAAAAATCAGAAACCAACATAATTTATGATAAATTATCATCTATTTAAAAAACGCCGTAAAACGAATAAGTTATATCTAAAAGGAAATCTGAAAATTATTTTTCCCATATATATATATATATATATATATATATATATATATATATATATATATATACATTAAAATACAATATCAATAATATTAACCAAAATTATAAAATTTTTCGTAAAAAAAAACATTATTAAAGAAAAAAAAACACTTTGTAAAAATGTAAATAATCATAAAAATTATTAAAATCAATGATAAATTTGAATGTGGAATCAGTTTTAAAAAGAATAAATATTATGATTTTTCTATTTGTTTTTATTTATTTTACGGGCTATTTCCGTTATTCTACATGTATAAGCTTTGTTTACCACATTCGCCATCGGATTATTTTATAAATATTGGTTTTTTTTTCGCTTTGCTAATTTATTTATTTATTTAATGAAGCCGCACAACAGCTAAAAGCCAATTATAGGCATATAAATAAAATAATACGATAAATAATTTTTTTCTGAATTATAAAATTAAAAGTAAAAAAAAAAAAAAAAAAAAAAAAATACTAAAAACAAGAAATATATTAAACACATTCACCAGCCTCACACCTATTAAACACACCAGAAAAACTACACGCATTCACAAATCTCACGCTCATTAAAACATACATCATTCATATCACACAATCTTACATTTCTGTAAAGTGTATATATAAATTAACATAGGGAGACCCAAAGAAGACGGACGGTTTTGTTTTTCGAATAGCGCAGTTGGTAACACTGCTACAAAGCAAACCGCGTGCTCCACGTTTAGCGTACACACGAGAGATTCGTTTCTGTTTAGTTTTTAGTTATCACGGCATCCTATAATAATCAGAAACGTCACGCGTTTTATTTTCGGCGTGAATCGATCACAACAGTACAAAGTTAGAGTAATTGGTTTTTTTTGTTTGTTTTCGTGAAGAACGAAATACGTTCACGATATCTGGAAGATCTGAAAACTCAAATTTTCGAAGAAATTTCAAAAATTCAGCAACCTATCCTCGAATAAAAAGACCGAACGAAAGTTGCAAATGACGTCTGAACGATATACAAATGATAATAAACTAATCTCTCGTTTTCCTATAAATAAAATTTCGTTCGAAAATTTTGGTCGAGTAGTTTTCAATTTATTCAAAAAACAACAAAACCATTCGTTGGGGTCACCCTATATTTCTTATATTTTCTATAAATCGTATATACTTTTATGCTCGCTTGAAAATGAATTAACAGCCGAAAAGCTATGTAATTTTTCATTAAAAATTTAATTTCAACTCTTTCTTTTTATTTTTTTATTGCTTATATATATTTTTTATTATTATTATTATATATATATATATATATATATATATATATATATATATATATATATATATATGATACGATAAAATGATTATATTAAATTATTGTTTGGTACTTGTTCGGAATACAAATGTTTTTGTCTTCTGTAAACGGCAGTTATGGTTAGAATGCAGATTATCGCGACTGGAAGAAAAACCATACACGCAATAACACCGACATTTCTTCGTATTCTTTCGTCTGTAAATTCAACATGATTAATACGTATCATATATTCGAATGCATATATATATATATATATATATATATATATATATATATATATCGGTATAAATCTATTCGAGCGCGCGCACGGGTATATAATTATATAAATCAAAATCACCGCTATTTGGCTCGTCAGATGGCTGAGAAGTTGGATACCAATAGAAATTTCGATTGCACAAGCTACTATTGCAACAGCAGAAAAATCGATCTTTTTCAAATTTTCCCGAATTAATACATAGTTCTTTATGATCGCAACTTGCATATCCGGAAAAACATCCCTACAGTAGATCAACGAACGTTATTTTACGAAAGGAATAATTTGTTTTAAAACGCAAAACTGAAACAATTGTATTTAAATCGTTTTTTTTTTTTTTGTTTTTTTTTTTTAAATGTTTATCATCGATAATTTTATTTCTACCTACCTGAAATCTGACAGCTACCAAACCTTCGGTATTGTTTCCCCATAGAACATAACAGCCTGTAATTCCATTGTAAACGTCGCAACTAACTAACTGTTCTTTATCGCATTCGGCTGTCGATGTTTGACAAATCGTTTCGTTAAAAAAAACGCAAGTGCTGCTGGCTTCATATAGACTAACAGATACTGTATCGCAATAAAAAACGCCAATTCATTTTTTCAAAATAACAAATAATTCATTTATAAATAATTAATTAACCATTGTACGTTAACGCAGGAAATAATCTTCTGTTTAGTTTATAATTACAATTGCATTCTGAATTTTTACGCGTTTTTAACTTATTTATTTTTCGGTTAAAATCATGTCAATTTTACTACTTCGTGACATTTAAAAAAAAAAAAAACAACGCAATTTTCAAACTGACGACATATATTAATACAACTAAATAAAATCGTACGCAAACGAATGTTCGAATAAAATCTTTTGATTCGTTTTTATACGAAATGTAGAAAAAAGAAATTCGATAATTTATTAAAATGTTTTGCGGAACGTGCTTCCAACAAAATTGTATACCTCGTTCAAAAAACTAAATAAGCTAGTGATAAATGTTTAAAGTATCCGATAGTTTATCTGTCAAACTTACCACAAAATACGAACCAGAATATGTACATTATATACGTTAATACACAATATTTCGTGTCAAATATGATATTTAATTTAATTAATTAACGCTTAAAGGGTAAAACACGAATACCTCATCAGCCGTATACAACGTATTAGCGCTAATAGCACGCTCCAGCGGTTAACTGAAGAGTTATCGTGCGTTTGAATTGTTTGCGATCGATGAAATACTTTTAAGAAACAACTTGTGTTCATAAACAAAGAGCCGTTTCCACAATGGCGTGATACTGAAAAGAAAAATGTATTGTATAATTGTCAACTATTTTCCTGCTTTCGATTAAATTTAGAATATATTTTTTTCATAAATATATATATATGTATTAATTTAGAAAATTCAAAGATACATTATTTAAAAGCAATTATATACCGTGGATTGAGGTACCTATTGCAATGATTAAAAAAATTTGAAAGATAAACACGAAGACAACTTAAATTAACCCTTTCGGCCAAGCGTTATCGAATGTTTTTTCACAAAATTATACATTTCGGTTTGTGAGATAATTTTAAAAAATTGACAGAATGAGGTGAAAATATAATATTTCATATATAATATTGCTTTTTATATGACTAAATAGTTTTTAACGCGCTTTATAAATACTTTTAGAATTGAAACTTTTAATATCAACCGAATATCCCTTAATTATAACTATTAAAAGTTTATGTGCCGTATAGATTATGACTGAACGGGTAAAACATTTTCATCGACTTTAAACAATATATATATATATATATATATATATAGTTTATTCTTTCATTAATGACTATATGTTTTCAGTAGGCAATTATAATTTCGTATTGTTGTAAATTACGTCTCTGATAATTTTCGTTCAAGACTTGGCTACACTGTACTTTATCGACATAATTTATAGCGCTACTTTAAAAGGTAAAAATGTAGCGTACCGATGATTATTAGATTGATGTGTTTTAGTTTAGTTAATGTTTTACGTTGGTTAATTTATTTGTCGATTGTTATTTTATATACTACGATAATCACATTATTTCGAATAAATAAATAAGAAACATTCATAAGCGATATATCTATTTACCGTATATGCAGTTATAACGACATTACAATATTGTCCGCGTTATTATGTTTATTTTCATGTTAGTTTTCAAACAAGATCTATTCAAAAAAGAAAATTCTTATTGAAGGTACGATTACTACGTTTTAATGAAAGCACCGCGTTCGTGTGAATTTTATTATACATTTGTTCGCGAGAAATATTGTTTTCGGATAATTGGGTTATGAATTATTTAAACATTTAAATAATACGGTATTTCGTATAGATAATAAAAAATATAAATAAATTTGCGAATATATTTTCACATTTGATTTGTTTCCGATTAATTATTGCAGGAACTGTTATATAAAATATGAAAATTAGGGGACGCTGTAACCGTTTCACAAATATTACAAATTGACGTATTATGAAGAGAAAAAATAGCTTTGACTTGATTTCGTTCTTGACATAACGTTATGTTTTAAAATGTTTTTTTCAGACGGGTATAGCAGTATTGTCGTTTAGTTTATATTATAATTAGATACGATTTTATTCGGCGTCCATTGAAGCGAGATCTGTTTATTTATTAAAAAATTTCGAGAATTATTTATTTTTATTCTCTTACAGTTAACTATTTACGTATCTCGTTATATACTTAAATTATACTTTCATCCTAGTAAGTATCTATTCTTCATTTTATACTTACAAATTTGTGAACTTATATTTAAATTTATATTTTGTATTTTTATTTTTTAAATCTTTATTTTTATCTAAATTTAAATATCGCTCGATAAAATTGCCGAAAGCTTTGTGAATTTAAAGAAAATAAAGTTTTAGCGATTTTAACTGATTTTTGTAATTAAAGTAAAAAAATCACTACATTCACACAATCTAAACTTTAAGATCATATAGTTAAACAAATTTTAACTACAAACCGAATATTAGCAAATGATGCATCGCTTGTGAAATTGAAACTTGCAGTTTGTTTCCAATAATAAATATTACTGGTCAAGTTATATTTATCCTTATTGACAGTGAAAATTTACCGATGATATTACTATTAAATAAATAATCTATACTGGCAAATCGAAAGTTTTCAGATGATAAGACGTTTAGTTTCGTATTCAGATGTATATTTTCTTTGTGTCAAATTATTATATATACTAGTTTCAGAGTTGAATTTTTACATTATAAAGTTATCACATCGGTTTACATAAAAAAAAAAAAAACTGAATCCGAATATATTTGATGTTTTATGGCTTCCGTATAAATGAATTGAAAAAATTTCGATCACCCGACAGCAAAGTTTATGTATTGTGTAAACAACACGTCTAATTAATTAATTGATAATTTGGTAATAAGTTTAATTTTTAATATTTTTCCGCCAATTTATCGATAAAAATTTAATTCGTATTTTCAACACGTATCTAAATTACGTAAATCTCTCTTTTACAGCGATTCTTTTCATCATCATGAACTATGTATCGGAGGCGGTGCGATTGTCTAATTTTGCCGTTCATTTGGACGAAGAAAAAAAATTTAAAGAGGCCGTTTATTATTACACGGAAGCATCTCGTTTATTACGATTATCCGTTACAATGTTTCCCGAACATCCGGATATCGATTCATGGAATAGTAAAGCGAACGATTACGAAGTCAGAGTGGACGAATTACTGAAGATTGGTATTTTCAATTATAATTAACATTTCGAAATTTCTCTTATATGAAATATTATAGTTAAGATTAAGGTGCGACATGTAGGATTGAAAATATATGAATTAACAAGATTTTCTTCTTTATTAGGAAAGAAATACACTACAAGTGAACTTTGGATTTTTCTCCATCGTTGGTTATAATTATTACGTTATTATCTAAATGTAATGCAGGAAATTCGAAATTTCTCGTTGAATCATTGTACATATACGGACAAACTATTTATACGTTACGTGTATATTATATATATTGCGTGAATGCTCGTACAAATTTATATTATTATTATTATTTTTTTAAAATAAATAGAGTATTTATAAAGAAATAGTTTATTTTATATTAAAAAAACTATTACATATTTATTAATAAAAATTATAATTTTTATTATTATTTTTTTTTTTTTACATTGTACCGGTAACAAGAACCATAAACAACGGTAATCGCGATAAATTTTAGGTATTAAACTAACGTCTCCAGTGAGACATTACATTGCAATACAATAAAATAATTAATAAGTATGGATAATAATTAAGATATAACGCGAGAGTAATATGTGAGATAAATATTGATTAAAGAACGCCTTTTAGAAGTATTAAATTAATGTAAGTAATATAGTAAAGAAATGTAAAAATAATTTAGTTGAAAATAATAAAAAAAACTAACCTAACCCGATTTGTAATTATTTGCCAACCATCCTTCTTCATTTAATTTTAACCGTCTTGATCAAGAAACTAACGACTGAACTTTTGAACTGAAAAACTAGAACTCTCCTATTTAACTGAAAAAACTAAACTCCACTAAAAATGAACAACCATCCCTTTTTATACCTTTTTCTTAAGCCTTGTTAAACAAAAATTACTGGATTTTCTTCATTATTTACTGGCTGTATTAACTAAAATTATTTGAATTTTTTATAATGTGGAATGTAGTGAGACACCATTTTTGGATCATATTTTTTAAGTAATTATATTTAATTTATATTTTTAAAATTTTGATGTTTTAAAATGGTTCACTTGATAATGGCGTAAATGCCGAAAAGCTTTGTGTTTTCTTTAAGAAAATAAATATTAGTGATTTAACTAATTTTCAATTGATTTTTTTAAAATTATTTTGTCAAACTAATTTACTGGTTTTCCCCATTGACTAACTAAAATTAATTTTAATTATTGTATAACAATAGTTTGTCTACTACAAATACATTTTAATATAATAATAATAATATATTTTATTTTAATTAAATAAATAATTATATATATATATAAATTTTGTTTTATTATATTTATTAAATTAAATATTAGTTTTTCACCTCCAATTTCATCAATTTAAATTTATTATGGCGTGAACATACGACAATCGTCGTAATATATATATATATATATATATATATATATATATATATATATATATATATATATATATATATATATATATATATATATTCGATTAATCGCATATAGAGAAGTTTATTTACTTTTTTGAAAAACGTAAATTGTTTTTTTTTTTTTTTATTTTTTTAACAACTTACAACTTTTTCTCTTAATACTTAAAAATTAACGTGTGAATGATATAAGACCAACGCGCGATTTTTTCATTATTGGGCACATTGTAATTCGTGTTATTTTTTAGGATAACGGTTCAGATATTTTTCATTAATTAAAATGTAAGGTTTAAAAAGTGGTAAACGTTAATTTCGAAACATTCGGGTAAATAAAGAAAACACGTTCTATTATTAAAATCTAATTCTAACGATGAAAAAATTTTCAAGAAAAATAGTCCGATTTCGTTAGTCGGTTCTCCTGTTTTAAGTTTGAATAAACCTTCTTTCTTCTGATAGCAAATATTATGTAGCTCTGAAGTTTTTTTTTTTTTTTTCTGTTTAATTTTTACGTATTTCTATTAATTTATGAATACTTATTTTTTTTTTTAGTATCCAGCACATTTGAAGATACCAAATTAACAGTAAAGAAATCCGATTATCAACTTGGTCAGTGTTATTTCTTAGTGAAGCAAGCTTTGGACGCTGACGAAGCCGGTAATCTTTCCGAAGCACTAGAACTTTATACCAAAGCAGTTGATTTAGCTATTAAAGCGGTACGTGTAATCTTTCTTTCATTTCTATATCCTTGGTTATACATATTGAAGAAAATAAATGAAACAATGTTGTATCCATCGAAACTAGTCGATTTTATTTATAAACGTAGCCGCGATATTGTATAAAGTGTATTTTTTATTTCTTTACATGCGCGTTATAGAACACCTAAGCAACATCTTGTGAAGGTTAGCGCTATCGCACTCCCAATAAAATGATCCCACCGATTATTTCTAAGGTCAAAAAACAACGATATTCGACGGGAGTTGTATATTTAATGTACATGTTCCTTTTAAAAACGAATAATCCGTACATTTATATTTTTGAGACGGATAATCCGATCGTAGAATACGAATTTCTTAAAAAAAAAAACACTGTGCTCCTCGGAGCGTAGGGAAGACGTAATAAACACACACACACACATATAAATATGTAAGAATAAACCTACCTACGTGTATAAGTCTACGTGCCCGACGCAACAAAACGTCGTTTGAAAGGCGGGTGTTGGTAGTGGAGGTTCATTCTATATTATATATATATCGTTATTTCCACTCACTATTTTGCGGGTTAACTCCCCCATATATAACGCGCCGGTAGAAGTTTCACTTCAATAAAAAATAAAAGTGAAAAAAATTAAGATCGGAAATTTGTTCATGATGTATAATTTATGTGTGTATATTTTCCAGAAAAATGATATATCCGATAATGATGCTTTGTCGAAATTAAATAAACTCGCGCATAAAGCATTGGATAGAGGAGAACAATTAAAACAGCTTAACAAACCGCCGACAACTACTACTACCAGTCATTCTATCGGTTTATCACAAAATCAAGGTATAATATATCTTTTTTTTTTTTTTTTTTTTTTTTTTTTTAGCGCAAGTGTAATAAAAATATGACATATACGGCCCCCCCTTAGTCATATATAAACGTTTCTTAAATGAATTAACTTCCACTCGATTTTAGACTAAAAAGTAAATTGTTTATTTATTAATAATACGATATAATACAGTTAAAATAAAGATAACATTATTTTAGCAATTCATAAACTTAGCTGAAAAGTAAAATCGATTTTGTTTAGTACGTAATTTAAATTTTAGAAAAAACATATAAAATTATGAAATAACGAACGAAATAGATGTATTTACTAATGGGTTTTCTTCGTTTGCTTTTTACAGTTTACTGTTTAAGCAGTGCAACCATTTTATACATCTCCAAAAAAAAAAAAAAACCCTTTTTAATCAATAAATGACTTAAACATAGTACTAATAAATAATTTAATTTTCAATATCATTATTAGGAATTAGTTTACAACTATCAAAAAAGTTTGCTTCCTTGCGACTCTTTCCACAATCGACTTTGTATATTGTGTTTGAAATCTGGCAAATGGCCTTAAATAGGCCACTACGAATTTCATTTTGTTACGGTTTAATTTACTTCAATTCCCAATGAAGACTAATTCTCCTTGCTTAACTTAAAGTTGTATTTTTTTCTATTTTTATCCATTCGCTTGTTATTGATTTCGAAATCATTAAATTTATAACTGATTGTTCCGGATTATGTTTTTTCGAATTTCCCTAAATTCATTTGGGACTATTGTTGATTCTTCACCATAAAGTATAAACATGATGGTGAAAAATTTGTTACACTGTGAATTGTTTTTGATTATTGGTACATTCAGCTGCTTTTGAACAAAGCTCTTTTTTTTTCCGCTGTTCATTTTTCATCGTATCCTGTTTATGTTTGATTTAAACGTCCATTTAATCCGTTAGATTCTGAATTATCTATGGATGTAAAAATAAGTTTTTATATTCTGTTTTTCTAAACAGTTTTTAAGTTCTTTCAAGTTAATACCGGCGTATTGATCGGATAAAATTGTTCCTGTCTGATGTTCTTTAGCCAATTGATCGATTAATTTCATGAAATCTTTTGCACTTTGACCTTTTGATGTGGATACAAAGGCATATCTCGAGAAATTATCATCAAGAATATGTAAATATTTTTTTGAAGAGCGATTACTTCGAAACCCTGCAACTGAATCCGTAGGCATAATTTCGTAAGGATCTTTTACCGGACCCGGTTTTGATAATAAATCAATTTTCTGATTCGAGATGTATTTTTTAAACAAATTTCACAAACAAAATTATTTAACGGTATTATCCATATTCTTGAAATAATAGAGTATGGTCTAATTTTTTCAATTAAATGATTAACACTAATAAGGTGACCATAGTGTTCGTGTATCTGTTTTATTAATTGTAACCCAAATTGTTCTGATACGAAGATTCGTTGTCTATTTTTAAGATATTTAAAAGAAATATCTCTCCTTTTTTTTGCTACTTTTTTTGAATTTTGAATTTCTTATTACTGGTCTTTAATAATTTGTTCCATTTTTACCATATTTAAAGCTGGTAGTACGCGTTCTGTATTTTCAAAGTATTCTAAGACCGAATTACTTGAAAAAGAATCATCTTCCACATTTTCTTTTCCTGGTGCATATGTAATCTTAAAATTGTATCGTCGGAGATAGTATATCTGCTCGTGCTTTTATACTTTCGGCGTTTCAAGTGATTTATATGATCCGCTATAACAATAAACGGGGTCGACCTATTGGCAAGTGTTGCCAATCAATAATAGCTTCACGGATTTCTATAATAAATAGGTTTTTCGTTTTTTTTTTTTTGCACGGCAGTTAATTTTTTTGACATCCTCTTGAGGTTGTTTAACCTACTCGAATACTAGCATATCAGTATAAATATAAACCATTATCAGGATTATAGATTGCTAATAAATAATTTTTAACACCGCTAAATGCCTGTTAACAATCTTCAGTCCAATCGAATTTTACATTGTTACTTAATAAATTATGCAGTGGTTCTAATTGTTTCGCTGCATTTTCTAGATATTTATAATAAAAATTAATTTTTCCAAGAAATTGCCTTGCATTTTTTTTTTTTTAGGTCTTTAAAATTAACGAATAACTCGAAGATGTATCTTTATAAGACCGTATTTTATTTATTTTATTTTTTTTCGATAATATGTCGTAAATATTTTATCGAGTTTTTAGCAAAGTTACATTTCATTAATTTTAATCGGAAACATTTAATTCTTTAAATATTTTTGAAAAAAATTTATCGTCAATATAATTCAGACGAAATTCGTTTAATTTATGTTTTCTAATTATATTTGCTAAAATTCGTCGAAATATCGAAGGCGATATTTTTAAACCAAATGCTAGATGATATCCATATCAGGACTATTGAACGCAGCCGGGCGATATAAGACGTAGTAAACCCCTTGAAATAATCTAAGATCACGGTTATCGGATGTGTACCAGCCGGTACTATTATACGCTCTTCCTGTTATTACTAAATACGGTTAAATAATATTGTTTTGATCAGTTTGCTACTAGTAAATATTGACGAGATTATTAAAAGTACCGTACAAAGCTACGATTTAATCTTCTACGTTTATATTTATTATATATAAATTGTAGTAGCCTGGAATCATAGCGGTAATCGAATTATTTTCGCACCGTAATTATTGAAAAAATGTCGGGAAAACGATAGAATACGATCTTTGACATAGGGAAGCTCTATATATCGTTAATAGATCTTTAAACATACGCTATACGCTGGTCCAGTTATTTTATTTGATTATTCGATAAATAAAACTTATCGGTGTAGATGTTTCGACTTGTACTACTAGTTCAACCGGACGTGTTCTATTGCGAACGAACACGTTAAATTTGAAAGTAGCCGGCGAAGACGCGTTAACGGATGATGAAAAACGAGTGCTAACGATAACGTCCATGATCAATAATCACGAATATGTGCCATTTATGGATATCGATTTGAACGAAAGGTAATATCTCACACGTTCGACGTTTATTTCGTTAATACACTTTTGAAACGTGTCGATTTTTTTTTCAAAGTTCAGTGTCCTAAAAAATAAAATAAAACAACAGTTTATATGCATGTCCGTAAGTTTCGGAACCAAGACATTCTTCCTCGTCCAACTCTTTTTTCTCCTTCTACTTTCCCTATTATTATATTCGTTAAAATATTTAACGAAATATTCAATTTTTCTTCTTTTAACAATATCAAGCAATTCTTTTTCCTTTCTGATTATTCGTAGCACTTCGACATTTGTCATGTTTTTAGTCCACGGAATCTTAAGTAAATATAGCACCGAAACTCGAAGACTTGTAGTCTGTCGAATGTCACGTCAGTGTCCACGTTATAGCACCGCTGACCAGACACAGCATTTCGTAGTTTCGAATCTTAAGTCAAGATTTAGATCGTTCATATGTACAATTGAAACGCTTCAGCGCGTTATTGCTCGTCCGCTATTTCGATTATCCGCCTATCCGAAGAATTAGCGGTTTTATCCGTCTCGCGTGCAAGTTTAATCCTTTCAATTGCGTAGTATAAATGTAAACCGTACAAAACGATTAATTTTGATACACGTACGAAGTAATCGAAATTTTCCCAAGTATTTAGACAGGTGCTTACGTTTTTTTCAGATGCAGTTTATTTCGTATAACGTGTGAAAACGTATGTCAACCAATATTGTGAAAACGAATATATATTTATATATATATATATATATATATATATATATATATATATATATATATATATATATATATATATATTGTTACGTACGATCTTACTATTAAATAAGTACATCCGCTTTTAGCGATAGAAGAAAATAAAAATGAACAAGTATGGCGGTTATACTGCAGCGAGTAGAACTCGTTGAAGTACTAAGTAATACTATTGCTAGACAAGATCAGTTAGATGGCAACAATTAAGTCGTCTGATATCTAAAACTTGAGCTCCTGTATTCAGATGCATAAGCAATCGCTTTTCACAAACTCTTGTATAACATCGTCGACAAACTTCATATGTAAATCCTTACGAATGTCATTTCGTGAGTACCGGTAGACATTCACAATTGCGCGTAAAATGATGTTCTTCTGCGCATGATTCCGGTTAGATTTGACAGTGCATCCCCGCGATGATAGGCCGTACGTCTGTATAGGCTTTATAACTTTATTATAGTTTTATTTTAAACGTATCTATGTTAACTAAATATCTTTTATGAAAACAATTTCGTTAGCATTATGTGCATATATAAAAAAAAATCATAAAGGTTTATAATATTTCGTAGCGTGGGTGTGATATTTCAATAGGTCACTGCGGACTCGTTTCTTTTTTTTTTTTTTTTTTAATTACCGACGAACAGTAAATTTCACTTTAATAATGTCGTAAGTATTAATATAAAATTTCGTGTTAGATTTCAGTACACATTTGAATTTACGGATAAAGATGGACTATTAGAATTGTCTCCTAAACAAAAATCGCAGTTCGCACGTTGGGCTAGACCGCACGAATTTTGTTCCGACCCAAAAATAATTGAAGACCACTTCGCGGATTATACTAAAATAAAACAAACTGTAAGTAAACGTACTAATTAATGTATTCTAATTTTTTAAAGGTATATGTCGCGCGATGTTTTTAATGTGTAATAATATCATCGTTAATGAGAATTACTTTGGAATAAATATGTCGTTTAAAATTGCGTTTTGAGAAAGGTGTCGTTGATATGTGAAAAATTATTCTTGGAAATTTGTAAAAAACAAAAAAAAAAAAAATAATACATATTTATAAGAGGCACCGAAGAAAAAGGTTTAGGAAAGTAGATTAGAGAAAGGATCTCCGAAGGTTATATATGTTAGACCGAAAGTTGGGATGTGGTGAGCGATGGTAAGGATTGCTGCAGGATAGGTCGGCTAATCTGGTGATCAGGGACTGGTGCGTAACACGTGTGTGTTCGGACGCGAGAGAGGACCACGTCATTCCGTCTAAAGATTTCCGAGTATTCTGTTTAATATTCGTCAAAAAATATTTAAACAAAAACAAAAAATTCACACTATTTACGTACGGGTAGCGGAAGTTAAACAATTTTAAGGTTTTTTTTTTTTCTTAATTTCAACTATTAATTCGCGGTTCGAATTAATCGTACACGCTATCGTGTTGAATTAAATTTATTACATTAAGATATTCTTATATATTACCGAATCTAAATCTAACTTTCGTCGGGAAATCTATAACTAGTGTAATTTTTAAATACACTTACTAGGCTCGTTTCCATTCGGACGATGAATGGAGTTTTTAAAATAAGAGAAAATTTTAACGAAATTAACTTCGTAATGACGGATTATCTTTCTTGCTTTCGTTGTTCTAATTTAAAATTGCGTAATACTTTTTACGTATATAATTATATAGAAATAGGTATTTCGTTATTTTAACATCGTACAATTCAAGTAAAATCCTGATTTCGATATTTCATGTAAATTACAGATTTAAATTTCTTCGTAATGATGACGAAAACTGATTTATAAATAGTCGTGGTTTTTTTTTAACGAAGGTTATTTTTTAATAATTTCAAAATGGAAGGCATTACGTAGGTAGTTCCGTTTTTTAAAATTATTAACAAATAGCACTCGTTAAAAAAAATTATTTAATAAATTTAATTTTGATCGTTATAAAGAAATTAGTTCTGAAATTCCCTGTTAAATTTTCCGTCGATAAGTGTATTTATCGAATCTTATTTTTTTTTTAAACAAAAAACTAAATATATACCGTTATCATTATTATACGTAATAAATGAAACTTGTGAACTAGATAATTCATATCGCTCAATTTGTTTTTATATCTGCACGCTTAACTCAAACTTCGTAGAAATACAATGTCTACAGAGCTTATTATGCATCAAAATTGTGCAAAAATTCGTCTTTTTATAAATAGCCGATAAATGATTAAAATATAATGTAAATTTAATGTATACTTAATGGTAATGTTGAATATTTTTTGTAGTTGAAGAGAGTAACCGAGATACATACTATAATGTGTTTATGGCTACTTTATATATATATTTTATATATATATATAAAATTTTGTTTAATGAGCCACATAGTTACATCAAACGCTTCGCGACTCAGTAAGAAGAATATAGGATTAAATAAAGCAAAAAAGTTATCTACGGAGTTTGAGAAATCATTAAAATTGTTTTGAATTTATTTTCTTTTATTTACAAATAACTAGTAAAAATCAATAATTGTTAAATAATTATAACAAAGCTTGTCAGCATTTACGCTATTTTCAAGTTATAAATAACCTAATGACAGTAAACACTAGGAAAATAAATTATTATTAACGACGAAAGTACCAATCGATCTAACGACACATCCAATTCCAGATCCGAGATGATTGTCAGCTGGTACGACCTTAACTAAAGTGTAAATATATTTATTATATGGCATTTAAAACTGATTCATCATTTTAATGCATTTAATAAATAATTTTTTAATTTCGTTTTAATTTTCAAATAATTTTTTTATAGTTTCTCTTTTTATATGTAAAATATTATAGTAACTTGTTAATATTACTTATTTCACGATTCAATTCTTTGAATAGTTTACATTGGTTTTGTATGAATTTTAAATGTTCGTTAAATCTAAATTTAAACCATGTACCTGTTTCTCCTAAATACATTTTTTCAGAATTATTACAGCTTAATTTGCGAGCGCTTAAATTTTTTAATATATCTCTATCTTTCATTGTGTTATATTTTTAATGCATGTTAATATTGCTCCATTATTACTTACTGGTAGCATATTTTAAATATGTGGCGAAAAAAATCGTAAACATATAAACAAAAAAAAAAAAATTATCTAATAGATATGCAGCGAGTTATACGTGTAATAGATTAAAAATATTTCAAAAATACAACATGGCGGTAGCAGTAGGTAATAATAAACCGCTATTAAAAATTATTTGAAATATTGGAAATAATATAAAATTAAGATATAAAAATAATTTAAATAATATTTGATGATACGTTTTAAATATCATCTTATACGTATATATATTTTTTAGTATTTACAGTGTAACATTGTCGGCTATTGTTTAGTATCCTGTTGACAATAATCTCAGTTTTGGAACTGGATGTGTCGCAGATCAGTGGTTCACTTTCGTTATTAATAATTTATTTTATTATTGTTTATTATTTTATCAGTTTTATACCTTGAATAGGGCGTAAATGTCAAGAAACTTTGTTATAAATATTTAACAATTATTCATTTTTATTAGTAACTTTAGTGCTGCTTTTATGTATATATATATATATATATATATATATATATATATATATATCATCATCGTCATCCTATTATTATTAGTTTTATAAATTTAATATGGCGTAAATGTCAAGGAAAACCTTGTTATTAGTATTTAATAATTATTGAATTTTAGTAGTAACTTTATTACTGTATATATACATCATATTCATCGTCATATTGTACGTTGCCGAACGTCCTGACTAGCCATTGTACGTTTACTTTATGTACAAAATGGGCTAGATTTCAGGACGATATGCTAGCATCTCCGTGACCTAGTCGCGAAATTTGTTTCGAATTCTCGGCCGTCTAGTTGGAAGTTAAACACTAGCAACTACGTCACCACGACATTATATATATATATATGTATGTATGTATGTATGTATGTATGTATCAAGAGTATTAAAAAACGCAAATATTGATCTACATTTTATTTTAATTATTTCTTAAATAATTCGTCGAAATAATTTTTTATTCATTTAATCTATGATTTAATTTATCTTTTTAATTAAATTTTCTTTTTTAACGTGCAGATCGTATCAGATTGCTCCTTTGTTGCTTCACTTACTGTTGCTGCTTTGTATGAAAAAAGATTTAATCGCAAATTAGTTACTTGTATTACATTTCCGCAAACTCGCAGCGGCGAGCCAGTATACAATCCATTCGGTAAATTCAATACCATCTTCTGTGATGTTTTTTTTTGTTTTTGTTTTTGTTCAAAAATAATACAAAAATCTTTACCAGATTTTTCTTGCGACGAAAATTATTATCGATAATTATTACAATTTCGGCTCTTTAATTTTTGATCATCTTAAATGTTCTAAATTAGTCCATATATTCGTTAAAGTCGTTAAATTAATTAACTGCTTTTCATCCATTTATGACAGAGTCATCGAGGAATTTTACATATGTGCGTGTGTGTGTGTCTTTTACTTTTTCGACTTTTTCGACTAATATTTTAGTATAAATGTATTTACAACGTATTAATATTAATTTTTAATTTTAGTAACAAACAGAGATAACGTCGGAGGAGGTAGGAAATAAGTTAATTGTAACTAATTTCGATTTTATGAAGTTTTTCATTTAAAAAATATTAAAAATTTGTACACTATGTACAATAGTTTTAAAGAAGGTATCACGATATGCCTGCACCAAACCACTGCTGGGTGTAGGCATTCCCCCGAGAAAATTTTCAACGTCTTCTATTTTGTGCAGCTCGATTCCAATAAATTCCTGTCCATCGGTAGAATATCATCCCTCCATACTTCATCGTAGCCCTTCCTCGTATACGACGATCGTTAATCGGCCACCACTGAATCATACGTTTGATCCACCTACATCATCTTGTCTTGCGTTATGCTATGCCTAACTACATTTTAGCCTGGCAATTCGTTCCACCGCATCCAGTAATTTTGTTTGTTGTCTTATCCACGAAAGTTCTCGAGTCTGATATTAAGATTAATTCTTTGATGCGCCATTTAAGTTTTCCCTTCTAACTGCTCCTTTACTAAAACTCCATGTTTCAGCTCTATACGTTACGGCAACATGCGCTGATTGTACAGTTTACTTTTCAGGCGGTATCTCTTTATTTATGAAAACTTTGTTTAGTTCTCCAAATGTAATCCAGACGAGTGATATTCTCTCCTTTTTAACTCTACATCATGTTTTTCTTTTGCTTCGTGATTTCTTATTCTAAGTATATATATCTGCTTACCTTTCGATTTTTTCGCCGTTTACAGTTATCATCGTATTCATCGTTATCTTCGTTTTATTAATGTTCTAATCGTC
Organism: Coronaproctus castanopsis; assembly: GCA_032883995.1. Taxonomy (NCBI): domain Eukaryota; kingdom Metazoa; phylum Arthropoda; class Insecta; order Hemiptera; family Monophlebidae; genus Coronaproctus; species Coronaproctus castanopsis. Next base: position 53,476,475 of record CM065054.1, read on the forward strand.
AATACGTGATCGTTTGTACTGAACCTTGATTGAAATCCGGCCTGCTCTCTCGGTTGATGTAGTATATCATCGTTATTACTCGCGTGAATACACGCGTGATAACACATTGATGTAATTCTTTAGGGCGATTGTGTCTCCTTTTTTTATGGATCTGCGTGTCTCCATGCATCTGGTATTTTGTTTTCTTTAAGTCATCGATAAAATAAATCGGATAATATATTATCCCTTCTCCATACTGCCTCATTTCTGATAATATTTTATCAGGTCCACGTATTTTGTCACCTCTTCAGTGATTATATATATATATATATATATATATATATATATATATATATATATCAAAAAACTACGTTTTGATAATATAAAAATAAGGTCCATACTGAAACACGGCAAAGTACTTTTAAAACATTCGTAGACAATGTAGCTTTTTAAACATTAATTTATCTCGTTTTTAATTACGAGCGTAAAATAATTCTTAAATAATGTTATATTGATACTCGAATTTGGCTGTTTGAATGAAGAAAATATATAACGCCGATTAACCGACATTATACTCGAAAACTTTGAAAATTTCTTATCGAGAGTGAAATCAGTTAATGGAAAATAATCAAAATTGCCTGATAAAAGTAAACATATAACCAAGTCGTATAGCAGTGTCTTTATTAGTGATTTTTGGTACATTATATATAATGGCTAGAATTACACCGATTGCGCGAAAGACGGATGCACCAATTTTATTTTATTGGTTTTTTTTTTACGATATTATAAGAGAAGAATTGAAAACATATTACCGCTTAGTTAAAGCATCTGATATACAAGAGGACTCGCTGAACTGATGGCTTGTTGAATCAATTTTTTCCTACGATAGTAACGGCAGTCACTACTGCTCAGAATCTAAATGTACGGGGGGGAGCAATTGCAGGTCACAATGGTCGAAATTGACTGAATACAAAATGGAATCGAATATAATGGAGCGAAGTTTTTGGATTTAGTATAAACCGAATCTATTAATATGCGCTTATTAATTTTTTAAGTTATCATCGGAAATAACGCTATTTACGTTAACTTTTTTCTCTCTCTTTCGTTGTTGAAATCCCTGCATTCAAAAATCGAATGAAAGGAATCGTCTAATTTTTCTTCGTATTCTTTACGGATATCCGATTTAGCAATCGTTGAAACGTTTCAAAATTGTGCGAAGTTATAATCCGTATTGTTATAATCTTTCTTCTGTGATTGGAAATATTTCCCGTGTCACTTTGCCTGTTTTCGATTTATCGTAGTTGCCAGCGTCGTAATCCGTTTGACTTAATTTCACTGATCTGTTTTCGTAATCGGTCAAATATATTTTCTTTCTGCTTCGATATTTTGATTTGGTTTACCCATTTCCAACTTCGAATCTGTAGCCATTATTATTCCTGTTATAATGTTTGGCTGAGATATAAATAATATTATTCAAAAATTGTTTTTCTATTAATATTTTCCTTTGTGAGTTCGCTATTTTATTCTTATTCCCTCGCGAAACTCGCAAGTATACTGTGTAGATCAGTTTATTCGTAGATCCGAAAATAGTCTTGCATCGTTCATTCTTTATATTTGAAATCGAAAATATTGCAATATCTTTAATCTCGAGTAAATTTTCTTAATCTTAATCATTTAGATGATTGTCTATAATTTTATTCCTAAGTATTTTATTTCATTTACTATTTTTATTTATGTACGCATGCTGTTCGATACGATATATATCATTTCTTTTTTATCTCGTTTTCTACTTATCGGGTTTTACTCGTGTTATAAGCCTGGGATTTGTATGTTTTTACTCGTTTCTTCGACTGTACAGCTTACCATATTGCAGTGTTGACACTGAAATGTAACTTCACTCGTTGCTATATAATGAAAAGTCTTCCGAGTTTCAGTTATATAGGATTTTGTTTTCTCTCGTTTAAATAACCCAATTGTTCTATCTGTTAAATGTCTTCGAATAATACTTCAGATTATATCAGATATATTTTTCTTTTTCGTAATTTTTAAGATTTTGTCCAATTTTTATTTGATCAGATGCTTCGGGTATGATATATATATATATCTGATTTAGATGTCTGGTTTATATTTTTCGTATAATCGCATTGACTTGTTTTTAAGATGTCCAAACGCGATTTTCATGCAGATTCGCCTTTTATTTTATTTCGGTATCGAGAAAATTTTTTACGAGTTTTTCATATACTTAGATCAGTCGCTGTATCGATTTGTGCGATGCCGGATTTGTTAAGTCTTTTCCGGGTTTGTTCGTTATTTTAATTTCTACCCGTTTCCAGACATTAGGGAACTAATTTAGTTCGATACATTTCCGGTAAATAGATTTAAATATTTTTCATCTGTTTTGCGAAGAAATTTTAACCATCTTTCGTTTGATATTTGATCGTATTCGTCGGCTTTCATATTGTTCAGGGTTTTTTCGATTGTTCTGATTAATATTAGAAGAGTTTTGCAATTTGCGTATTAGATTTTGAAATAATTCGACGAAAATTATTTTACGCTGTTCGATATTATCATTGTACAATGTATTCGATTGAAAATAGTTTTAAATCACTGATATTTTTATTTTCTTATAGAAAACACAAAGCTTTTCGGCATTTACGCCATTATCAAGTGAAACATCTTTAACAAATCGTAATTTTAAAAATAAAAATTAAATATAATTACTTAAAAATATGTGATTGTGAAAATATATTCCAAAAACGCTGTTCCGCTTCTGTTCTGTCTATTTTTTTGAATTGTTTAAATTTAACATCGATATATTCGTTTATTAATTTTGTTTTTTTTTTTATTTTAATTTTTTCTTCGATATTATTTTCCGTAAAAGTTGTATACTGGTGGAATTTTAAATTTTTCATTTACTGTTGCGATGTAATAGAACGGAAGCGGAACAGCATTTTTTTTTTGAATATATTTTCACACTCGCCGTCGAATATTTTTAAGTAATTATATTTAATTTATAGTTTTAAAATGTTTCACTTGATAATGGCGTACATGCCGAAAAGCTTTGTTGTGTTTTCTGTAAGAAAATAAATATTAGCGATTTAACTATTTTCAATTGATTTTTTTTTTTTTATTATAAAAAATCACTCTACATTCCGCATTATATAAAAAATTTACAATGTATTCGTTTATGTTAAAATCGGGTATATCTATTCTTTGCTTTGGTTTTTTCTTGTTTTTTCTTCCCTTCTTTTCAATAAATATAAGTTAGACGATTTTCAACCGGATTATCGAGATCAGTTCTTTCGAGATGGCAACTTTTTGCATTTATAAACAATTTTAGCGGTGAACATAGTAGAGCTTTTATCGACCGAGTACTACGTAGTAGAATAACGCTTTGTAAATGAACTAGTTACAAATTTTTGTACGTTTTAATACAAGAATCTATAGTGAAAAAATACGTATTTTCCTTCGAGATAGTAGAATAAACAAGTACTATACTATCGTATACGTTTTAATATTTGCAAGAAACTATAGTGAAAAAATACGTATTTTCCTATAAACAAGTACTATTTTTCCGCTATATGTAATAAAGTAGCAAAATATAAACGCTATATATCGATATTATCTTGAGAATGTTTCGTATTTACAGGAAACTGCACTTGCAAATAATAGAATAAATTCAATTGTGTAGTTGTCAACTTAAATTAACTAGTTATAAACTAATATTACACGTTCAAATATTTACGATATAGTGAAAAAATGCTTATTTCGCTTCGAAATGATAATATTATTTACACGCTGCTATGTAATAAATCTAAACGCTATAAACTTAGCCGATATTATCTTACAAGTTTTTTATATTTGCAGGAAATCGTATCCTTTCCATCGTATGTAATTGAATAATAATATTTACTCGCTACTATTGTGTAGTTGTCAAATTAACTAGTTATAAAGTTATCTTGCGCTATAATATGATTATTAATTATTATTATGGGTATTATTGTTATTTTAACTTAAATTTGTAATAGGTATTTGACGGAAAAAAAAAAAAATTTTAAATTTTATTTTATTAAATATAAATTTACTAAGCGACTTCTTTAGCAATTAACACTTTACGAATAATGCATATTCGTTACTTTCAATAGGTTCGTCTCCTTCCTATCTTATATCGTATTATATCGTATAATTGCGTTATTTATAAAATAAGTTAAATAAATACGTTTTATTTTTTATTTTTTTTAATTATAAAATATCGTTTTACAGGTAAATATATGATTAAATTTTATTTAAACGGTATCGCGCGTAAAGTGATAATAGACGACCAGTTACCGATGGGACGGAATTACGAATTGCTTTGTTCTCGTTCTACGCGAAAAAACGAAATTTGGGTATCACTGTTGGAAAAAGCTTACATGAAAATTATGGGCGGTTACGATTTTCCCGGATCGAATAGCGTAAGTTTCTTCCTAGAAAAAAAAAAAAAATCTATTTTGGAAGTTTTCTAATTCGAACGCCGAGAAAGTAAACGTCGAAAGTAAAAATACTTTTGTATTCGGTCGAAATAATAATTTGTAAGTAGTACAAATTCTTGATCGTCATAATTATCCCCGATTGTATTAAGTTTGATAGACGGCTAATTTAAAATATCGAAATTCTCTGAATTTTACCTACATCCTGTTTCTTGTAAATCGTGTTATATTTGATAGACAGTTCATCCTCGGCCTTGCTCTTGATCTTTTCCCACTACGAAACGAGCTTTTTTATATGCGATACTATGCTAAAAACTATATATAGAACTACGCTGTGGGCATGTGCGAAAAAAATCAAAATCAAAATCAAATCGGACGATCATCCATCGGTTTCGAAACAAAGCCCTCAGAATGATACACCTGTATTCGATCAATGAACTGATCCATCGAGATCTGCGGATTCGTATATAATCTCGTCGGAAAATCACATGATGCGTCTGTACGGCCACGCCAACGAACTAACGGCAACGATTCGAAACAAACCGATGACAAGTCGTTTCGAGATAATCAATATTCGAGACAGTATAAGTAAATAGGACAGAGAACACACCAACGAGTGTGTGCTCTCCATACATGAGTCTCCTTTCGATCATTTTTTTCTTAGCCTACTTAAAGGTACAAATTGACAAATAAAAAAGAAACAACATTTATCGATACCCGTTTATTCGTCTTATTGGCACGTTTATTAAATTCGTTTCGTATCTTATCGGCGCGTTAATAAAATGAGCTTCGCGTCTCACATATCGGTACGTTTATTAAATAAGCTTCGCATCTTATCGATACGTTTGCTTCATATTTTTTAATCATTACGGCCGATATGCAGTCCGAATCTGCAGCTTTATAAACACCGTTATGAACTTCCTCTTTATATATCCGGAATAATCTTCATTCCTTTATTTCCGCCTCGATGATCTTTATTCGAAAAGCGGCTATTTTTACGTCGTGTACATATAAGCGAGACACATTGATGCATTCGAAATGCCGATACGACGACGAATGTGTTTGTATCGTGTGGATTGAATGAAGAACAAATCTTACGGACGGAAATAGACGAACCGACAGAATTACACGGGATCGTGCGAAAGACGGATTCGCTGATTTTTCGGACATATTGTAAGAGGAGAAAAATCTAGAAAAAATATTACCGCTTGGTAAAGCGCAAGAGGAAGAGTATTTATTCGCTGGATTGATGGATTACGAAATCAGTTTGGTACGGTAGCAACGGCAGTCACTACTGCTCAGAATCGGAATCTAATATGAACACTCGCGAATCATAATAACGGTCGAAATTGACTGAATACAAAAATGATTGAATGAATGATTGAATGAATGATTGAATGAATGATTGAATGAACGAATGAACGAATGAATATTTCAGTAAAATAATTTTGAACGCATCCCATTGTCGTATCGATTAAAATTTTGTTTTTTTGTTTTTTTTTCTTCGATCGCCACGTCTAGCTTTATGTTATTTATTGTCGGTTGTAAATTCCTCGATGGACTTATTAAAAATCAGTTTTCCTACCTCTTACTAGTCTACGGTCTCGCCGTCTGTATTAATCGTACTTAACGACTGAGACATTTTTCATTCTATTCGCATTACTGCAAATGACATATCACTCTTTTGCACTTGAAATATCAAAACTTGGTCCCATTCGTTTCGGTTTTTCTTTTTCTACACTGTAAAAAGCGTATTTATTCTAGTAAAATCCTACAGACCCCATATTGATCCGCGTACCTTATCTGGTTCCCTCTCCAGTAGTCCTTCGACTATTCCCTCGATTAACAAAAAAAAAAAAAAAAAAAAATCGTTTGTTTTAAAGATTTACGATTATTATCGTGTACATTTACGTTTGGTTCGTTTTTAATGTATTCAATAATTTATTATAGCAAAGTACTCTACGTCCTGTTGAAGCATAAACTCGTATTACGTTCAGTTTCTGATTTCCCTCGATTTTATATCACGATGTTATGTGATGTTAATGTACATAATTTTTGCTATTTATCAGAAATCCTGCTGCTTCATTTTTTAATTCATACTACGTTTCCTTTGTAATATAGCACGTGTGGCGATATTTTCTCTTATTTCTGTTACCTTACCGCAACCTAATATATCCCATTTGATCCTATCTGTTTCTATGCAGTGTTTTACTGATGCGCTAAATTAACCGTTACTAACTTTTGTTTCGATTGTTCGATTATATATATATATATATATATATATATATAATTATCCGATAAACTGCGGAATTTATTTATTTTTAAAAAAGTTATCTTTCGGGTAGAGCAACGAAAGATTATTTTAGTAGAAAAAGCATGAGAGTCAATGATAAACTAAAATTGTAAACGACCCCCTGAGTTTATGCTTTTTTTGCAATCGATTTATTTCGAGAAACAATGTGAAACCTTTTTTTTTTAGCCTTTTTTTAGAAATGAATATCTACAATTACTAATTCTATTTTTAACGCGTTTTGTTGATTTTTTCAAAGGTATAAAAATCCTTTTATAAATTTTACATTTACGCTCAGATTTTTCCGCGTAAGCAGTATTCAAAATTTTTTTTCTTGTAACGTGTCGAAAACACACTGACAGTTTTCGTTATTGTATTTAATTAAATTTTTTCAAATCCCTAAAACTAATAGACTAGAACAATTTGGCTAATAAGCAAAATATGACTGGTTTTAGTTTTTTATATCTGTGTATACAACGATGTTAAATTCGTACAGTAGTAGCGCATTTTGATTTTTTAAAATTTATTTAATAATTATTATTTCCAATTATATATTATATATATATATATATATATATATATATATATATATATATATATATATATATATGTATGAGTAGTAAGTGGGCTACTTCGGCCACTTCTGTCAACTTGCCGTTATATTTAATCCCTGTCAACTTTCCCTTATATTTAATCCCTGTCAATTTTCCCTTATATTTAATCCCTGTCAATTTTCCCTTATATTTAATCCCTGTCAATTTTCCCTTATATTTAATCCCTGTCAATTTTCCCTTATATTTAATCCCTGTCAACTTGCCGTTATATTTAATCCCTGTCAACTTTCCCTTATATTTAATCCCTGTCAATTTTCCCTTATATTTAATCCCTGTCAATTTTCCCTTATATTTAATCCCTGTCAATTTTCCCTTATATTTAATCCCTGTCAATTTTCCCTTATATTTAATCCCTGTCAATTTTCCCTTTATAAAATCCAAAAAAGCAAAACTAAAGGTTAAAATTTCTAAGGGTAATTAAACAAATTAAAAAATAAAATAGCATTAAAAAATTGTCAATGCTTATTTATGTTCGATTTGTTAAATAATCATTTTGGTCAAATCCTAGCACCCCCAAAAAATGTAAATTCATTATCGGAATTTCTCTCTAAATTAGCAGCTTCTTTAAAAATATCAAACATATTTTCATCTTTTTCAGGTAAAATTCGTTTTTCATCATAATCCATAATTTTATTTTTCTACTATATTAACATACCCCCACGGGTTCATATCTATAATTCCATCTTTTTCAGGTAAAATTTCGTTTGTAGCTAAAAAAATTGGTTAAAAAAAAAAGAATATTTTTGTATTATAAAAAGATAATGGATAATACTGATATAGAAATTTATATAATGATTCCTGCTAGTGAATCTGTTAATGAAAATATAAAGGTATTTATTATAAAATCGGAATTTGAACTTTTTACATTATTAGTGGTAAAATATCAAGGTAAATATTTAATTTTTCCTTTACCAGAATGTGAAACAAATATTTTTATTAAAATATCCACATACACTTATTTTTCAAGGAAAAATGAATAAAGATTTGATTGAAAATTTTATAAAGAAAAATTTTTCTTTATAAAATTTCAGTCAAAAATTTGAAATCTCACTCCTTAATTGTATTATTAATTATATTATTATGTAGTATTTTTTCTGATACTACGATAACATAACCAATAACATTTGGTGTACTAATAGATTGTGAAAAATCGACATTAATTAATATATTTGATTTTCCACTATAAATATATTCAGGGTGTTTTGTCGTGTCTATTACATAAACGCATTTATTTCCAACGAATTCTCCAGGCTCGTAAATCACATCGCTATATCCGTAATAATAATTCTGAAAATCTTTGTACATTTCGAATAGAATTGCGTAAATTCCTTCATTAATATCTATATTTTGTAATTCCTCAGGATAATTTGTATCATTAATTTTCACACGAATATTTTTGACTTTCATAGAGTCAAAATAAGACGGATCTTTTATTTGTTGTTCACAACGATCGTCCTGAAAACCTACAATAATAAATTTAGGATTCTCAATATTTCTGTAAATATTTGTAATATCATAATTTAAAGTCGATCCTGTTACACCACGTTTTTGAATACATTCCCATTTATTAAATTTGTAGGTTATATTTTGCAAATTTGTCAACTCACTAATAAGTTGAATTTCTTGCGTTGGGCGATAGTTAATTATGGGAACTCTAATCACAAATTCTTTTATCGTTATTTTCCCCTCAACAGGTAAACTTGCCTCATCGTGTGTGCCATCTGCTTTTTTTGTTTTCCATCTGAATAAAGCATCTTCATCGCTATTTCTGGTAAAAGTTATTGTAAATCCACCTTTGTAAAAAATTGGTGTACTATTATTGTTACTGAAAAAATCCAGTCCTAATTGTGATAAATCACCGATAACGCAAAATTTATTAAACGAACCTTCGTGTTGAGAAATAAATCCACTATTTTTAAACGAATTTTTATCAGATTGTCTGTACGAAACGATTCCTTTTACAGTCGATATAATTCCAGGATTTTCAATGTTATCTATTATTTGGTTATGTTTTTTCACAACTATTCCAGAAAATAAAAATGGAATAAAATTATCGATTAATTTTACATTAGATTTTGTCGGAAAAGTGGTGCCATCTTTTTTCGTAAATTCACCAGTAATATAATACTGATACTTTGACGTTGAAAATGAGTCACCGTAATCGATATTAAAATCAATTTTTTTGTTGGGCGAATTAAAGTTTAAAATGCTCGTAGGGTTATAATTTTTGTATTCGTGCCGAATAATTTCATTATAATATTTTGAATAAATTTCATTTTCCATTTTTTATTACAGCAAAAAAAAAAAAAAAAAAAAAAAAATTTAAATTACGAATATTTCTTTTCCTTCATTATAGATGGAAGACCCGACTTTTTCTAATGTCTTTTTTATTAGTCTAACTATCTAATATTTCTTTACAATGATTAGCAATAAAAATCTTTGAAACATTTTGATATAAAATCACATAATCCCAATCGACGAAATCTTTATAAAAGTCAATAAACTTTTCCGACAAATTCTGATATTTACTGATTATATCCCAATCAACACGATCGTTAAATTCTTTGATATTATTTTCTGTTAATTTCTGAAATTTAGAAATCTTGGGCCAATTTACTTTATTTTGAAAAATACGCAAATGATCGATAGTTAAATTCTCGTGTTCGGACACATAATTCCAATCAACATTCGGTGAAAAAAGATTAGTTTCCATTTTAGGAACTTCAACGCAATTTATTGCTGAAACTAAATATAACAAAAATAACTTCATCATGTTTATTTATTAATAAAACTCGTTTTTTTAATTCCACACACAGAACATTTACTTTCCAAAATAACTTTTCCGTTCGATGTTTTCCTTTTTTTCTCGTTAAGAGATTGTGTTTTCTTTTTACATTTTAAACAATATATTAACGTCATATTTATTACATATAAAATAAAATTTTTATTGTTTCTTATTTAGGGCATCTTTAATACTTTGCTCCATTTGTTTTTTATTTACAGCATCTTTTTCATCTATTCCTGTTGAAACTCCAACTAATCTTCGATTATTGAAATTAACGTAATTTTTCACAATATTTAATTGTTGTTTCAAATATTCATTTGTTAAATTTCCTACATAAGTTTTCATTTCGATAATAAAAGGCATTAATATTGCGCTCACTTTTTCGTTAATTTCTTGTTTATTTCTGCTTGAAATTGTCGATTCTTGTTTTTCGATCTGATTGCCGAATTTATCAAATTTATTCATTTTTTATAATACGTAATATTTTATTATATTTAATTCCTTGAGACAATTTTTGTAAAACATCTAGACATAAATAACCGCAAATTGGTGGATCGTCAAATTGCTGAATTTGTTCGTAATTATAATACAAATTATCGCTTCCTAAATATTTCACTAATTGGATCGGTGGATTCGCATTTCCGTACGAATCGAAATAATATTTAATATCTTTTTGTTTAAAATACGCTGTCCAATGAGAACCAATTTGATAGGAATTTTCTAAGTTAATAATTCCACATTCATTTTCCCAAGGTTTCCCTAATAATTCATCTTTCATAAAAACGCCTCTAAAATTTTTAATTTTCAATTTTTTAGCGTACTTTTCTAACTCTACGTTTGTTAGCGCTTTTTTTTAACGTTACTTAAGCCTGAGCCTTGATTTACACCGTGAATCACTTCCTGAATTTTTTCTAACGCTTTATTGTGTCGAGCCATTTCTTCGCGTTTCGCTTTTTTGTCTTTATAATCAACGAATGTGTTTGCAACAGCAGCTGCACCACCACCGACTCCACCGATTAAAGCTCCAATAGCTGCAAGTAAAGGTAAAATTCCACCTTTGTGATTTTCCTGTAATTGTTTGTATGTTAAAGTAAGTCTGACGCCAGTGTTATTTTTACGATGTTTATCAATGGCGTTTTTTTGCCTATCATTTAATCCAATTTTGTCTTTTCCTGATTTTATTTGATCAGAAGATAATTGAATTGTTATGTTCGATTTTCGCTTATAAGCTCTCTGAATTTTTTTTTTTTGTCCATCAGTAAGATTTATATTGCATATATTCATTTTATAATATAGAAAATAATTTTTTAATTTAGATTTTTAAACCTAGACCAAGATGCCTTTTTGCTTTCATTGCATTTGTCGTTAAATATCCCCAAAATCGTTCATTTAAATTTGCATCATTTGACTTAAATCTTTCCCACGCTTTGTGTTCTAAAATTTCATCAGCTTTGTGTCTATTCGCTGTATCTTTATATTTATGGTAAAATAAATCATGTTCTTTCGCTGCTTCGTCTAATGGATTTATACCTATATTTCCATCTTGAATTCTTTCTTGTAATTTTGTCCCCGGACCTAAATAATTATATCCTGGTGCGTGAATTTCAAACGGTAAATTATTCAAAATACCGTTGAATAAACCTGATCCTATCTTTTCACCACGTAATATTTTTGAAGGTAAAGATGACACAAATTTAATTAAATATTCAATTCCCTTATTTTCGTCGATATGTGCTTCTAATTGTTCCTTTAAAAAATTAATAACTCCAATTTTTTCGTTATGAAAATTATTATTACCGGCTTTTTCCTGAGCATAAATATAATACAATCTTTGTAATAAATTTTGTAAATTATCGACATATTTATACTCGACAGAATTATCGGAATATTTTATTAAACCTTTTCCTTCGTGTACCTCTTCATTCTCTATTTTTGCCCAGGGTGGTACAATATTTCTGCTTTCAGGTTTTTTTACTTTATTTTTCCAAATTGGCTTAATTATTGTGTTGTATTTTTCACCTTTGCTCGATTTTGGTTTATTGCTATTTTTATCATTATTATGGTATATGCAATCTGTCGTCAACAAAATTTCCTCATAATTTGCATAATCATCCGGTGTGAAAGAATTAGGATCAGGTTTTTTCGATGGTTCTAACGTTAATAATTTCCATAATCCTTCAGTTCCTTCGTACGTTTTTCCTGCTACAATAATGTCGTTGTTATCTAAAGTAACTATTTCCTTTCCTATCATATAATTTTTGTTTTTTTTGTCATAATGTATACCAAAAGTAGAATCTTTAGCATCAGGTAAAAATTCCGTTGTTATTTTTCCTAGAACAATATTTTTTTCATCTTGAATCATACGATTTTCAACGGGAGATTGATCAATGTAAGAAGGCACAATTACAGGTAAAATTTTGTTTTCGTTTAATTTATTAACAGCATTTATAATCGGTTTAAATTCCTCTTCTCTTACCTTTTCAATATTTTCCTTGCCTCTACGGGCTTGTAGAAATTTTTGTTTTAATTGTTTTTCAAGTTTACTTAATTTAATTGCTTTTTCAACAGTTATTTTTTCCATTTATATGTAACAAATATAAAAATTTTATTAGTTAAACACCCACTTAAACCTTCGTTGAACATGATTTTACGTTCATTTTACGTTTCTTTAACGTTGGTGAACGTTCATCAAATTGTTCTATCATTTTAAATTGATTTTTATATCTCCCAAAATCTCGTTTTTTAGTTAAATCTATCGTAATAAAACCAAAATCTTTTTCCCAACATTGGTTACAAATTTTACAAAATTTATCGTAAGACATATCCCCCATTACATTGTCTTTATATATTTTTCTCAAATAATGGTCATTTTGTTTAAAAATACACAGAAAATTAGCGTTACTACGAATTGTTTGCAAATTAACCAAAGTATAGCATTGTGTAATATAAATACAAGATATATTTTTATGTCTTCCACTTGTAAAGTATTCTTTAATTATTCTCTGATTTTTTTCCATAATACAATCGTAAAAAATAACGAGAGAATTTGGTAAACATTTATCTACAGAAATTAAATCATCGTAATTATCGCAAAAATATGCAATTTGTTCGCCAACATTTTTTTCAACATTTTCGTATCTTTCCTGTAATTTTTGATATACCGGTTGTTCTAATGTTTTACTGAATATATAGAGATTTTCAAATTCTAACCAATTTCGGTATATAAAATTTAGTAATAACGTTGTTTTTCCACAGCCACTAGAACCTATAAAAATGCCTCTAATAACTGGTTGAATAGTTCTGTTATTTTTATTGTTATTTAATTTTTTGTCAAATACGATAACATCCATTTTTATAAATATATTTATATTTATAAAATATAAAATGCAACTTTTTAAATTAAAAGGTGATAAATCAACTTTAACACTTCGTCTTGAAAATCCTTTACATTTAGATAAAGAGAAAAATTACAAATTAGGATTAGTCGCTTTTTACGGTGATAATTATATTCCTAATATTCCGCATAATTTATATGTAGAATTAAACATATTAACAGAAACATACGGAGTTAATTTTCCGAAGGGGTTTTATTCGTTATCAGATATAGAGGAAATAATACAGTTAAAATTAACGCAACTAAAATCTAAATATGATAATGAAAAACTAAAGGTTAATTTTTTGACTGAAAATTTTGGATTAAAAAGTGATAAAATTAGTAACAAAATTCGAATATTTTCTCCCGTAAAAATTAATTTAGGTACGTTAGGTGAATTTTTAGGATTTGAAAATCACGTTAATTTAGAACCTAACACATTATATGGTGCGTCTAGTTTTCCAAAATTAAGACCGTTAGATGCAATAGAAATCCACTGTAATATTGTCGAACCAACAATTTTAAATCATTCATCTAATCCTCATTCTCACGAAGAAGCCGATATTATTTATACATTTTTTCCTGAAATAATTTATGGAGGAAAAATATCGGAAAAAGTTTCACAGATTATTTTTGTTCCTATTAAAAATCATATCAAAAAAATTGACACAATTATTGTTCATATTACCGATGAAAACGGAAATATACTAAATATGGCGTCATCAAATAATATTATATATCTCGGATTAATTTCATCCGAACCTATATATAAAAATGAATCTTAAAGAAGCGAAAGAATTGCATAAAAATGTTAGAAAAAAATTTGAAAAAAGACACATTGTAACATATGGAATTGACGATTTATGGGCAGCAGATTTAGTAATTATGTCGCATTATGAAACAGAAAATAAAGGATATAAATATATACTAAATGTTATCGATACTTTTTCGAAATTTGTTTGGTCAGAAGCTCTAAAGAAAAAAGACGGAATTTCTGTGACAAAAGCTTTTGAAAATATCGTAGAAAAAGCGAGAAAAGTAAAACATGATACTCCAAAATTTTTACACACCGATAAAGGTCTAGAATTCAGGAATAAAATATTTTCTTCAATGTTACAAAAATATAGCATAAAATTATATCACACTGAAAATGCTGAAAAATCTTCGATAATAGAAAGATTTAACGGAACTTTAGCCAGAAAAATGAAAGTTCTCTTTGAATGTCAACAAAATTTTAAGTGGATAAATATATTACAAAATTTGGTAAATGAATATAATTATCACGATTTTCACAGAACAATTCAAATGAGGCCGTGTGAAGTTAACAAAAGTAATGAACACGAAATTTACACAGTTTTACCTATTAAAAAAGAAATACCGATATTTCAGGTTGGAGATCGTGTAAGAATTAGTGTAAATAAAAAAACCTTTCAAAATAAATATAAAAATAATTGGTCCAAAGAAATATTCGTAATTAAAAAAATTCTGTTTACATCGCCTATAACTTATAAAATTCAGGATTTAAATAAAGAGGAAATTATCGGTAGTTTTTACAGACAAGAACTTCAAAAAACAATTTTCTAAAAATTATTTTTTTTTTTTGTAATAAACGAAAATGGATCACGAGCCTTCGGCACCAGAATCTTTATTTTTTCAGGCTTTATATCCGAAAATATCGGCGCCTGAATTTAACTCCAGCAATTATAAAATTAACCACATAATGATGCATTATGATTATTTACAAAAAGAAATGAAAAATAGATTTCAACAAAAAAAGAAATACTTAAAAATAGCCAAAATTATGTATGGAACAGAATATGTACTTATTTTGTCGGATATCGGAACTTTGACAACTTCTGTTTTTGTCCCCGTCTTGATCCCCTTAAGTACACCAATTTGCGTTGGATTTACAACTTTGTCAATATTAGTAAGAGGAACACACAAATTTTGTACAGAAAAAATTAATAAACACGCTGCAATCGAATTATTAGCACGCACTAAAATAAATTCAATAGAGGAAAAATACGCTAAAGCGATTAAAGATGGCGAAATTACTGACAGTGAATTTGATGATATTGTACAAGAAGTAAAAAATTACGAAAAATTAAAAACCGATATTTTAAACGAATATAATAAAAAAGTAGAAATCAATAATAATTTAAAATTATCGTTAATAGAACAAGGAAAAACAGAGGCGAGAAATGAATTGAAAGAAGCACTGTTAAAACACTGTTAATTAAAGGCGACACCAGTTCATAATATTATTATTTTGAAAGAAAAGAAGTATATTTAAAAATTTTATTTTTTCTAATATAAACATGAATACTGAAAATAAAATAAGAAAAAACTACAATTCAGAAAAAAAGTATTGCAAGAGATGCGATAAAAATATTTTACAGCGTTATTGGTCAAGACATAAAAAATCGAATTTACATGCAGGAATTAAAAAAATAGAAAATAAGTATTGCGAGAAATGTGATAAAGAATTTTCGTATAAAAATTGGGCGCGACATTTAAAGGCAAAAAAACACACAGGAGTCGAGAGAAAAATGAGGGCAAAAAAAACATTGTGAAAAATTCGATGCTCACACATTAGCGGCAAAATATGTATTATTTGATTTTATTAATCTTTAAGTTAAAGATCAATAAATTTATATATTGAAGATGATTATAGAAAAAAATTTATCTTTTTCTAATATAAACATGAATAGAAATTATAATTTAGAAAAGAAGTATTGCGAGAAATGTGATAAAGAAATTAATTATAAAAATTGGGCGCGACATCAAAAAACAGATCTGCACACAGGAATTAAACAGCAAAAACTTGGAAATATATTTCCGGTTAAAAGTACTTATTTTGAAAAGGAAAAGAAATATCAATTTTGCAAAAAATGTAACAAAAATATTTTGCAGAATAATTGGATGAGACATCAGAAATCAAAATTACACACAGAAATTAAACAGCAAAAGCTTATTGATATATTTCCGTTCAAAGATATACGTGTTTTTAAACAGAAAAAACAACAAAAAAATGAATCCTTTTCTATTATTCAAGGTAAACACGAATATTGTAAAAAATATAGTAGTTGGAATATAGATTATGCCGTCAAATTGAAAAAATTAAGAAATAAAAAAGACGAAAAAATAGTTAATGTTAAAAGTATGATGGATAATGTCAAAAAAATGATAGGAAAATTAATTCAAATTGTCAAAGAAAAAACTCATTTCAAAAATGACGATAAAATAAATATAATCGTTAAAAATGAAAATTTTAAAACAACGGTAATATCTACAGGTTTTCAAAATGATATAAATGTTACAACACTTTTAGATCATATAGAAAATATTTTGACATCTGATGAGAAAGTTGACATAAATAAAACAACGTTCAATTTTCAAGTAATTAATATACCTAGAGGAAAAGGTTATAGCAAAATAATAAATATTACTAAAGATAAACATACAAAAAAATGCATCACTCAAATAAAAAATAACGATAATTTATGTTGTCCTAGAGCAATAATTACAGCTTTATCATATCATACGGATACTATTTTAGGTAGAAAATTAGAAGGACGAGATTCGAAAAGTATTCGAGAAGGTAAAAAAATACAGGGAGATTTAGCGGAAAATTTATGTCAAAAAATAGGGTTTTGTAATAGTGAAGGATTTACGTTAGAAAATATAAAAGATGTAGAAAATTTATTAAATATTCAAATTAAAGTTATTTGCGCGGAAAATTTTAATAATGTGATATATTCGGGTAAAGAAAATGAAGTAAAAATTTATCTATATAAAAATGGAAATCACTTTGACGTAATAAATAGTATGACAGCTTTTTTTGCGACATCTTATTATTGTGAAAAATGTGACAAACCTTATCAAAATAAAAATATGCACAAATGTAAAAGTGAGGCAAAAGTATGCGAATTATGTATGATGAAAGAACACAGTGAAAAAAATAAAATTTATTGCAAAAATTGTGACAGATATTGTTACAATCAAGAATGTTACGAAAATCATGAGAAAGTTTGCGAGCAAATATATAAATGTTTGAAATGTAAAAATATATGTAAAAGAAACGAAAATCACGAATGTGGATATAGAGTATGTAAAAATTGTGGTGAAAATGTAAAAATGTATGAACATTTATGTTATATGCAAAAAATAAAACAAAAAGGTGCAATTTGCGAATTGCCGTGTATTTGTAACGAAAGTATGGATGAAAAGGTCGGAAAATGCACATATTCTGAAAAATATATTTTCTACGATTATGAAGCAAATCAAGAAACTGGAACTCATGAGGCTAATTTAATTGTTGCACAATATTTTAACGGTGAAACTTTTATCTTTGAAACGAACGATGAATTTTGCGAATGGTTAATTTCTAAAAAACACAGTGGATTTACAACAATTGCTCACAACGCAAAATCTTACGATTTGCAATTTATCCTAAAATATTGCGTAGAAAATTCACTGAAACCTTACACAATTTATAGTGGTGGAAAAATAATGTTTTTAGAAGTTGCAGGAATTAAATTTATCGATAGCATTAATTTTATTGCGTCACCACTCTCAGATTTCCCGAAGATATTTGACTTAAAAGAAATAAAAAAAGGATATTTTCCTCATTTATTCAACACAAAAGAAAATCAAAATTATAAAGGGCCAATTCCTGATAAAAAATTCTACGGTATAAATACGATGAAAATTAACCCTAGAAAGGTTTTTCTTAAATGGTATTCTGAAAAAATTAACGGAAATTATGTATTTGATTTTCAAAAAGAATTTGTAGAATATTGTAAATCTGACGTAGATATTTTACGTAGAGGTTGTGTAGAATTCAGAAAACAATTTCTAGAAATTGCAAATATCGATCCTCTTCAGTACATTACAATTGCAAGTACATGTATGTCTATTTTCAGGTCAAAATATTTACAAGAGAACACTATCGGAATTATAAAACAACCTAAAAAAGAAATGTATAGTAAAGATTCAATTTCATGGCTAAATACATTCAAAAATGTACAACATGCAGTAAATGGTGGAGAAGTAGAAATTTGTGGTGCAAAAGTTGATGGTTTTAATGAGAAAACAAACACAATTTATCAATATCATGGTTGTTTTTGGCACGGCTGTCCGAAATGTTATAGTGAAAATACAATAAATAGTATAAAACGTGAAACTATGGGTGATTTATACGAAAAAACTAAAGATAGAAGTAAACAGATAAAAGATGCTGAATATAATCTGATAGAAATATGGGAATGCCAATGGAAAAAATCGAAAAAATATCAAAAAGCTTTAAGAGAAAATACCCCCGTTATTGAACCGTTGAACCCGCGAGATTTTTTTCACGGTGGAAAAACTGAAGTTTATAAATTAAAAGTAAACAATAAAATATTACGATACATCGATGTTTGTAGTCTTTATCCTACTGTTCAATATTACGATTATTATCCTGTCGGACATCCTACAAAAATTTATAAACCTAAAGAATTTGACTCAAATTGGTACGGAATAATTAAATGCAAAATATTGCCACCACAAAATTTGTATCATCCAGTTTTACCTATTAAAGACGAAAAATTAGCATTTATTTTATGTAATAAATGTTATGTTGAAAAACGAACTAAATGTATTCATACTATTGAAGAACGATGTTTGATAGGAACTTGGACAACAGACGAAATAAACAAAGCGTTAGAAAAAGGATATTATATTTTAGATATTTATGAAGTTTGGCATTTTGAGGAAAAAAGTAATAATTTTTTTAAAGATTATGTTAAAACATTTATGAAAATAAAATTAGAAACAAGTTCGTGGAAAAATAATTTTAAATCTATTGAAGAATATGTAAAAACATTAAAAGAAAAATTAGATATAGATTTAGACGTAAAAAATATTAAACCAAATCCTGGAAGACGAGCTGTTGCTAAATTATGTCTCAATTCTTTATGGGGAAAATTCGGCCAAAGACAAAATTTAACGCAAACGAAATACGTGAACGATCCTAAAGAATTTTATGAATTAATATTAGACGATAGACTGAAAATCAGTAATGTTATTTTTATTAACGAAAATATAGTACAAGTATCTTATAAAAATAAAGACGAATTTGATGACTATACCACTTCGACAAATATTTTTATTGCAGGATTCACAACATCTAACGCTAGATTAAGATTATACGATATGTTAGATAAATTAGGCGAAAATGTAATATATTGCGACACAGATTCAGTTGTATATATTGACGATGGAAAAAATACAATTACAACAGGCTGTATGCTTGGTGAATGGACCGATGAATTAGGCAAAGATGATTATGGAACTGAGTGGATCTGCGCAGGACCAAAAAGTTACGCACTAACAACAGAAAAAGGAAAAACTATATTGAAAATTAAAGGATTTACGTTAAATTACGAAAATTCAGAAATATTAAATAAAAAAGTAATGGAAAATATTATCGATAGAAAAGTGGATAAGGTAACGTTAAATTATAACATGATCACCAGAAATGATAAAAACAAAACTCTCGTTAATAAAGTTATGCAAAAAGAATTTAAATTAAATTCTGATAAGAGACGAGTTTTACCTGAAAAAGACGGAATTATTGATATGAACCCGTGGGGGTATGTTAATATAGTAGAAAAATAAAATTATGGATTATGATGAAAAACGAATTTTACCTGAAAAAGATGAAAATATGTTTGATATTTTTAAAGAAGCTGCTAATTTAGAGAGAAATTCCGATAATGAATTTACATTTTTTGGGGGTGCTAGGATTTGACCAAAATGATTATTTAACAAATCGAACATAAATAAGCATTGACAATTTTTTAATGCTATTTTATTTTTTAATTTGTTTAATTACCCTTAGAAATTTTAACCTTTAGTTTTGCTTTTTTGGATTTTATAAAGGGAAAATTGACAGGGATTAAATATAAGGGAAAATTGACAGGGATTAAATATAAGGGAAAATTGACAGGGATTAAATATAAAGGAAAATTGACAGGGATTAAATATAAGGGAAAATTGACAGGGATTAAATATAAGGGAAAATTGACAGGGATTAAATATAAGGGAAAATTGACAGGGATTAAATATAAGGGAAAGTTGACAGGGATTAAATATAACGGCAAGTTGACAGGGATTAAATATAAGGGAAAATTGACAGGGATTAAATATAAGGGAAAATTGACAGGGATTAAATATAAGGGAAAATTGACAGGGATTAAATATAAGGGAAAATTGACAGGGATTAAATATAAGGGAAAGTTGACAGGGATTAAATATAAGGGAAAGTTGACAGTGATTAAATATAAGGGAAAATTGACAGGGATTAAATATAAGGGAAAATTGACAGGGATTAAATATAAGGGAAAGTTGACAGGGATTAAATATAAGGGAAAGTTGACAGGGATTAAATATAACGGCAAGTTGACAGAAGTGGCCGAAGTAGCCCACTTACTACTTGTATGTATGTATGTATGTTGGGGTATATCTTTTTTTCTTTAGTAACAACTTCCTTCTCAATAATATTTTATATTTTTTTATTATTATTTTTTATTTCTAGAATATCGATTTACATACATTAACCGGCTGGATTCCAGAAAGACGTTCCATCCGTGATGGTAACTTCAATGCTGATCTTACGTTTAACATGTTAATGAGTCGGATGTTAAAAGGTGATGTTCTGGCAACTATTGCGACAGGATCATTGTCGACATTAGATGAAAATCGAACGGGCCTCGTCCCTGTTCACGCTTACGCTGTTCTAGACATCAAATCGATAAATGTACGAGGTTGTTTTAGGGTTTTTTTTTGTTTTTTTCATATTAATAGATTTTAAGTAATTTTGAAATATTTTTTGACTTTTACGTATAAATATTTTGAATTAACGTGAACGTTGATTTTTTCTTGAACGGTTGACTTTTTTCCTTATGTAGTTTAGATCACTGTCGTAAAAGTGAATGATACAGTTGCTGGTGGCATAATATACACTTAAAGAAGCGCTAGATAATGTGAAAGAAGGCATAAAAAGATCAATTGCTTCAATAAAAAAAAAAAAAAAAAAAAAAAAAAAACTTACGTTATGCCGTTGATACGGTGGCAAGATGATTTGCAAAATTTCCTTAATCGTATAAACTTGCTCTGCAAAGTATGCAATCTAGATGCCACACTGCGCATAAAGATTATTACCTAGACCTCGATCGGTATTAGATATATTATCTCGATCGGGTTTTATTGGAGGGTTTTTTCCTGTATTTTTATTTTAGTTAAACGAGCAACTATTTTTTTTTTTTTTTTTTTTTTTTTAATTAGTATACATTAAATTCCGTTATTTTTGTAACATATATATTCGTTTTGTAAATACACTTTTTATCTATCTATAATAACTGCAATAGCCGATGTGCGGAGAAAATGAAACAACGATTTAAATCTCCGGGGTATAAGTAATTCGTATTTTTAAACGTAAATTCGCTAATCGTTGTAATTTATATTCAGGGTGTGAAACTTTTCAAATTAAAGAATCCGTGGTCTCATATACGTTGGAGAGGTAATTATTCCGAATTAGATACTAGAAACTGGACGCCGGAAATGAAATCAGCTTTAAAATTTAACCCGTACGACGCTAAAGCTTTCGATAATGGCATATTTTGGATCGATTACGATTCCTTGTTAAAATATTTCGAGGTATTTTACATGAACTGGAATCCGGAATTGTTTACCTACACCTACTGCGTACACAAGTTAGTTTTTTCAAAATCAATATCATTTTTTTTTTAATTTGATCGTGTTTTTTTTTTGTTTTTGTTTTTTTAATATTTATAATAATTATGCGTTCGTGTTGTCGGTTTTTAAAAAATTTTGGCAAAATTTCGTATTTATAATTTATCTTTATTATAATATTCCGATAACTCCGAATGTAATTTTTCGCGAAATTCATATTATTTTCTTTTTATACTTTGTTCTCTGTTTAAGCCTTTCATACGCAAAATTATAAATTTCTATACAGGTACATATTATATGCAATATCGCTTTTTAGGCGAAATATTTTTAAAATTGAGACATTTCGCGTCAACCAGAAAATAAACATTTTTTTGTTAATAATTTTTTTTTTTTTTGGCCTGTACCATAGGTCGCTTTGGCCATTTATAGGGATTTTTGTTAATATTAAATAACTGAAAGAGTTCATAATAATAAGCTCACGTTTCCGGCCAAGACGGCTTACTTTTAATCATTTTTTTTTTTTTTTTTTTTTTTCATTGTACCGACAAAAATTTGCCATAAACAACGGTGATCACGTAGGAGAAGAGAAAGAAAAAAATAAAAAAAAAAAAGATAATAAATTTAACAACTCCAGCGAGTACGTCAGATTCTTATATGAAAGAAAAACATCGAATGACGTATTTTCTTCAGGTCGTTAATATCTAGCCTAGAGCTAAAACCATCGTTCTTCAAGTGATTGGAAGCACCATTTCCTTCTTTTTACTCTCCTGTTGGATTCAGTTAATAGATACATCATAGGCATTTTGTACACTAATGGATTAAACTCGCATTTTGTCGAAGAAGCTTTTATACCGCTGAACACAGTAATCCTCCACAAACGGAACCTTCAAGTCTGTATGCAGCGTGTAGTTTAGTACGGTACAGTGTGCGTAATAACTTTGACGGTTGCCGTTGAATTTTAAGACGGTTAATATTTTCGTCAGTAACATTCGTTACAGAACATTAAATAATTCCAATTATATCGCTTAACTTGACTACTTTTTAATCTGAGGAATACAGAGACAAAATCGTTATAAAGAAGATCCGCATGTTTCACCCAAGGCTCTTCTTTTAGAATTATCTTCTGGTATAATAGCATACGTTTTTACTTTTTGACAATCGTTTGCATTCGAAATATGATTGAAAGGAACGATAAAACATGCGCCCATTGTAAATACGCTTCTGAATGGTCAGGTCCGAACTAGTAATCGAATCCGCTATCTCATTTCCACGGACGCCGCAATTGGTTGGAACCTACTGAAATTTCACCAAAAATCCATTGTCGTATCGAGAGTTCTAATATACGCGTTGTAAATTACGAAAGTGAAGACGGTTGTAAAAAACACACTCGGAAAGTCAGCGAGTATTAGTATATGTTTATCTTTATATATATATATAATTCTTCTGTGCGTGTGTACGTCACTGAACTCCTACTAAACGGCTGGACTGATTTTAATGAAATTTTTTTTTTTGCGTCTTCGGGTGGATTCGAAAATGGTTCAGATTTACAATTCGGTCCAATTTAAATTGTTTATCGCTACGAATTTTTAAAAATTGCCGGCTTGCCACCTTTGGCAGGGCATAGCGCACGACATAAATATTTTTAAACGATTCCGCCTCTTGAAATAGCAGTTTCTATAGAAGATCTATCATATAAAACGAAAAACCCACGAAAAAAAATTCAAACAGAATCCGAAAATTTCAAAAGACACCCTTCCGATTCTAATTTCGCAATAAATCGTGAACGATTCGAAATCGGGGAAAATAGTTTAAACGAAAGCCATGCGACATTTAAATACGCGTCTAACGATAGTATAATCGTATTTTTACACCAGATACCTATCGAGAAAATTTAGATTTAAGGGTTTTAGGGCCGTTTTTAAGGCTCCCCCCCTATGATAGATAGGAGGGTTCGAGCTAACGTTGGACGAAAGTAGACGTGGAGATCTATCATTTATGTAATAACATGAATTTTACCAAAATTAACCGGTAACGAGAAATTGCGAATTTAAAATTTGATTTTTGATTTTGAAAAATTTCTCGAGCGAATTTTGATAGGCCGATTCTACAATGCTTTTAGCATGGAGATGTTATATATCTTGAATACACACTAGGCGTTAAATAATATATATATATATATATATCCCTTAACCGGCGAACTTCGTATGGCCCCAGAATCGATATTATTAGCTGAATTAAATTTAATTTTATATTAAGTTCAATAAATGTACAAAAATTAAAAAGTATCCGCATATCATTTAAGTTTCTTTACAAATTGTTTTTTTTTTTTTTTTTTTTTTTATAATTTCTACCGTCAGTATTTTTTTATTTTTAATTCAGCTAATAAGTTAATACATTTCTTGATTCTGGGGCGACAGAAAGTTCGCCGGGGGTCAGCTAGTTTCTATATAATTTAATTAAAGAAACAGCCTGGTATGTAGCGGACATTTCCATCGAAAATTAGATCAGCTTGCGTATGGTATTCCAAACAATTTATATTAATTCATTCGTATTATTAGATAACTTAAAATATGTTCAATTGTGTCTATTTCGTAAACGCATACATCGTGTACTTGGTTTTCGAATCATAAAATTAACACTCGAATGGTTAGAGTTAAAATCTTATTCGATTCGTAAATTATTCCGCGATATATTTCGAATGAGGAACAGACCAACATCGTATTATTTGCAAAACGAAATATTTTCCCGGGAACGCTTTGCAGCTCGTTAATAAAAGAAGAATGTAAAATACGCCGTTTAGAAATTACATTCTTGGACGTTGTTCGTTGTGACGTGTTTTCTAAAATTCGAAGAAATGATCACACCGATTCGCGAAAACGAGATGGATTTTTCGTCGAAATGAAAATAATTGTCATAACGAATATCGACTACGAGTTTTTCAAATAAATAATTATCTATAATTTTCGCAATTACAGGTCGTGGTCTGCTGGACTCGGTCCTGTGAAAGATAACTACAATATCGGCGATAATCCCCAGTTTTGTTTAGACGTACGCGATAAAAAAAAAGGAGCCGTTTGGATTTTGTTATCTAGACATATAACCGAAATAGACGATTTCCGAGAAAATAAAGAATATATTACGGTTTTAGTGTATAAAAGTAACGGCAAAAAAGTTTTCTATCCGAGTAAGTTTTTCTTTCCCCTTATTTACCTAACCTAACCTTTCGTTTATCGTACTGTAGACCTGCAGATAATTAAAACAGTATGTATATATATATATATATATATATATATATTTGGAAACAAACCGCGAACGCTATGGTTCAAGCGAACTCCCGACTAAAGGATGTCCGATAACAAGGGGATATGGTAGGGATGTCGTCCGCTCTCGCCGAGATTATTTAATATATACACAGAAGAAATCGTCATAACTAAACGCTGTCGTTAAGATTAACGGATACTCAATAGGATGCATAAAGCTATGCAGACGATAAAGTACTGCTTGCGCGCTCGAGCGGAGAACTGCAAAATATGTCGAGTGAAATCAATCGAGAAGGTAAGAAATTAGGATTGAAAATCAACCGGAAAAAATAAAGTAATGAGGTTCACGCGAACTTCCCAATGGCAAGTTACATTCTAAGATAAACATAGAAGGGGAAACGACAGTCGAAGTGTTCAAATATTTGATCGCTCCGTTCACCAATGACGGAAGAGATATAAAAGAAATTAAAACACGCATGGGAATGGCGAAGCGGACATTTTTTAATTTGCAGACGATACAGAAAGATCGGAAATTAAAAATGGATAACAATCAACGATGTTTAATGTCGGTAGCGAAATATTGCTCTCAGAGACACGGACTTTAAACGCAGAATGTATAAAACGATTAAACGTATTCGAAGAGCGGACGCTCAGGCGCATACGGCGAATCTCATGGAAAGAGAAGAACAAATTAAGGAGTGCATCAGAAAAGCGGAATGGAGAAGATGATCTTGGTAGCAGACGTCCTGAAGGGGAGGAAAAGAAAATATGTGGCAGACAAAATCAGAGAGGTAGGATTATTCGCGCTAACTAAACGGGGAAGGGGGAATTGAAGGGAAGTCTACGCGGGGATGAAGAAGACGGAATATGATAACATCAGGAAGAACATAGTGGATGTCGGGGGCAGAGATTCGATTTAACAACATATAGATGTTGGTGTATGCAGTCTTTAAAAATAAAAACATAACGTAATGATTATGATAATTTTTATATATATATATATATATAATTATGATCATATAAAGTGTTGTAATTGAAAAGAATATTTCCGACTAAATCCTAGTGTGATTAAGATTTCGCGTTAACGTTAATATTTCTGATTTTTTTTTTTTTTTTAAATATTTCAGTTATTTAAAAAAACTAAATTAAACTTGGATTTCTGTTTATTGATTAATTAAAGTAAAATTTTTGCAGATATAGTCTCGTAAAGTGTTAGGCAATATAATAACGCAAATGTTGCGCGTGCTAAATGTTCTTCATATCTTGATTTATTCATCGTTCGTACACCCTATCGATCTATTATTAAGACACGATGCGTAAATTTGAAATATAAATCGTTTCATTATAATATTTCCTGTTTACCCGGACTTTGTGTAATTTGTTTTTTCCGGGCAGGCTATTCGAAATCTATTATGGTTTTCCCATTCTGTTCACATTCCACCGTGTGATACCAACCACTTTTTTTTCCCCCTTAGAATGTTCAGAGTACTTACGTTCTCTCGATACATACATAATCAGTCGTGATTTCTCGAAACATTCTATACGCAATACGGTTATTTATATTCGTTTATACACGTCTAACAAATATCGCTCTTTATTTTCGATCGTTAGTTAATTTCCGGTCATTATTGCAATTCAACGCGCTAATAATAATATTAAATAGCGATATTTATTCGATAATTTCGATTAATACGTTCGATTTATTTATTTAATTTATTTCGCCTGTTTAATCTATTTCTCCAGGCGATCCTAAACCTTACATCGACGGCATACGTATAAATAGTCCTCATTATCTGTGTAAAATTATCTTAGACGACGATAGTTCTCGATATTTTAATTTGGTAATTTCGCAGTTCGAAAAAACTAACACCATCTATTACACGTTACGTATCTACTCGACGTGCGAATTCACATTATCCGAATTTGTAGACAGAGATGTCAATAAAGAAGTGGTAATACTATTATTATTATTATTATTATTATTATTATTATTATTATTATTATTATTATTATTATTATTATTATTATTATTATTATTATTATTATTATTAATCGGTGTTTTTTTTTATCGGTCAATTTCGTTAGCGATCACATTGTACTGCTCGAGTTCGACATAAATTATTTATTTATTTCGGCGTATGGCCGGTTATGAAACTTCTTCATTTAAGAGGGCGTATAATTTTTTTAAATATAATAAAGTATTAACCAGATAAACAATAAAAAAAAAAAAAATTAAAAGAAACAGATAATTCTCTATAAGATTTAAAAAAACATATTTTCTTCCTCCCGAAATTAGAACCGAAGAACTTCTGTCGCTTCCCTAATAGATATACCATGAGGTAGTTAGTAACTTACACGTTTGTCTTGAACGAGTTTAGAACTATTTTTAACGTATAATCCTAATAATTTTCCATACCGTTCACATTTATTTATCGCTAATATTTGCCTACTATTTCACTTAATCTACGTACTCCGTTTCTAATTCTGTCCGTGCCTTCATTGTGTTATAGTTACTTCGCTTCTATATTTTTAAAAGTGACGTAATCCATTAGGTTAATTATAAACAAAACGAAATCATAACCCCGTTTAATCACTATAAAAGCTTTATAATAAAAACTTTTATAGCGGGTCTAGATGCGAACCTACGTATTTAACATCTTTTTTAAAGAGTACAATTTTATTAACTATTTCGATATTTAACGGCTCTAATATGACGATTTTTGATTTATTTTCATTTATTTTAATACGCTATTTCTTGCTTCGTGTGACATAATTTTATTCTCCGCCGCTCTTTGCGAGTTATGATTTGCTTTCGCTCGGCTTACATCTGAACTTAATAGTGCGGTATCATCAGCAAAAGTCGCGATTAAGGCTGTATCATCAACTGGTACATCGGCTGTAAATATGATATCTAATTTTTTATCTAATCAAAAGTAGATTTAAAATATTTTTTGTTTATCTCGAATCTTTGCTAATGTTGGTTCCTCACACTATAGGTTTACCTTAAAAAGAACGTACACTGGGAAACATTTATGCAATATATAAACGTAAACAGACGTAAAAAATTGTATATATATATATATATATTACATATTGTATTACACAATACCGTTAAACAAATAATTCGATATTATTTTAATACATATTAAAAACAAAGAAAGAAAATCTTCGAAAAAAATCGACGATATTACAATGAATTTCTAAAAATAAGTACGACTCGTTTATTTATTTGTAATAAGGAACAGGAACGAAAGTAAAATTTTAAAAATAGATTAATGTACGTATTAACGTAATGTTGATATTTTTTATGAATTATAAACAAAATCATAGCACAGTTTAATCCCTATGAAAGTTTTTATTATAAAGCTTTTATAAAACTGTGCTATGATTTTGTTTATAATTCATAAAAAATATCAACATTACGTTAATACGTACATTAATCTATTTTTAAAATTTTACTTTCGTTCCTGTTCCTTATTACAAATAAATAAACGAGTCGTACTTATTTTTAGAAAATCTTTTTTTTTGTTTAATATGTATTAAAATAATATCGAATTATTTGTTTAACGGTATTGTGTAATACAATACGTAATATATATATATATATATATATATATATATATATATATATATATATATATACAATTTTTTACGTCTGTTTACGTTTATATATTGCATAAATGTTTCCCAGTGTACGTTCTTTTTAAGGTAAACCTATAGTGTGAGGAATCAACATTAGCAAAGATTCGAGATAAACAAAAAATATTTTAAATCTACTTTTGATTAGATAAAAAATTATATATCATATTTACAGCCGATGTACCAGTTGATGATACAGCCTTAATCGCGACTTTTGCTGATGATACCGCACTATTAAGTTCAGATGTAAGCCGAGCGAAAACAAATCATAACTCGCAAAGAGCGGCGGAGAATAAAATTATGTCACACGGAGCAAGAAATGGCGAATTAAAATAAATGAAAATAAATCAAAAATCGTCATAATATATCGAAATAGTTAATAAAATTGTACCCTTTAAAAAAGATATTAAATACGTAGGCTCGCACCTAGACCAAAAGTTAACATGGTGTAAGCATATTGATATAAAAAGGACTGAACTCAGAATCAAAACCAAATAATAGGAATGCAATCTCCCAACTTATCTTATACTACTATACAACCAAATATTCGCTCCAATATGGAGGTATGAATGCGAATTATGGAATTGCAGTAAAAATAGTAATATAATGAAAATACAAAGATATCAGAATGTTAGGTTAATCGTCGGTGCTTCATGGTATGTAAGAAACCAAACTATACATGACGACCTTGGCATGGAATATATAGCTGACGTAATTAAAAAAATGGCAATGAAACATCAGGAACGGCTGCATAGTCGTGATAACTGGTCCGCAATTAGCTTATTGGATAATTCACCACGATTCGCAGGCTGAGAAGAATTAAGCTATTAGACCTGGCATAGTAATAAAAATTATGTAAATTATTAAACATAAGATACTAATATAGGGACTAGTCATTGGACTATGTTCCCGTCACGTCATGATCAATTGTTATAACATTTACTAATAGCCGATTGGCTAGGAATAGATTTAATTTATATATATATATATATATATATATATATATATATATAATTAAATGATTAATTAATTTCGTTATTTGGATTGATTTTAATACGGATACATCGTACAAAAGATAAAATAACTAAAATAACAACCTATTAAATGTCGCCCACCGATGTATATAATGATCGTCAAAGGGCGGATACAACATCACAAGAGGCAGACGTATACCTCATTCCACTTATTTCGACTAAATGACTCGTGCACAATTCCGAATGTACACAGTTACTTCTTCTTGAAAAAATATACGTTCTTCTTCTTCTTCTTGAAAAGGTCCGTTCACACATTTCCGGTTCCGGTTCGTTCCAGATCAGTTCCATTTCTAGTTCAAAATTAAAATGTTAAAATTTGCAAACGATGATATGGTGGCTTTCGTTTTCTCGAACAAGTTCTATTAATTTTTCTGTATCCATTCTCAACTACAAACAAAAACACTGATCCGGTAAACATAAAAATATCGGAAGCAACGATATTGAATTTTAGTGTACTGAACTAACACACTGACGGTAAACCGGAAGAGTGCAAACACTGTAACCAAATTACTATAAATAATATTTTATTTCAATTGCCGGAACGGATCGGTGACGGAAATGTGTGAATTGGCCTTTATACGGTATTCTGTACGGTTTTACGCTAAATCGCGTTCGATAAATATCCTCGTAATATCAGCAGATTGTTTATCTCTATTCCATATCCAGACCACCGTCAGATATGGTTCATAATTTCATGAAGGACAATTTCAGGCTAACTTACTTATGTCTACACCTTGACTTATCGAAATGCCGGCCGATGAAAGAGTATAAACGCGTGACAGTAATTTACTGTCTTATGGGACCGCGGATTCAGCCAAGCGAATATTCCGATATAAATCCAAGCGGGAATAGTCTGGACGAAACTTTTTCAGAACGATCAAAACAACTAAACCGTTGTAACCACTAGAGGAACTCGAAACGACTTTATAATAATTAACCGTTTGAAAATTGGACATATTTCATTGCCCCGCGATTATCCGCACGACATTATCCCTCGACTTCCGCTTACTTATTTTCATTCCGTTCGTCGTAATAAACCAATTTTTTTCCTTACATTTTTTCCATTCGCTCGTACGAATCGAACGCGGAAATATCGTTTATTTCTTACTTATTAGACGAACGTATTTAACTGATCCTTTATCTTATTAGATAAACGAGCAAATCTCTTATAATATACACTCGGCCATCTCGGGAACGGCTCTGACGATTTCGATAAAATTTTGTGGGTAGCTGTAATTTATTACGTAGTTAAAAGTGGCCTGTGTGGAAAATTTTTGAGCCGTGGGGCGTCGAGTACACCGCCCGTGAACTTTTAGAAATTTCGATTTTTCTTCGTCGTCTTTTTCTCGATACTTATCTAGATTTTGTAAATTCGAACGGGGTCAATGCGGTTTTACGTTGTCAATCGCATTGACCTTTCGAATGTCATACAGCTTAGGGGAATTTGCCTTTTGCCGCCTATATGTCGGTAAATATCAAATCATTTCTATTTACCAAAAACATAGAGATAATATAATAAATAATTAATACACGCTGCAAATGTGAGATATCGAGTAGCTGCAGAGAAAAAAAAAAAAAGGGTTATCTTGACGCTAATTTTGTTTATGGAAAACTAAAATCGAATTCCGCTATAAATAAAAACGGTAATAATCAACGATTATTATCATAGCATATTTCCACTTATACCGTAATACGTACATGCACTTATACAGGCGTACAATACCCGATTACAACCGCGTATATATTTCGGTGAAGTAAGTCTACAATTAATTACTAAATAAAAAAGTTTTGACAAACAACACATTTCCAGTTTAAAAAAAAAAAAAAAAAATGACTAAAAAAATGCATACATACACGTAATGAAATTTACACAGACGTACGATTTTCGAAAAGCATTATACGAGTATAAAATTTTTAAATATTCCATGCAGTGAATCTCTATAAAAAACTTAGGGGGGGGTGAATGAATATAATTTAAAAAGTAGCCTCTTAATTACCAGTACCGTTTCACTTTAAGGTATTATCGAATCTCTCGAAAATATATTTAATATATAAAAAAATTATTTTAAGGATATAATCCGATCGAAAAATTTCCTTCCGATATTCGTAAAAAAAAAAAAAATAATATTAAAAAAAATAAAAAACTTCATTTTTTGTTATAATTCCAGAAATATACGAAATGGAATTATAAACGATTAAAGAGTAATTATAGTTACACGTATGTAATAGTTTTTAATTATAATTCGTATATAAATATATTTTCCGGAAAAACCCGATTATAAGTTTTCTTTTAAATTTATTTCAATTTCTTACGTTTAATTATTAGTAATTTCCTGCATAGAACTTTTCGCGTGTAGAATACAATTTCGCCTGATTCTATATACGTTTATCGTTTATTATTCCCTCGCGAATAAGTTGCATTTTTTTCTGTGTATGTTATAGGTTTTTTTCTTTTTCAGTTTTTTTTTTTTTTTTTTTGATAAGTCGGTTTTTTTAAAGGTGGAAGGTAAGTGGACAGCTAGCAATGCCGGCGGTTGTAAAAATTATCCGAATACTTACAAAGATAATCCTGTACATCAGTTAGAATTAGCATCGAATCACGACAATAATCACTTAACGATCGATATAAAAGGACCTAAACAATACTCTATCGCTGTAGAAGTTCGTTTAATCAAATTAAATGACGAAACGGAAACTGGGAAATTCAAGTCGCTTTCTTCCGGAGATTATAGGTAATAAATTAATTTATTCCGAATTGATGGATAATGAATCAATTTTTTTTTTTTTTCCGAATTGAACTCGTCCGAAATGAACAGTACTTTAGAGATTCGCTTAATTCGTGATTTCTTCTTCATTAACATAATTTTCGTTGAACAACCTTTTTTCGTTTATATTTCCGAGTATTTCCGTATTTTTAATTTTATCCAATCACTTAACATATCCAATTCCATTTATTATTATTATTATTATTCATTATGGGATTCCACAAGGTTTACCCACGACAAAGTCTAATATAAAACGTTAAATGATAATTTATATCGCTGAAGTTGTTTTTTTCCTTCTTAATGCGCACCTGACAAATAGACAATAAGCGCGTGAGTTCTGTTAATAAACATGTGTAAAAGTACGACGATATCTCCGTTTCGATAAACAGCCTGTCGGTTTTGAATTAACAGCAATGTCTCGATCTGTACGACCTTAGATCATTCTGCAGAATATCGTAAGTACGTCTCGGAGAATTCGTCGATTTAGCCTTCGGACCGGATTATCTGGCGATGTCGACATGTAGATGAATTTGAGGGTTTGAATGGTTAGAGCATTTGCCCCCAAAAAAATAAAATAAAAAAAAAAAAAAAAAGTTTGGTATTTATAAGCTCTATGAAATATCTATACCACCTTCTTAAATCATACCTAAGTAACAGACGATTTCAAGTAAAAGTAGGTAGCTGTACGTCAAGCATACGGATTGTAAAAGCGTCGGTTCCACAAGGAATTGAGTTCATTACTTTATAATATTCCAACCACTCTGGCTACTATGCAGGCTACTTTTGCCGATGACATCTTAATTTTAGCAACGTCGAGAAGCATCCGAATTTATGCAGCACCATCTTAATAGCATTCAGCTGTGGGCGGTTAAGTGGAAAATCAGCGATCAAAAATCGGTTCATGTTACTTTGCCAAAACGACGTCAAAATTGCTCGCCAATATTTTCTAACGGTCACGCTATACCACAAGTATGCCAAGTAAACTATTTAGGGCTCATTTTAGACCGGGGTTTAACATGGAACCCTCGCGTTATTGATACGAGGAAAAAACTTGCATTGTTGATGCAACAAATATACCCGCACTTCTAGGTCGAACTTCTAAGCTAAGCCTTGCAAATAAAGTACTATTATATAACATTCTTATCGCTCCTGTTTGGAAGTATGCACTTGAATTATTATACGGATCGCTAAATCACATTTCCGCAAGGATACAATTTCAGTCCAAGTCGCCGAGGGCAATCGTAAATGCGCCCTATTATGTTCGCAGCAGCATCATACACAATGATCTGGATATATATACGGTTGCGACTATATTCAAGCATCAGTATAAGAAAATTCGTGAAAAATTTGGTCACAGTTCATAAAATCATTTGTGGAACGTAATATCGTTCAGGCGACCACCGTCATTTGCAACAATACATTCATTCGATCTTTACAACCTTTTTCGAAGACTTTTTCGGGCATCGGTCGCTGAATTTTTGCAATTTCTTCAGAAATACGAATTTTCAAGTCTTCCAGATCTCACGGTTTTGTAAACGCTGCTCTTAGGGTATCCCATACAGAAAGAAACTCTTTGCACTTGTCGTGATTGATTCACGCCGAAAATAACGTTACACTCAAAACGCGCGCTCCCTCTCATTATAAGATACCATGATAACTGAAACTAGAACGAATCTCTCGTATGTATGTGGAGCTCGCGGTTTTTGCGTTAAAGCGTTGTTACCAATTGCTCTATTAAAAAAAAAAAAATTGTCCGTCTTTTCTAGATCACCCTACATATATCATCAATGTATATCTTAGGTGCGTTAATCTATCGTTTCCTATCCGGATTCCCATATCCTGTCGATTTCAATTTTTTACTATTCCTCAGAGAGCGGCATTCAATAGTTTTAGAGAAAGTGCATCCCTTTGTTTAATTTCTTTTCTTAATGCTATGATTTCTCTACACATGGATTAGTTTTTATAATACTAGCTGTAGCGTTGTTGTAAATGTATTTTATAAGTTAGTATGTTTTTCTTTTATTTTCGAATTTTTCAAAGTTCTAGTATGCAATTTTGGAATCGAAAGCTTTTTCAAAATCTATAAACATAAGGAATAAAGGTAGTCTGAATTCGTAACATTTTTCTATATATAACTTGTTTCACGGAGTGTATGTGATATATAGTGTGCTATACCGTTTCCTGAATCTCATTGGTACGGAAGGTTGGTCGTTATCCAGTAATATCGATAGTCTATTCGTTAATATCTTAGTAAATAATTCTATATAGATTAGATATAAGACTTATCTGCAAACGCTTGTTGTAATTTGGTTCCAGCCAACGTTATAATCTCATTCCGTACTCCGTCAGGACCCGCAGCTTTATCTATTTATGCAGCTTCGTACGGTATTTTCTATTTCTTCTTTCATCACTGTAGGAACTTCTTTGTTTTGGTTTTTTGAGAATCTCGATCATTTTCTGTATCCCCTTTTATCGAAATATAAATTATCTCACGATTTTTTCCCCGATTCACCTATTTCATTTTTTATTTTAGTTATTTGTTTTGACCCGAATTGTAATTTCTGTTTTAAAACTTTCATACTACCCTTTTTTTTTTCTTTTTCTATGGTTTCGTTTATCTGTCTACAGTTATAGTTTCTTATATCTGTTCTTTCGTTTTTCTTTATTAACCTATTCATTTCTGTAAGCTCTATTTTATCATTGTTTTTTTATTTTAAATAATCTCTTCCTTTGCAGATTTTTTGTACTCTCGGAAATTTTACTTTCCGAGTTTTGCGGCATTGGTACTGAAGTCAAGAATTTTGTCGAGATCTCACTAGATTTATCAATATTATGATTATCATTGATTTTTCTCGTTTGCGTTATTCGTATTGTTTAGTTTATACACAATATATTATGCGATACTATCTTTTCCTTTATTGTTTATACCTCCCAATGGAATTCTTGTTTTTATTATTTCGTTTCGTCCTTCCCATTTTGTATTTAAGCGTATCTTCGTATTAGACGACGGTGGCCACCTGTATTGAATTCGTTTAATACAGTTATATTACCTTTCTTTTTGCACAGTATGTAATTTATTTCGTTCTTAACTTCCCAATCATAATCTTCCCATTTATTAATATCCATTTTGTTGGTAATTCTTTTATTATATTTTTGGCAGTGGCACAATATATGTTCCATATTTTCCATTACTTTACATTGATCACATGTATGCACTTTTGATATTTTAAATATATTTAGATAATAATTGCAATCTCCATGTTGAGTCAATGCTTGTGTTATAAAGTAGTTTAAAATATGTATATATATATATATATATATATATATATATATATATATATATATATATATATATATATATATATATATATATATATGTTGATAGATAAGATATTTTATTACTAGTTAATAACATTAATGAATTATTATTTGGTAATACAAAATTAATATATTTCAAATCGATTCTACTATATCATAATGTTTCTTGTTACTGTAAATACTACTGCAAATAATAATAATAATAATTTTTTTCCTTTCAATAATAGAAGTGGCTTCGCCGTTTTGGAAATAGACGACGTACAGCCTGGCTTATATCATGTCGTTCCATCCACATTTTATCCTCAACAGTTGGGACCGTATATACTCACAGTTCGCTCTAATTCACCTTTAAAGTTTCGTTAATAGTAACATTTACCATGTATACTGTACATGTTGTACGATTTAAGACTCTAACGTGCTTTGTAATCAAATAATTTAAATTTAAACTCTTTTTGGTAGTATTAAAATACCGCAAGCGAATTAAGAATTTTATTAGATTACCCTCTCTTAAATAATTCAACAAAATCACCTATTAAATCGATCATGATTGGCTCTTTCTTAATCCGAGGTGATAATAGCTCGTTTAACGTATTAGTCTTAACTCGTTATTTAATGTGGCACTACGAGGAACGAGAAAAGAATATATATATATATATATGTATGTATGTGTGTGTGTGTGTGTGTATAAAGAATATATATATACATTTTTATTTATTGTATGAATCATGCTGAAAATTTACTTCTGTTACTTCACTATTATACATAATACGCAACAATTAACATTTAAGTCTGTTCTGTAGTTTGCACACTATATGCACATTATATATATATATATATATATATATATATATATATATATATATATATATATATATATATATATATATATATATATATATATTGCAATGCCACTACTATCACACCGTCTAATAATACATATCTTAGTGTGACGTTGCATATAATTGTTATTATTATTATTATTATTATTATTAAATTGTTGAAATTTAAAAAAATTTAATTATATATATATTACCGACATTTACGAATTGTCCAGATGGGATGCCACGTGACTTGGGCCACGACCATTAATTTTAAAAAAAATGAACGCAACAAAACAAAACGCATTGTCTATTTTTAGTAGAATTTAAAATTTAAAAACAATTAATAGATTACGGATTTTCGAATGCGCGCAATTTTCAAATACTTTTTAAAACTAAAACTGAATTAAATTAAAACCGAACTGAACTAAATTAAAATTAACTTAAACTTAAAACTGTACTGATTAATTTAAACTGAATAAACTGACTAAATTAAACTAAACTCAAAATTAATTAAACTGAAAAAACTGAATTAATTAAACTCAACATCTCCTTTTATTCTAATAAACATGCATATATATATATATATATATATATATATACACCCACATATACATATATACACGACTAATTAGAACTTTCTAGATTTTTCTGGAAAGATTCGTTTATTATTATTGTATATATTTATGGGACTTCTAGAAAATTCTTTGTACATTTACATATGTGTGAGTGTATTTTTTGATTGGTTTAACATAATTTTTAATGTCGAATCATAAACGTGATTTTTCCGGCTCCACGTGGAGCATCTCACGTGTAGTAATTATCTTGTCGTTTAATATAATATAATATTTGTGTGTGTGTGTGTTTCTATTATTAATATATCCATCAGATGATTTTCAAAAACCAATCAGAATGTTTTAAATTTCTTCTCACTTTCTCATTGGAAAATTAGGCATATACATACTCATACATATATTAATACACACACATACACTTATGTAATTAATGTGATGAGAAAGCAACAGATTAAACCATCGTCATTATCATTATTCTTTTTACTTATTCTTTAATTCCCAAACTCATTTATTTATTTATTTTATTTACTTATTTAATCTTTAAAATGTAACAACGTGGTTGTACTATATATATATATATATATATATATATATATATATATATATATATATATATATATATATTAAAATATGCACAATAGAATAACTTAAAGAGGGGGGTTTATTACATATCGCTAAATCAGGTTTAACGTTTATATTATTCTCTTTTGCATCATAAAGGAAAGTAGCCTATCTTAGTAACGTCCTAAGTAATGGAACATATTACCTGCTGCAAGTGACCGTTGAAAGAGTCGTAACAGTAAAACTGGAAGGAAGTAGGGGAAGGAAAACCTGATTTGAAAATATGAAGTAATTGACAGGTCTCAACACAGAAGCCTTACCGCGAACACTATCTGACAGATCAGAAACCAAACGGATAATCACCAACATCTATTGAAGATATGATACAACAAGTAGAAGATATATATATATATATATATATATATATATATATATATATATATATGTGTGTGTGTGTATGTGTGTTTTAATAAATGTCAAAAAGTATTTATATGCTCAAAATAATGTGAGAAAAATATTTAAATTATATTTAATCTAAATATGTTATGTATGTAATTCCTAGTAAATGTTAAACAATATCTTATTTTCAATGATCTGTAATGTATAATACAAATTTTATTTATTTGTATATTTTTATGTATATTATACATATATATTCATATTATATGTTTTATATATAATATATATATATATATATATATATATATATATATAGTTTCCTACCACAATACTAAAATTTGCGAATTAATGCGCAATTCGAAAAATTTGTTATTATTTTTTGTTATATATTTATCAAAATTACAATAATAATCCAAATATCGTCCAATTTAATTTCTAGTACCTAGACGACCGAGCTTTTGCTTGGTGCTTTTTTTTTTTTTTTTTTTTTTTTTTTTTTTTTTTTTTGTAAAAAAAAATAAGAATCAATATTAAACACCGTTATATACAAATAATTGTATCTATTTTAATCGTATAGAATTTCCTTTCATAAATTTCCGGAGTTATTACTAAATATTTCAGTTTCGACAAAGTCTCAATTAACTGTATGTCCAGTTTAGCGCGGTCCGGATTAACTGACTCTACTGCGATGCCCA
The DNA here is from genome assembly GCA_032883995.1 of Coronaproctus castanopsis. Classification (NCBI taxonomy): domain Eukaryota; kingdom Metazoa; phylum Arthropoda; class Insecta; order Hemiptera; family Monophlebidae; genus Coronaproctus; species Coronaproctus castanopsis. Next base: position 53,515,785 of record CM065054.1, read on the forward strand.
AAATTTAAGTATTCTACATAATTATAAATAACTGCGAGATATGTCGGAACTGTTGCATATTGACGACGAATTCTTATAACCGATTTTTCCTTTAAATAAATAATACTAAAATCAACATCGTACCAAAAAAAAAAGATAAAGATTAAATAAACGAGGAAATTACGCTATAAATGGATTATTATATATATATATATATTTTATAGCGCCGTGTGTAACTGCCTGGGCTAATACGGTACTGATCACTAAGCTGTTAGATGTATAGAAGAGATTAGTAGAGGAATTGTATAATTTGAGGGAATAGATGAAGTACCGTTTGAGAGGAAATCAGAATATGCAGACAAATGTCAGTAGAAACGAAATATACAGCGCAGCATAGTAAAATATGATGAATAAGAGTGGGTTCAGGAACAGATAAAAGATTTAAAACGAGGGGAGGATAAAAGACAGTCGTGGGAGAGTGATATGTGGTCAATGGCGGAGCCTGCTGAGTACTATACGGTTGAAACGGATCGATTAAACAGCCGGTTTTCAGAAGTCAACATTCGATTTAATAGCAAGAAGGAAATTATAGTGGTATAAATTTCACTTTTCTATTGTTAGCAGTGGTTAATGAAATATTTGAATGTTATGAAACAAACTAATAAGGTACATACAACTGAAACGATGCGAACTAACGGAATGTAATTTTCGAAGAAGTGACGTAACTGAAGCAATAACGTTATTATATATATATATATATATATATATATATATATATATATATATATATTATACGAATAAATCGGTCCAAACGCGTATTTTTTATATAATACATTCTTCTTCTTCTGGTTATCCTCAATGGATGTTGGCGATTATCCCCCTGGCTTCTAATCTGTTGGCTAATATGGTTTCTGTATTAAGTCCTGTCCATTCTTTCGCATTATCTAAACATGTTTTTCTCCTGCTTTCTTTTACCCGTTTTCCAGTTATGTTTCCTTCGATTATCAATTATGTTGTTCCTCAAGATGTGTGTCCGAAGTAAGCTATTTTTCTTTTCTTAATAGTTCTTTCTAACTCCTAATCATTTATTTAGTCGTTTTAGTATTTCCGCATTTGATACTTTATCCGTCCGTAGAATCTTTAACATCAGACCGTATAGCCCCACATCTCAAATGATCTTAATCTAGCATTGATTTTTTGATCGTCCAGGCTTCCATTCCATATAGTAGTATGGCCCGTGTGTAACATTTCACAAACCTCCGTCTGGTGTTCTATTTCATCGTTTTGTTCACAAATATGCCTTTCATGTTCAGAAACACATTTCTCTTGCATATTCAATTCTCGTTTTTATTTCGTAATCAACGTCCCGTGTGCTGTTAGTATTTATATTAAAGCTATTTAAATGTATTAACCGGTTGTATAAATCTGTTATCGATTTTAATTGATGTCTTTTTTTTGTTCCTGCCTCTTTGCTTACTACCATAACTTTAGTTTTACTGCAGTTTACGAATATACCGATTTTATTCGATTCCGTATTGACCCTTTTTACCATCTTCTATTGTATGTTCATCAATCAAAATGACATCATCAGCATATCGGATGTTATTAATTTTTATTCCGCCTACGTTGTCCGGTAATGCTTTTCGGAATATATTAATCAGAATACAAATTAAACAGGCGAAAGCACACAGCCCTGTGTCTAACTCCTTTCCTGATCTTATTTCTTCCGTTCTTATTGCGGCTATATTTGGTTGTAGTACAGATTCTTACGGGCACTCTATTAGTTTTTCATGTTTTACACTATCGAAAGCCTTCTCGAAGTCGATGAAACAAATGTAAACGTCTTTTTCGTGACACTTTTGTATACTAGTACTCGTAAGAATACCTGGGCTTCCCTTGTTCCAAGTCCATTTCGAAATCTAAATTGTTCTCTGCTGACATTTTCTTCGCATTTTTTCTATCTATGAATGATTTTCAAAGATATTTTCAACGTATGACTGGTAAGACAAATTAGTGTGTGCGGTCTTCACATTTCTTTGAGCTATGCGCTTCTTTGGTATCGGAATAAATATAGATGCGACCCAATCACTAGGCAATTTACCGGAGTTATATATTTTATTGAATACGTCAATTTTACAATATTCGATTCGTCTATTAATTTTCATATTTCGGCATAATCTGGTTCAGGTGCCTTTCCGCTTTTTATTGATTGCCTCGTCGTTCTCTGATATGCTTGTTACATCTTTGAAGAGTAGTTACCCCATACTGCTATTTTTTCCGGCTTTCTCCGCTATTAAGTTGTCATTTTTACGTTTCCCTGCCAATTCGTTTAACTTTTTATGTGTATTAAACTCGTCCCCAAAGTCATAATTACGGAATTGCGGTCTGATACACTATCAGCGTCATTCCGATTGTTACAATTTGGTTCGTCTGCCGGGGATTTCCACGTATATAGTCTTCGTGATGGGTTATCAAACCGTGTATTAGCTACAAGCCGGTTTTTCTTCTTGACAAAATTATATAAATCCGGAGGATGTCCGGTCATTTTGTACGCCGAGCCCGTAGTCGCTTACTATATCTGTAACTTTGCCTCTACCCACTTTTGCATGGAAATCTCCGAGTACTATATTTCTTGCTTCTTAGTTATTTTCATCTGTTCGTAGAACAGTTTCTACTTCAGCATCAGATTTGTCATCTCGGTAGATGCGTAGACTTGTATTACGTTAATGTTCGCTGGATCACCTTTTAGTTTCAGCATCATCATCAGTCTTTCGTTGTAAGGTATGTATAACTGCTTTTTCTTTCGCTCGTAATGATCGACACTCCGCGTTGATTACTGTTATTACCGCCTGAGAAGTATACGCTATATTGGAGATGCATTTACATTCGTCCATCTCATTTCGCTCACTCCTAATATGTCAATGTTGAGTCGGTCCGTTTCATTTGTTGTATTTCTTAAACTTACGTAATAAATTAAATGTAGAATTTAATCGTTAATCGAATTAACTTTAATTTCAAGCCGATATTTAACGCCGAACTAATAATATTAACAATAACGAGATTAATAATGAAATAAAATCGACTTGAAATTAGTATTTAAAAAAAATATAATAATAATTATTATTATTATTAATTATTATTATTAATTATTATTATTATTATTATTATTATTTCTTTAAAAAAAAAAAACAGACAGCAGAATTACGCGCCGGGTTGTCTTCAATGAATTTAGTAGACAGTATTAATACGATCGAAAAGAAAGAAAGAAAATCAGGGGAAAATCTTCGGATCGAGATATAAAAATGATATACGTGGAAATTAAGAACCAATACAGAAGTGTGTATGAAATAGTCGAAAAAATAACGGATACTTAAAGGAGGTCGTCGGATTTTACGGCCATCTAAAAAGGATGAAGTCCGGAAGATTATAAAAAAAAATATATATATATATTCCAATCGGAATACAATATATATGTATATGTGTATATATATTTTGTTTATTTAAAGACGTTCGATTTGTCGGTCATTTACGTCTACTATAACTTAAATGATTAAATATAACCGAAAATAAATGCCTTGTCTGAACGCTTTCTCCCCGGTCCTTGGTGAACCGTGGACATTCAGCGATAATGCGATCGACGGATATTTTTTGGTTACCGCAGTCACTACACGACGACCGCTTTAGTCCACTCTGGAGTGGCCGTGTGTTAATTTCGTACGACCAATACGGATTCTACATAATAGAATTTCTTCTCGTTCGTTTTCACGGTGTGTGATGTTGTCCAGTATTTGCCTTTAACTTGTCGTAAATTGTTAAATTATTATTTCGATTAGTGATTGCGAGCATTATCTGTTTTTCTCGCATTTAATAGCTCTTTTGCACGTGTCGTTGCGGTCTTATTTTCCCACGGCGGGTTTGCAGTTTCGGATAGGCTGATGGTAAACCGATTTATATATGTAATTTAAATAATCGCTACACCCGATTCTAAATGATTTATTTTTGTCGCGGTTGATCGAGATTGGAATGAAATGTTTTATCGAAATTTATACGCGTTTTGTTTCCGCTAAATTTCGCGTAGTATTATATAATTCGCCGACGTTATATCCGCATGCGGAGCTTATTATCGGACAGAACGTCCCACTGCATATTCCGAGGGCGCTGTTCTGGATTAATCAGTTTTGCTTAGATCAGCCGCCGAGTCGTATACGACCGCGATTCATTATTGATCTGACGAAAGTTCCGTATAATCTTAATAGCATCGTGCTTCTATCAGCTCCCCATGATTTGCCGTGTAACATTTTCAGTTAATTTAGAGCTTTCGTACGTGTTAGTTTTATATTTTCAATGTGCGGCTTCCAGCTTAATTTATCATCGAATATGAGCCCTAACGATTTTGTTCTGTTAGTATTAGCTACGAATGTGTATCGTTTAAAACTCGATCTCGCGTTTCGGTGCTTTCTTTTTGGTAAAATTACACATGTTTTTTAAAGTGTATATTCTTACTTTTCTACTTCGGAATACAAGAATCGGCTGGTTTTGTATAAAAAGGACTTGGACGAAATAAAGATAGAAGAAGAAATCCGAAATAGAGAACTATTTAGAAAGAAAATTGAACACTCGAAGGTTTCGAAGAAAAACCCTAATATAAACGGATGAAATAAAGAACATCGATGGTATTGGCTGGAGAGAGAAAGACGATGAATCGTGCATAAATTATTTCACGTGGTCCTTAGGCGGCCTAAGAAGAAAAAAATAAGAATAAAAATTATCGCTTGGTCGAATTAAATTATTAATATTATTAAACGCGCGTGTATTTTTTTTTGTTTTTTTTTTTTTTAAATTAAATACGAGCGTAATTGATTTAATTACGTTCGAATCGACGCAAAAAATTTAAGTTTTTAATAAGAATTATTATTCCAAAAATAAGTACTGTACACAAATGAAGAAATTGTACGATATTTTGTGGCAACATTTAAATTACATAGAACGTTTAAGGTGAATTATAAATTAATAGAAGATTCGCCCGGTACTTATTATAGCAAAATTTCGAAATAAAAAAAAGTCGCCTCCACTCAATCATCTACTACCTAAAATTCGGATTTAAATTGCGTGATTACAAAAAAAAGTTTAATTTTTAATTCTAAAAATATAAAATTAATAATTTCGATTAGTAGCAAAATGGCAACGTAGCGTATTGAATTCGTTTTGAGGTCGCTTAGCTATACAGACCTGTACGACGGCTTGGTACGATAAACTAACGCTACTATTTGCTCTACTACTTTCACAACGTTTCCCTAATGATCGATTTTCTCTTAATAGAAAGCCTAAGTACGTACAACCTACTTTATTTTTTTCACTATTCCAAGTTACTAACGAATATGCATCGATATATTCTATTTATCACTATATATATATATATATATATATATATATATATATATATATATATATATATATATATATATGTATGTATGTATGTTTGTATATGAGTGTAATTAAGAAAACCTTTTCTTCCAGTTTAGCTAGAAGATAACGAATGAAACTAACCGAAATGTATATTACGAAGTCTTTTAGCGTTATGTTTGTTTTAAGAACAAGAACGTATATTTGTATATACATACATATATATATATATATATATATATATATATATATATATATATATCTATATATATCTATATATATATATATATATATATATATATATATATATATATATATATATATATATATATATATATACACTGAATTTTTTATTAAATGCTCTCACCAAAACAATGTACTCGTCTCCTCGATTGCCAATTACGATTCTAAGCAACTTCGTTTCATGTATTCCAAATATAAACACAGGCGACTTAAACATAACATTATGTAGTAATTAATTTTAATTTTTTAATTATAATTTAACCCCTTTACTTAGTAAGCACCTTCGACACCCGTGTTATCCTCTTTTTATATATGTATGTGTATGCGTATATATATGTGTGTATATACATAGTATTCATTTAAGAACTTACAACCTATACATTATATTTTTGTAGCTTAGACTTAACTATACTATCATGTATTATAATTTGAAAACGTGTTTATTTTCTAGCCGCAGGTTTTTATTTGCTTTTTTCCTGCAGCATTTAACGTTTTGTTTTGCTTTATTATTTATATTTTTACTACGTTATTGTGGTAATCCCCGGTACACAATGTTTATAACCCGTGTTATATTTTCTTTTATGTTTATTACTTAGGCAAATATACTTTGTTGTTGTTATATATATATATATATATATATATATATATATATATATATATATATATATATATATATATTAACTATAAACAAACGAAATAAAACACAATCACTAAAAGTTTTTTAATCGCGAAGCTATATATATATATATATATATATATATATATATATATATATATATATATATATATATATATATATATATAAATATATATATATATATATATATATATATATATATATGTTAAATATATTGGAGAGCAGTGATTTTATAAATTATAAACCAAACAAAATCATAACACAGTTTAATCACTAAAAGTTTTTATTGCAAAGGTTTTAAACAGTTACGTCATTCGCATACACAGCGTTCTGATACCGAAACTGCACTTAATGATGATGATTATATATATATATATATATATATACATAACGTATGCTGACCAGAAGGTTATAAATGTGTATTATGAATTCAAAAGAAGTTACACTAAACTCAAAAATTGGCCTACCTCACAACCTTCCTAACATATTACAACGCACTTCCTTCCGCCGAAACCTCTTCCTCCAAATCACAACATCCTTCCTCTAATCTAGTTCTTAAATCCTTTCCATCCGTGCCTCTGGCCCAACTAGCCGGATACGGTACGGTTACAAACCGAAGAAGAAAAAACTCAAAAATGATTTACTCACAGCTAAGTACCCGCAGTGGCACAAACAACGCACTACCTACATACGTTTCATATATATATATATATAAGTAACAAACCATTTCGTACATGGGTAAGCGTTCGAAAATTAGAAATAAATTACATTTTCCACGATTAGGTACGTGTACGAATCAAAGAATTAACTTACTAATAATAAAACAGTAATTATCTCATACACACACACACACACACTACAATGTAATACTATGCAAAACTTTTACACTTAATAAACTCCGGAATAAAAAAATTCGTGGTAGCTTCCCGCCAATCAGTTACGGTTAAAAAGTTATTTCTCAGTGGGAATGAAATTGAACGAGTAAATAAATATAAATATATAAATATTTAGGCAGCTGGATTACAAGATGATCCGGATGTAGAGATACGAGCTCGAATTGAAATGGTCCGGGACATGTTCGTGAAATTCGATCTTTGTAATCGAAAATTAAGCTTAGATATCGATGAGAAGGTTCCAGGTTGTTACGTGTGGTCGGTACTTTTGTATGGGAACTTGGACGCTAAAAGAAAATACGAAGAAGCGCATCTTATCGTTCGAAATGCGGTGTTACCGAAGGATATGGAAAATTCCGTGGACAAGTAAAACTAAGAACGATGAAAACTGACCGGATACTAATGACTATAATAAAAAGACGAAAAACTGCGTTTTTAATGCGAGGATCGAAATACCACCTTCTACAGACAATATTAATGGGAATGATCGATGGTAGAAGAATACCGGGAAAAGAAGGATCAACATCAATAAAATATGGACTGGAATTCAGAGTACAGCGGAACTAATCGAGGCGTCAAGAGATCGAAACTGCTTCCATCAGATAGTGGAGTCCAATGTGGTGGTGACTAAGTAACATCCGGATCGGATGGCGCGTGAAGAAGAATCAATTTGTGTAAATATATTTAAAATCGAGACGTTTCACTAAAACGAATTTTTTAAATAAAATCAAAAAATGGCTAAAAAATCGAAAAATTAACCTAAAAACTTTTGTTTTATATATATATATATATATATATATATATATATATATATATATATAAAAACCTTAAATTTTAAAATTTTTTTTAAATCATCAAAAAAATCAACTCAAAAACTTATTTTTTTTTAATAAAAAAAAAAAAACTTAAATTTTAATGTTTTTAAATAAAATAAAAAATTACCTAAACACCGTTAACCAGAAAATAAACATATTTGTTAGCCGTTAAAGTAACACATACACCATAAAACGGAAATTGTGTCGGAATGGCTTAATAAGATCCGTTCTTCAATTGTTACTATAGAGGCCGTAACGCCCGGCATAAATCTCTTGCGTACAAATCGGCGTGTTTCACTAAAACGTGCGACAGCCGCACTAGGCAACCTAGTATTTCCTTCGTTGATGGATATATTAATTTTCGTCAATAAAACATTTTACTACGTTATCCGTATTTTAAATTAGTTTCTGCAATGTCAGAATGGACGCAATATGACATTTCGCTAGTCTAGCCCAATGCGATTATCCAGGGGAAATGAAGTATGCGATCGGGCTGCAAAACTTGGGCATACTCTCATTCCGAGGATTCCTTCTTCCTGTGTAGTCGTATCCGCTCGTGCAGACCTTCTTCATCGATAGAAGTCTACTGTAAGACTTAACTTTTATAAATCTATCCAAAACCACGTACATTCCCGCACTTACGCCTCCTAAAAACCTCCCAGCTCGACTTTTTTTTTCCAGTCCCGGTCAGACTTCGTTCCAACTAGCCTTCCTAGCCGTTTATACTCCATCAATTTGACTCTGTATACTGTCCCGTGTACGCGGGAACTATAGCCGACGCTAATTATGTGATTTTTGATTGCGATTTGTATAGCAAAGGTAGGAGATGAATAGATTAATATTACATTTAAATATTTACCCCCACTTCTCAGTTGCCTACTTATTGCCCCCTCCCGAATAACGACAATATCCTCGCGGCTATGGCCACCTATGTGTATATATCTGAAATTAATCTTTAAGCGGTTTGGTTTTTATACTTAAGTCCAATTATTGTAGTAATAATAAATAAATAAAACGACCCGATGTTATATTCCATAGCTTAGAATCGATTGGTGGTACAATGCTAAATATTGTAATCGTTGCGTCAGAAAAGAAATGCCGTTGTTTGAAACAGTAAAACAAATAACTTGACTTAAATTTTCTTCTTCGATACATGCAACAAACGTTTATACTAGTTTAGAATCTAATAATGGAATCCCCACGAGCTGTTTAACCTCGTTGAACATTATTATCTGTACGTTTACCCGCATACTAGAATCTTTACGTATCGTGTACCGCACACCTAGACGAGATGCACAGGAAAGGAGAGAACGTAAGGTTAGTGAGTATGGATTGAAAGTTGGAAAAATAAAGTTTTGTTAAATTAGATGATGTAAATTTGAGGATTTACGAACATTTCATAAGTATGCTTAGGATGCTGAGCGATTTGTCGAGGATTGATCGTTCGGAATTGAATTGCACATATTCAAGGAGAATGTGGTGGACGGTAATGAGGATATTAGACATAAAGGAGGAGGAAAATTGTTTAGCATATAACTGCGTGAGGTATTAGTGCGACTCAGACGCAGGTAAGTACAACATCGTCTGTTCTATTTATTGAATAGGATAGAGTCCGGAGGACAATTGAATCTCGAACGGATCGAAGTTTGTCGATAAATGGAAGTGCAGACCACCGGAGGCTGTACGACTTACGCGCTAAAAATTTTATATAAGTCTGCAGGTCTTTGTAGTCGGGAACGGAAATAGTTGAAGCAATTTGACATCTCTCGCGGCGCTGTCCGCTTGGTCATTACCTTATATGTCAACATGCGATGAGATTCGCGCGAAAGCTACACGATTATTATATGATATAATCAAATGACCAATTTCTTTAGCCAGGGGGGGTGTAATTTAGGATCATAAAGATCACTAAGACACTGTAATGCTGCAAGAGAGTCCGTGCATAGTAAGAACGACTGATGAACGCTAATGTTTGAAATACCTATAATCGTCGTTTTGATTGTACGTAATTCCGTCGATGATTTTTGTATGAATCATAAATTTTGTTTAATTTAATATTAATAATAATACCTGATAAAAATAATTTGTTCAGTGATAATGATGAAGAATTATAATTCTAAGAAGTATATTGTAAATTTCATTTTTATATCGGACAACTGTTTTTGAATTGTTTTTATTTTTTTTATTTTACTCGAGTATTGTTGATGCAAAAAAATTTTACATTATCGGTTGTTTTTATTTATTTTTATTTTACTTGTTATTCTGTTATTGTTTATATATGAATTTTATATCGCCGATTGTTGATTATGTTGTTCACCGCGTTCACTATCAGATTATTTAAAAGTATTGTTTTATCATTTTTATAATTTTAATGAAAAATTTTTAACGATTTTAACTCCTTTCTTGTTGTTTATTTGTTAATAATAATAATAATACTCATAATCATAATAATAATAGACGTTTTAATCATTTTATTTATTTCGAATATAACGTAGAATGTTACAATTTTTGGAAATATATTTCTAATTATTTATTGAAATATATATATATATATATATATATATATATATATATATATATATATATATATATATATATATATATATATATATATATATATATATATATGTGTGTGAAAGTATAAAATATATTTATCCGTATATGCACACATATAGAGACAGCATCAACGTGCAATAATCTTACATAAATAAATTTATAGATCTACAAGATATGTATATATAATGTATGTATGTGCGTGTGTGTGTACATATATGCGTTTGTTTATACTAAAATAACAATCAATAAACATTATAAATACACTTACCCATTCTAAAAAAAAAAAAAAAAAAAAAAAAAAGTAAACATATATGCGCGAGCTGTCAACTACAAAATTAAAAACTAAAGAATTACGTGTTTATAATGAAAAAATAATATCAATTAATACGTACGATATATATGTATATATATATATATATATATATATATATATATATATTTAATTTAACATATATACTGAGGAAATCATTAAAAATGCTGAATTATGCGGACGATAAAGTCTTATTAGCGACATCGGAGAGAGAAATGCTAAAAATGGTCAACAAAATAAATATAGCTTGTTTAAAATATGAAATGATCATAAATTCAAAGAAAATTCAAGTCAGATAAAATAGTGCGCGATATCAGAATTGAGATAGTTGGAAGCTCTTATAACAAACGATACTAGAGATCAAAAAAAGGAAATCGAAACGAGAATTGGAGTGGAGAAACAACGAGCATTTAATATAGTTTAAGCGCAGTATTCAAGAAGGCAAGAATAAATTTTAACTCGAAGAAAACAATATTACATTGTTACGTCTGGTCTGCACTTAAATATGCCTGCGAAGCGTTTTGGCGCTATCGTAGGATGCTGAAAATATCGTGGACAGATCGTATTACAAAACAAAAACAGTAATGAGAAGAATTGGATAAAAAAAAATAACCCAATTGATGAAAGATTTAAAAAAAAAAGTAAACTATGTCGATCGTAACATCGGATAAGGATTATATTTACGACTGTCATACAAGGAAAAATACCATCGAAGCCGATAAAAGGAAAGTGAAGACTGGAATTGTGCCGCTTCGTGACTTGACCGAAATTACAAGAAAAGCCAGAAATCGGGACATGTGAAATATAGTACGATGTACGCAAACTGCTGAATAGGAAATACGACTTAATGATGATGATGTTCAAGCATATACCCATTTACACTAGCACATATCTAAACCTGCCTATCCGAGAGCATTATATAATTACGAAACTACCTCTATATAGAATTAACTCATAATGCGCCCGTCATGTTCGTTTCCTGAACTTTCTTCCTAGGATCCTCCGATATGGCATATATTTTTTCATTTATTTTTTTTTCTTTAACATATCGCGCTTTCTCCGTTACTGTACGATCTATCAGACCTATCAGTAGAAAGTTTACATACGCAGATGACTTGGTGCTAGAGGAATAATATATAACGGAAATAATTGAAAGTGTTCTCGAGGAAGATAACCCCGACACGATATTTTCAAAAACGTAAGCTAAAACCGAATAAGGAGAGATAACTAAACTGTCAACTCGGGCACCGATCTAGCCAAAAATAACGTAGCAAAATTAACGGATGTGTATACCTCGTGAGGAAACTCCGAAATATTTTTGAGCGCCGTTATCGGGCAGACACAACTTACTTACCGGAAGCATATCGAAAATACCGAGATTAAAAGAAGAACACGAGCAAACATCGTACATAAGTTATACATGGGCGGTGAAGCGTCTATATAGCAAAACATTATAGACGACGACTTTAGCTTTCGCGCAATCTGTCGCTGACCTGCAGCTTGGTACAATAGCGTCCGTGTTAAGAAAATTTACGTTGAACTCAGCACGGTCGTAAACGTAATAACCGGTGTGCTCGCTCTAGTTCCGGTTATAAACAATATAGTGCCTCCTCTTCTGATATCCGAAGAAGAAAAAAAAGGCAAATGATTTAGAAAAAAAAAATCCCTAATAATATACATCTGGATAGAAATGTAGTAATAGTTAGATCGAGTCAAATGGAGGAAGCCCCGGCGTGTACGAACAGTTAATCGAGGCGTAAGATTCGGAAACATATACTAGCGAAAATCTAAGATAAACGCGACCCCATGCGGAACTTTTTATCTATCGAGAAAATAACGACCTAGTCTTAATCGCATCAGGACCGGGGGGGGGGAATCATCGAGGATAACATGCGACTGCGGCGAAGAAGATCAATCGGAGCTAACTGAGCAAAAACGAAAGATTGGATCGAGCATTTTGATTTATAATATTCGCCATGCGGTTAATAATTTGTAATTCCGAAAGCATGCGAAATAATAATAATCATAATTTTATAATTTAACTTTTAAGGACGTTCCTCGTTAGTATTGTCGTTGCCGAGGTCATTGTCGTTGCCGTTGCCGTGGTCATTGTCATTGCCGTGGTCATTGTCATTGCCGTGGTCATTGTCATTGCCGTGGTCGTCCTTTTGTAAAACGATCGATACTTCTTTGAAATGATAAATTTTATCTTTAGCTCTCCAATCGTGCCAAAATGCGATTACCCTCATCACGTATCTGCTAATTAAAGCCACCAAAGAACAAGTTAAATAAAGAGCCACCGTAATGTATCGTATCATTCGCATGACCGGATGATAGTACCAATCGCCGAAATCCCCGAACAACATTTTAAAAATCAAAAAGCAAAAAACGAATCCGCAACTACCGAGCAGGACTGAAATAGTATTGCTGATTTTTATACTTTGGAAAAGTACGGTCATCATGCAAATTATAACGGCCATCACTATATTGTGCCGATATTCGCTAGTGCAGTCGTAATCGCAGTCGCACACTTCGCATCGTATTCGATGGGTTTCTTCCACCCACGACTTGATACACGAAATATGCACATACCTAACCGAACCTGAAATAAACAGTTAAAAATTAAAACAATATGAATGAATGAATAAATTAATTAATGAATTAATAAGCGACAGAAAAAAAAAAAAATAGTTAAAATTATTAAGTTTTTATATATAAAAAGACTACAGTCGTCCGTCTAGCGTAGTGGTGGCTAGAGCGTGGACTTCTATAGGGAAGGCATCGAGTTTAAATTATCATGAAACTGTCAAGTATATAACTTCACAGAGGACTTTCTACTAATTACGCAATTCAATATGGAACATAATTTTTGACGCGCATACTGAGAATGCGAGTTCTCCGTGTAAAGAATCCGAAAACAGGCCTAAATATTTGATGGTATTACAATGTGAGAAAAAGGAATTGATTTTAACTGTGTGGTGGGCTTCTTGTTCGGTGGAAACGTTACTGGTTGACACGTTTACGTGTTTAATTCGCCGCTGTATATCCTATGCCAATATTTTATCTAGATGTTCCCGCATAAGAGCAGAAGCGTGTGTGAAGAATCATCGTGTTAAGACACAAATGTCATCAGCATAGCCTGGCCAGCTCAGGAGTAATTATAGTACTATAATGTCTGTTATATGTAGTAAATAAAGTGTAGAGGTTCATACTTCCCGGCGAAACCGAAGTTCTGACATCGTACCCCTTAGAGATGACGGAATTTATCTCGATTTGGAATGAGCGATTTGAATTGCACGGACGTATAGCAAACAGTGGAGATTGCTGGGCGTAATACTATTCCGTTTAAATAAAAGTTTAAGATGGCATACACGAAAAACCCGATACAGCATTGTCGTTTCTCAAAGGCACTGTGTATTTGGTTTACCGTTGAGCGGGAAAACCAAGTTCGGGATTTCGCCTATAGTTTTCTTCGAGATTCTATTTTGCATTAGCATTTCAACGATTTTAGATACCGTAATAGGCTAATAATTGATCTGTAACAGGTAAGCGTGGAATTGAAAATGTAAGTTAGTAGCTATATCGACCCGGGTGAAATTTTTTTTTAATATATCACCAGTTGTCTTTCGCTTTTTCGTTAGTTAATTATGCGCAGATTTTATAATACCGCACTCTAGGGGAGATTTTCTTGAAAATGACAACTAAAAAGGGGAACTGTAGAAAGCCAATAAAGTTTCAGCTGTGTTTCATGTCAAATTGATCATTGTAGCGTTTGGAAAACGTTGTAAAAGTGTAAATGGATATACATTTTGCCCACTCGCCGTTTAAATTTTATGGTCAGAAACTGTTTGGGCGGTTGATTTAGATGAATTATCTTCTGTAATATTTAGCGTTAGAGTACTGAAATATTGTGCTGCGTAATACGAAGGCAATTGTATTGACGTTTTAACGACGGGGGTCCTAGTTCGTTGCCACCTGATTCTATCTGTACGTTAGCTGAATTATGTTTCTTATATTAACAGCGAGATGAGAACCATATTTGAATACATTTCCGCAGTTTTGATGATACGTAGTGATTCTCAATGTTCTGTACAGAATTTTCTATTTCGTTACGCATCTTTAAACGTATGTGCAAATTAGTATTGATGAAATTTTTAAGAATTTAATACAATCTGTGTTTCTATTTGTTAAACGTTGTTGTGTACGTGTGTTAGCAATTGCAGGTAAGTAATAAAATAGTCGAACACTTCAGGTATACGATTACTATAAGTTGGCCAGTATGAAAGATGTTGGGGCACAAAAACTGATAATTTATTTTCAGTTATTAGGTTAGCCAGAAGCCCACCTCGTGAATCGTTTTTTTTTTTTTACAGTTCCAGCGGATATGCTTTACATTAAAAATCACCACCTAAGATAATTCTCGAACCAACCACATTGAAAATGTTTCTTACCTTTTCTTTAGGAATGATGAGGTTTGGGTGACGGTAAATTACACCTATTGTTCGATTTTCAACTTATTTGTGTTGACAGTTGCACTTAGCAACTGATGGAAGTACGCAGTCGCTACGTAATTTTGCCAGTGACTTATATCACGATCGCTAATGATTGTACAGAGGTTTTGTTTTTTGTTAACCATTTACAGTGCCATATAGCACGATGAGAAGTGTATTATCAGTTATAACTTTATTCGTGCTAATTTATCCATTAACTTAGTTAAAATTGATAGCGAAGTAATAATCTCGAAATCATTCATTAACCTATCCGTTGCTATGATCATTTGCATTGAAAACTGCTGCATAAGTAAGAAGTGATTTCCACCGTGTGTGATCGGAACTGTTTATCCGCACTACTGGATTTTATATTTTTTGTGTAGATTCAGTTTGCGCTTATTTATCCGAACATTTGCCCGGACAGAATTCGACTGTGTTATTTGTGGAAAATTATCTGGTTACATTTAATTGCGCGAAATGTTTGGTAGTCTATCTCAACGTGCTATACGCTTGTATTTAACACCTGTAGTAGGCAGGATGATCACCTTGACAAAGAAGCACAAAGACGGATTTAATAGTATCCGCCTTAGTTACACATTGAGTTGTGTTTCTTTCCACACCTTAATCTAAATGACAGATTGCAGTAATTTTGCGAATGATCATAATTATAACTGACACCGTTCACTCTGTATCGTGTGTTTATTTATTTCCTCAACAACTACACGTGTCTATACAGAGGCGCGTTAATTAGGGAACATATAAAGTGTACGGGGGTAACTTTAACTTGATTTTAGGGTGCACCATATTTATAATTCCTAGGACGTTATTAAAGCCTTTGTTTTCTATTTTACTTTTGACTTCCTTAAAATCGGTAGATGGGTTTACGGAGTACTACTGAAAAATAGAATCTGCTCGGCAAGTTGATAGGTGTAAAAGAAATATTTATTTTCTTTTAATAATTTAGTTATTTTAAGGTATGCGAATTTTCTGGGATGACAATTAGTGCTGTCGTAGTCGATTTTAAATTTTAAAATCGGGTCTAACAACAAATCAGATCGTAGCGAGGAAATGTTTTCTACACTATTAACAAGTATAGAAGGGATTCTCTACACCATTTTACTTTGTCTGTGTTAGTATTTAAACTATTTTCGAACAGTATTAGTATTTTCTCGATTACTACGTACTAGTTGCGATATAGTTTGATAGTTTTAACTGTGTATTTGTACGCGCACATTGTTCACAGCGGTATCCTCGATGACGTCGTGTGAGTATAAAAACTCGAATATGTTACGTTTACGCGTAGACGGAGATGACGACGAGGATGTCGAGTTATTACAAGGGTTATGTTTACCCCTCGAAGCGTTATTTTCCCATTCGTTATTATCGCTAGCTGCTAAAGGTAACAGCGAAACAGAAGATTCACCTTGCGATTTGGTTAACGCGTTAATTCTATCGGACGATTTTCAGAGATAGCGGAATCACACAGTCAATAATAAGCAACGATATTGTCCGATGTCTGAGAGGAAGACGTTTAGTTTGCACTAAGAGGTTGTTACTTGTTTGAATTTTTGGGTGGAAGCGCAGAACGTAACGTGATTATTCACAGAAGATGTACTAGAAGTATTATAATAAATGCAGAAATGTACACTCGTGTACTGTGGGGGAAAAACACTAGTACAGGCGTACATAATAAACATGAGAACGACCGCAATATAGTTTTAAATTAATAACGACGGACTCGTATAGAAATCTTATAATATAAATCATCTTCTAATATTATTCCGGTATTACGCGCAAATTATTTAAAACAAAAATGAACAACGTCCGTGTATCGGAGAGTAGTGACTTTATGAATTAACAAAACAGAATAAAAACAATGTTAATCCACACTGTTTTATCTAACGCAAAACTTTTCGACAATCACGTCATTTTCGAGCATATACAAAAAAGAACCTTACATATATTTTGGATTAATTTATATGTAATTGGTTTTATCCATACATATATATATATATATATATATATATATATATATATATATATATATATATATGCTTGAAGATAACGTGTAATTGTCGAAAAGCTTAGATCAAATAATTTTTATAGCGATTAACTTTTGCTTTTATTTCGTTCTGATTAAAAAGGAACAAACTGAACTTGTCATCTGTAAGTAGATTAGATAAATCAACAGACAGGATAAACTAAAGACGAAATGAACGACACCGTTCAGATTTTAGATTCATGTTGTTTATCGACGTTATAATCTACTTATAAGAAGTCCGAGTGAATTGGTTGTTCCTTTTTGTTATCGATTATTTAATCGAATTTATACGTTAAAAAAAAATACGTTAAATAGTCAGAAAAATTTAGCGATTTTTAATTTTTTCCTTTAGTCGTTAATTTATTTTTTTAACAATCACTATACGTTCCGGTTCTTAATTAAATAATTCATTAGAATTAATTAGAATTGGAAATAAAATGTTCGTCATTTTGTTGTGACGACTCCTTAGACAAGCTAAAAAAAGCATTTATTACGTCATCGACAATTTTACCGAATCGCTCCGTGTTCTGTCCTTTCTTCTTTCTGGCCGAATTTCAGAGCAGTTATTTTTTCTGCCGTGTTGCCGGTAGGAAACGACAAACTTACATCCGGTTATAACTGGCGTGTAATTTAAACTTCCTTTTCTCGATCGACGATATATATAAATAAATGAATATATATATATATATATATATATATTATATATATAAATATATATATATATATATTTATTAAAACTTTCGTGGTTGTTTTCCATACGTCTAGAATTATATAAATATAAGCGCGTGATGATATAAAGAGGGATTTCTTCATCGAATTATTGAAATACGTACGAAAGTTCGTTACACGATGTAAAACTTTGTTAATAAATTAGTAGCAGAACGATAATCACAACTCGCCTGCATTACCTCGTCACGACAACCTCTTAACCTTCTTGTTAGAAACGAGGTCGATCCGTTATATTCCAGAACGGTATCTCCTATTTTCTCTATTATCGAAACGCACATTGAACACAATAACATCTATTGAATAATTCTGTATTAGCGGCTCGAAGTCTATTGAGAATTATTTATTTTTATATATATATATATATATATATATATATATATATATATATATATATATATATAAAATCAATTGAAAAATTAGTTAAATCGCTAACATTTATTTTCTTGTGAAAAACACAAAGCTTTTCGGCATTTACGCCATCATCAAGTGAACAAAATTTTTTTAAAAATCATAATTTTAAAAGTATAAATTAAAAATAATTACTTAAAAATATTTGATGGGGTGAAACTATATTCCATGAAATTTTATTCCGCTTGTATGTCTGTTTATTTTTTGAATTGTTGAAATTGAATATATTAACATCGATATATTTGTTTGCTGATTTTGTTTTTTTTATTTATTTTTTCTGTATAGTTGTCTGGATTCTGCAAAAGTTGTATACTGATGGAATTTTAAATTTTCATTTACTGTCGAAATGTATGATATCCAAAAGTCAAATATAAAATATAAAAATATACAAACACAACAATTTTTTTAAAAAACACAATTTTACAAGTAAAATGAAAAAGAAGTATTTGAAATATCATATACTTTTAAAATTATAATTTTTTTTTTTAATTTTGTTCACTTGATAATGGCGTAAATGCCGAAAAGCTTTGTATTTTCACAAGAAAATAAATATTAGTGATTTAACTAATTTTTCAATTGATTTTTTATAAAAAAAATCACTGCATTCCATATTATACAAAAACCATCTGTATATATATATATATATATATATATATATATGTTTTTTAAATTCCGCCGGCGACTGCTCGATATTAAGAATTATTTCGCGCTCAAAGTTCGTCGTATATTTTATCGAATTATTTTATTTACATCCGTTTGTAAGTCGGCAATTTCCAACTGTGTCAAATGCTTAGGCTTGTTCGTTGATCGACGGCTCACATGAAAACCGCATATTCGGTACGCGTGTCTGAAAATACGGTCAACCAACCTCCAGCGTATAATAGGCAAAAGCTCAATATCTAGTCTACTATATAAACGAATAGTGTATTTGGCTGTGCTGGCGTCTATATGAAAATACGACCTTGAAGTTTACGGTACGTCAGCTACATCAAGCTACAGTCGAAGATACTTCGCTCAAAACGCTCCATACTTTGTTTCCAACATCACGCTACACCCATGATTTAGAGATAGAGTATGTGCGCGAGTACTATATCAATCGATACAGGAAATTTTTCAACGAATTAAAAAGTAACTCAAACGTGGAAGTAATATCGAACATGTATCGGCCAGTGTATAATCACATGAACAAGGCAGCGTACTTCGGTTGTGGATCTAATGGTCGAAAAGAATACTCTTACCTCATACTCGATATTTCTCTCATTCCTCGAAATTTTTCAGAACTGGAGATTTTCTTTTAATCGTCGTCCTATCTTATGTCTTTCTATGTACAGTGAATTAACCTTCTTCACCTTCCGTTTATTTTTCATTTCCCTTTCTTAATAATGATCTCGTGTTAGATATAGATTTAAATTCTTTTAAAACGTTCAAAGTTGCTACACCGCCTTCAATCACCAATATTCTCTTTACATCCCATATTTGTGATAACTGGTCAGAATTTCTCGCTATATATACAGACGGTTCTAAATCAAAGAATCATGTAGGAGCAGCTTTTATAATTCTTTCCTTAGATATAGTTAAAAAATTTTCCATTTTGCGAGTTACATTTTTACAGCAGAGTCAGTGGCTATTTTTCAAGCTCTGCGTTTCATCCTGTTAAATCGGATAACTCAAAAGGTAATAATTTTTTCAGATTCTAAAAGTTGTCTCTTGGCTTTAAAGTTCTCACTTTATATTACTCTCCCATAATACTTAAAATTCGTAATCACATTGCCCTTTTACGGGGGGTGCCGGTATCTCTGTTAAGTTTGCATGGATTCCTGGTCATGCTGATATTAAAGGGAATTTACTCGCTGATCATTATGCTAAGTGTACAACGTGTACCTTCGTTCATTTATCGCTTACACGCCGTGCATTGATCTCCTGTCCATCATTAAGACAGCTCATAAAGAATACTGGAAAGCTACTTGGAATAATCCTTATAATGTTACAAAATATAAACTGCTTCAGCCTGAGCTTCCTCGTCTACCATGGTTCTATTATATGGAAATACAAATGGTTCTGCTCCGTGGTTTTATTGTCGCTTTATGTCGACTAAGTTTTGGAAAGAATCGTTTACCGGCTACACTTTTTCAAATGCATCTTGTTGCTTCTCCGTTCTGTTCACATCCTTCAGATATATCCACTGTATCGCAGACGCAAATCACATTTTCCTGGAGTGTTCATATTACTGCTCCACTCGTGACTCCTTCTACAATCACCTCATATCTCTAAACGTTCCTTTTCCTGTCAATATTCCTTTCTTACACTCCACACGTAACATGCGCATATATGTACATATGTTTATATAGGTTTATTGTTAACTGCAACATACCCATATAGTTAAAATTAAAATAATTCTTTTTTAATTTTTTCTATATGTAATATAGTTTAACGGGTAAACTGATGTGGAAGCCCAATAAAAAATAAATAAAAAAAAATACTCTGGAAATGACTCCCCTTTCGACCCATGTACACGGTGTAGGGTGGGGTACCAGTGATGCTTGCATCGGATAGCGGAGTAATAAGCATTAAGTATTCAATATTATCAATACTTGTGCTCTCCACACCTGACCCGTGTATGTTGGCTAGGGAGATGGTATCAACTGCGCATACATAATTGTCTAAAGTTTTAGGGATAATAAAAATAGACGTTGATTCTTTTCCACTGAGAAATTAGTTAATAAAAATACGATAGTATGTTATCGATGTCAATTGTGGTCAAAAGAAAGTCGCCAATTTATCGCATATTTATATATATATATATATATATATATATATATATATATTTATTTATTTATTTTAATGTTTAGTAATTAAATTTATATTACATTTACACTAATTCTTCGAAGGTCATCGTTTATATTATTGAAATATTTTATTTCACCTCGTCATAAGTCGCGAATTTGTCGAATATTTATTTATATATATTTATTTATTTATTTATTTAATGCTTATTAATTAAATTTATATTTATTTTGTATTATTTCGCGGTCGCTAATTATCGAATATCCCTTGAAAAAGACTATAACATTTTATAGATTTATAGATTTAGATTTAGATTTAATTAGCTAAATTTTATAGGAATTATTTGAAAATATATAAAAAAAGAATACATTCTGAATACGTTTTAACAATTACTTAGTTACTAAACTAAATGTTTACAAAACCCATATCTTCTTGTTCATCAACTGCATTTTCCCGTTGGCACGGAGTCTGCCTTGCAAATAGATCGTTTCCATCCAATTCGGTTATTTGCTTGGATGTGAAGAAATACCGACATCTCTAAAATCCATCCTTATATAACATCACGCCATCTTTGCTTTGGCCTTCCTAGTGGTCTTTTACCAGGAACAACGTATATGCTACTGACATCAGTGAACCACTGTCATTATATTAACCATACCGCCTTAGTCGCTTTCACGGAGATTGCTTACTATAGGCGCAACTCTTATTGCTGCTAGATTCATTCGTTTCTGATTCGATCGGATAAACGGATGTTCTCATTGACCATCTTAATATGCACATTTTCCACACATGAAGCGCTTGTTCTTCACACTTATTTACAAACCCATATATATATATAATCATCATTAATTGCCGTCTCCGTGTCGGAGGTAGGTGACTACATACCTATACATATTTTGATGTACAGTGTAACTAGCGTACATGGCAATCATAGACACACACGCCCGCGAGAACTGATTGTGTAATCGCTTTGTTTTCACGACACAATGTAGCCCCGCCTATTTTTATAATGTATCATATTGTTACTAAGCCGTACAGGACTATTTATGCTTTTATTTTCTGTGGATAATTTTTGCGCTGTCGTTCGTATTCAAACTCGGTAACTTCCGTATAGAAGTGCATACTCCAACCACTAGGCTATACCGACGACTTATGTATATATATATATATATATATATATATATATATATATATATATATATATATATATGTATATATGTCGAAAATACGTTAAGGGAAACCTATAGAGGTGGGTGGTTGTTAGTACGCTGTTTCGAATGACGGATTCTGACGATGTTGTACGTCTCATATTGGGTCATGAATTCCGTTTAGCTCGCAAGAAATCAGGACGATATTTTGTATTTATCCAAAACGATAGTTTTTAAATTATATATATATATATATATATGTATGTATATATATGTATAATTATTCTTCCATTATCCAACAAAGCCAGAAAGACTCAAAGCTTATAATTGTTAAAGCGCTAGTAGTAACGTAACGGAATCCCTACTAAAGGGAAACGATTTAAATTTTACTTCGTGACGCATTTTAAAAAGGAGAGGAAAAAGTGGAGGGGATACGTCCTGAATAAAATTTAAATGGAAAATGGCGGATGAAAATCAATACGAATACGGTGCAGAATGTAAAGCGCGACCTACTTTGCACGTTCGATGCGGATAAATTATATTCCGATATAAATGTGTAGAAACTTAAAAATTCCGCATATACCGGTGGTCGCGAGAGGACTACGCCCGGATAAGATATAATAATTTCTGTACGTCTATATTAATTTTCAAAAATACGTTTTATATCATAGTTCGGACTAGAGAACTTACAATGAATTATCTCGAGTTGGCGCGACGACATTAATCGTATACATGCTTAAAATATACTAAATCGGCTCATTAAAATCTTTTTAATTTATTTGCACGTTTCGAAAATATTATTATTATTATTATTATTATTATTATTATTATTATTATTATTACTCGCGGCTGCAATGAAACAGTATCGGACGACTGACACGATACTAATATCACTCGTATTAGTTCGTTTAAAAATTTAACGACTGAAATAAATTATTGAAAAATATTTTACAATTTAACATCACTTTCGTCCGGATTCCAAGTTATCGAGGGATAATATGCCACGATGAGGTACACCGTGCTGCGCCTATCCAAGTTTACCTGCCGACAGTACTGGGAGAAGAAAACGCAAAATATTATTACCGGAAAAATTCCGGACACGTGAAATCGGTCCTTCCATTTTCGGCCGAGTATACTTGGAAATGTAAAGAAGGATTTAACAACCTGGCCGTCGAAAATTCGTAAAATTTGTTCACCGAGGTTGGAAACAGCTGTCAACAGAGTGTATAACACACGCTGAGTACGCACTCCTATCTACCGAGTGTCCAACCACCACTAATATGCGAAGCTGTTCCCCATTAACAGTCTACCATACCGCGGTTATCTGCCAGAAATTTGCTCAATATCGGTGCAATCGGCTGAAGAACAATAAACCGGATGTAAACAACCTCCTCCTTAAAAACTTCACGATAAATTCTAAACTGTGTAATCATCTTTCTAATTAATCCATATTTCGAGTAATAGCCTTATAAACTACTCGTAAAAAAAAAAAAAAAAATAAAAAAATATTTTTTAGTCTTTCGCCCTATTCCACCTGACGGGTTTTCACGAACGAGTAGTTAGATGAGGTTAAGAAATAGACGTAAATTTCCGTATATGTAGGCGTAATTGTACGATACACACATACGATATACGTTTATAGCCGTCGACTACTAAATATCTTTGTTCGTTTTTTTTTCCTTTGCTGTTTCTCTATTCTTTTATATAAGTATCGGCTGTATACCGGTTTGGGCGGATGACCGTTGCCGAAAGACAATGACGAACCATACTAACACACAATAATATATATATTTATTTATTTATATATATATATATATATATATATATATATATATATATATATATATATATACATCATTTAGACTATGAATACTGCTTTTCTATTATTAGATTTTTCGGTAATACTTCTTTTCTATTATTATGTAGAGAAGACGGACGATTTTGTGGTTTTTTGAATAATTCGAAAATTATTCGAATAGAATTTTTGAATGAAATTTTATTTAAAAATAGGAAAAAAACGAGAGATTAACACACAATAATATATATATATTTATTTATTTATATATATATATATTTATATATATATATATACATCATTTAGACTATAAATACTGCTTTTCTATTATTAGATTTTTCGGTAATACTTCTTTTCTATTATTATGTAGAGAAGACGGACGATTTTGTGGTTTTTTGAATAATTCGAAAATGATTCGAATAGAAATTTTGAATGAAATTTTATTTAAAAATAGGAAAAAAACGAGAGATGAACACACAATAATATATATATATATATTTATTTATTTATATATATATATATATATATACATCATTTAGACTATGAATACTGCTTTTCTATTATTAGATTTTTCGGTAATACTTCTTTTCTATTATTATGTAGAGAAGACGGACGATTTTGTGGTTTTTTGAATAATTCGAAAATTATTCGAATAGAATTTTTGAATGAAATTTTATTTAAAAATAGGAAAAAAACGAGAGATTAACACACAATAATATATATATATTTATTTATTTATATATATATATATATATATATATATATATATATATATATATATATATATATATATATATATATATATATATATATATATATACATCATTTAGACTATAAATACTGCTTTTCTATTATTAGATTTTTCGGTAATACTTCTTTTCTATTATTATGTAGAGAAGACGGACGATTTTGTGGTTTTTTGAATAATTCGAAAATGATTCGAATAGAAATTTTGAATGAAATTTTATTTAAAAATAGGAAAAAAACGAGAGATGAACACACAATAATATATATATATATATATTTATTTATTTATATATATATATATATATATACATCATTTAGACTATGAATACTGCTTTTCTATTATTAGATTTTTCGGTAATACTTCTTTTCTATTATTATGTAGAGAAGACGGACGATTTTGTGGTTTTTTGAATAATTCGAAAATGATTCGAATAGAAATTTTGAATGAAATTTTATTTAAAAATAGGAAAAAAAACGAGAGATTAACACACAATAATATATATATATATATATTTATTTATTTATATATATATATATATATATATATATACATCATTTAGACTATGAATACTGCTTTTCTATTATTAGATTTTTCGGTAATACTTCTTTTCTATTATCATGTAGAGAAGACGGACGATTTTGTGGTTTTTTGAATAATTCGAAAATGATTCGAATAGAAATTTTGAATGAAATTTTATTTAAAAATAGGAAAAAAACGAGAGATTAGCTTACAATCATTTATGGAACACAATATCGTTCAGATGACCGCCATTTGCAATTCATTCAGTCTTTTGATAAAAATTTTCGAACATAGGTCGCCGAATTTTTGAAATTTTTCTCGAAAAACCCGATTTTTCAGCTCTTATCTGGCGGTCGTGTTCCGTAAACGCGGCTTTAAGGTATCCCACCCTCCCAAAAAAAAAAAATATATCCGGAGTTGTGAAATCTGAGCGCAATCCGTGCGATGCGACAATATGATGCGATTGCTAAACGTTTTTTTTTCAGTACTACGAACGTTTCCGCCGAAAAACGACACGTCGTACCATCTTGTCGAAACCATAGCAAAAAAGAATTTAAAAGAAGACGAATATAATTTACATACATATATATACATATATATATATCCTTCAGAATAATTCGATTACCCAGTAATATATCTGCTATTATCTTTCCCCACCTATTCCTGTTTCGGTTACTCCATATTATACTTGAGCTCTCGATAGTCCAGTGGCGGTCGTGATATCCATCCTTGTCTCCCTTCGTTTCTAAATCTGGCCAATTAATACGCATTTCAGTTTTTTTTTTTTTTTTTTTTTTACTTGACACGGTGCAACGAGATAGATGTCGTTTAATGTTTAACTAAAATTTATACACACGTCATTTTTTTTATCTGTTCGCAATTCCGAGTTATACCCACATCTCAAACGCATCTTTCCCTATATCTTTTTCGTTTATGGCCTAAGTTTCTCTGCCGTATAAAAATATCGCAAATACGACGATATTATCAGTTTTATTGTTGTTACCCCCCCCCAGTCACGATGTGCATTATATGGTACGTGAAATTTCGACGCCGACATTTTTTATCTTCTGGTTGACGCGAAATGTTTCAATTTAAATAATAGTACCAATTTTTAGTATCAATTATTAATTCTACACCTTTCAAAGATTTATTCCCTGTACATATATAGGCCTTCTGCGATCCGTGTTATTTATTAGTTGACTTCGTAAATTTCGTTACGTTTATTTTATCAATATTTATTATCGTGCCATATTTCCTCGCTACTTTATTTAGACTATTAAGCATTATCTGCATTTCTCTAATCGTCTTTTCAGCCGAATTTTATCGTCCGCATATATTTAACTCATTTTTTTTTTAAAGATCTTTCGTGTCTATTATCCGAGTTACATTTGATAGAATTAAAATATTGTTTTAGTACATATGACCAATTTCGTAATTCACTTGTCGATAATTTTCTCTTAATAACTACTACGAATTGACCGTAAATCGAGTACGTACACGCACTAACGTGTATATATATATATATATATATATATATATATATATATATATGTATATATATGTATATATATATATATATATATATATATATATGTATATATATATATATATATGAAGCGATAAAAGAACAGGCCGGAATTGAAAATTACCTTTACAGTTACAAGGTTCCGCAAACGGAGTATCTGATGTTAATGGTTCCAAGCATATTCTGCAGCAAATGTCTTCGTTGTCTTTAGTAATTTTCATCGCCATGAATGTACCGCAATCTTCTGAAAATTAATTAAGAAAAAATCACCATCAAACTAAGAATTGTCATAGCAACAATAAAATGTTATGTGTACGTTAATTCGAAAAAAGCGTTCTATTTATTTAAAAGTAGTACAAAATAAATTAAACATAAATAAACGTTATATAATCATGATAATGGTAATTATTATGATAATTAAAACGCAAATACATAAAATAACGTAATAAATCATCGCACGCGATACTGCGGAACCGGATACAGATGTTATCGATAATCATTTTTCCATCGTGCAATTTTTATCATTGTTAATTAAATTTAAGATGTATATCTTTAATATCGTGGAAGAAGAATATATTTACAAAACATACAAACAAAATCATGAATACATGAATAATCGAATAATGAAGAATGTTAAGTACCTTATATATATATATATATATATATATATATATATATATATATATATATATATACATTAACAGTTAACTTACTAATGCAAAACATCTTAATGTATATGTGATAAAATTAAAATTTAAAACTTAAAATTTAAACTTTTAAACTTTTAAGTACAGGAAAAAATTAGAAAAAAAAAACCTGCAAGGAAACAATAAAAATAAATTATAATTAAAACTTAAGTAAAGAGAGAAAACGTATAGTAAATAGGAAAATAATTCTTAAACGAGTAATCTATGTTTAATTCTGCGCTGTTCGTATTTAGAATATATCGTACGATGAGACTATGTCGTAATCGTCTATGGTGGGTTAATTAATGCGCTGTCATGAATTATATACAATTATGGTAAAATTTACTAGATAATTTGTTTATATAAGATAAGTGTAAAAACCGTTACGAATAGGTTATTAAAATCTGTTACGAATAAGGATGCGTTCGTAATGATAAAAGTCTAGAAACAATAATCCATCTAAATAATTTTCTATAATTCCTTATTTTACAAAAATGTAAAACGAGTTGCACCAATTTGCCTGCATAAACATCCGAATTAGAGACAGTACGCGATGTAAGCTACATTTTCCAGGATATATTATTTACAAGGAACGACACGCGTCGTATAGGTGGCGGAGTTGCATCGCTCGTTAACAAGAGGGTTTTTTTTTTTAATAATAACAATCATATATTTTGGTAAAATTGTATGTATAAAGGTGCAAAGGACCGGAGGAGAATTATATATCAATTAAACTACACATATATCGACTGTATATGCATAAATAAATAAATAAGTATTTTGTGTGTGAGATCCTTTGCAAGTGGACTTATATTTATTGGCAACAGCTAGGATGACATAACATAGTCCCAACAATTACCATGCAGTATTATATCATATGTACAAACTTAAGACTAAAGAATATTATAAATTATTTTATATTAAAAAATGAGGAAAAAATCTTTATATAAATAATTACAATTGTTGCAAACATTTATTGTTATATTTACCAACTTAATTTTTAAACATGTAATGAGTGCAGTATCAGAAGATTGATCAGTTGCTCCAGATATTGGTTTCACGGTTGAATTAGTTTTATTAATTTTTTTTATTTATTTTTATTTATTTATTTATTTTTTATTTTTGTAAGATAACAGCTAGCTCGTGATATTAAATTTATGTCGCATTGCACTTTCAGAGAACTTGAGGAATGCTGAATGATTATTGCTGTTTAAATGCATGTTTCCTACTTTATACTTAAGTCGCTGATTAGCAAAAGTAGGACATTCATAGATAAAATGTTCAAAGTCATCTATAATATCTCCCGAACAACACAGGTACATCCTGGAACATTAACTAGATGGAACCTGTATAAATAAGCTGCAAACTCGCCATGGCCAGATAAGACCTGAGAGCTGTAGAAGTTAATATTTAACTTCAATTTCATTCTGTTAGTGACATTAGGGAAGAATTGGTATGTTTTCCTTCCTGTGATGTCAGCATCCCACCTCCTTTGCCATTCTGTCAAAAGCACTTGGGAAACATGCTTTTTAAACAGGTTCACTGGAATTGTATGTTGAAGAGCTTGTAGCATGTTATTATCCACAAATTTAAGGGTTGTTAACAAATTCAAGTCACCCAGTATACGAAATTCACTTGTGACTGCTCTGTCTGCAATATATAGATCTAATGGGAGGACATCACTAATGACACAAGCAGCTGAGGTGGGAGCAGTTCGATACAAAAATGACATACTAAGAAGAAATTTTCTCTGTTGTTTATTCACATTTTTTAAAACATTCGGTGTGATATATGTAGCAGCCCCACAACCATAGAGAGACTGAATTAATCCCTTATATAAAATAAGTCTCTGTGTATAATGGAGACCCCAAGTATTATATTGCAATATGTTTCTAAAAAGTACATCACATCTTGAATGAATATGGTTGAGATGAGGCATAAATGTGAGCTTAAATCAGAATTCCTAGATATTTTAAAATGGCTGTGTGCTCAATAGCGTGGCCAGAAATAAGCTTCAATTTTTTAATTATGTCTGTAATCTTTTTGTTGCCAAAAACAGTAAATCTGCATTTTAGTGCAGAAAATGTCAGTCCAAAATTTGTGATGGTAGCCTCAAGAAATTCAATTATCATTCTTATTTGTTCAAAATCATAATACTTAGTGACCTTAAAAATGAGACAGAGGTCATCAGCATACGAGATTAACTCACAATTGTTATTTAGGAGTTTACAGAAATTCTCTACCTTATAATGGACATCGGAATATAGTAAATTCCATAGTGTAGGTCCCAGTACAGAACCTTGTGGAACTCCACAACTAGCTTTCCTCGAGCTACTTGCATCTCCAATACTGAGGTGAGCAACCCTATCTTGAAAATAGCTTACTAGCACATTAATTAAGTATGGATTGAATTTGTAATTTTGAATTATATCAAAAATTGCAGACCTACAATTATCAAAAATGCACCTGCAATATCGAATGAGAAAACAACTGCAGTCATCCCTGCATTCAGTGTATTTCTGACTGCGTGTACTAATTTATAAACAGCAGTTTCAGCAGAGTGCCCTGCACGAAACCCAAATTGATTGCCATGTAATAAACACTGTTCATTTATTTTGGATAGCACTAGATGGTTAACAACTTTCTCAAACATCTTACCCCAATGCAGTTGAGTAAAGAGATTGGGCGATAAGCAGTGATATCAGAAGATATCTTTCCAGGTTTAGGGAGTAATTTCAATTCAGCTGTTTTCCAGCATTGGGGGAAGACTTGAAGATCTATGCATTTTCTGATAAGTGATGGGAAAAGTTCCTTAAATTTCAGGTGGAGTTGTTTAATTACCTTATCGTTTATTTTATCAGAAGAGGTTGTTGCCTTTTTGTTTTTAAGCCTTTTAATTATGTCATTAACAACTTGACTACTGACCTCTGGAGGATGCATCCCAGATGTTGGTATACACATATAGGCGGTGTATCAAGTTTATTAGGCAGAAAATGTTTTAAGAAAGCATTACATTTTTCATAATCATCACTAATTGTTTGCTGAGCAGATGTTGGGGATACTAACCTTTGGATTTTTTTTTATTAATTATTTTACATGGTTTACCCCATGCAGTACTTTCGCTCACAAAGGTCTTCCATTGTTGTAATTTTGCCCTAACTATTTCATGTTTATACTCAACATTCAATTGCTTAAGTGTGTTGTTAATATAGAAAAGTTTAACTGAATTTCTACATTTAGTCTTCTTTTTGCGAACTAGATTAATTTTATTTTTAATTAGCTCCAACTTATTAGTCCACCAATCACAGGTTGATATTAATGCTGGACTCTGACATCTACGAATAGTCCTACTGAGGTATGCATTCAGTTTACTGATGTGTTTCTCTATCATTAGACTGGAATTACATTTATTGGTATTAACGTCGGTTTCTAAATTAAAGTGTACATAAGCGAGATAGGTATGTATAAGTAGCGTTCATGATCAGAGTAGGTGGTTGTAATATGTCGCCAGTGGTACTATTGCTTTTTTTGCATTGAAAAAAATTTCCCAAAAGTACAAAGAATTTCGCGAGATTTTAACGCTAGAAATAATCTGCGGAATTGTTTTAGTAATATAATAATTTCGTATCGAACGTCTCTGAACTAATTCTCGTACGCTTGCTCCGACAGAATTTTCACTCAGGATCAACCTTTAGAAATACGCGTGTCATTTTTCTGTTGTAAAAAATACGTTTACCACACCTGTTTCTGTAATCCGATATTTACCGTCATTTCAGGAGATTAAAAAAAAAAAAAAAAAAAAAACAGATAAATGAGAAATTAATTTTCGATTATCGAAATGTTAATAATTCAGAAAGTTCATAAAATATGAAATATGCGTCGATAAAGAGTTCACTATTGAAAGTCATCTGCATACACAAATTTGATTAGCGTTCCCGCCGAACGTTTTATACCCCCCCCCCCAAAAAAAAAAAACCTCTGCATATAATTTTCCGCATATTCATACGTTGTAGGCATTATTAAATTTAACCGCGTTCGAAGATCGATATACTTGAGCCCCAATTATTAAAAGAATGTTTACTTTTCTTAAATAAGTAACCTGTTGAGAACGAAAATAAAAATGATAAATTTCATTTACTTCTCTGGAAGCTTTAAAGACAAAATACAATATACAAGGCAATATACATTTCTCCCGCCTCTCCACCACTCACGCTTAAATAGTTATATGTTAGGGAAAGTTGAATTTCTTGCTTCCGAATACTGCATCGTTACACGTAATAGCAATATTTCTTTCGGTTATACCGGGTAAGTCCAAATAATATCCGAAGGAAAGTAAAAATACCTGCATCGTCGACTATACGTCGATCCTAAACGTCTATCGCTAATAAAAGCCGTCAAGTCTGAAAAATCTGTCGATAGTGACAATATTATATTTTCACTATATCGAAAGCGGTAGTTAAATTTTCAAATTTATTAAACGCCACGTTTATAAATATATGGGCGTTACTCTTCAAAATGGAAAGCGGCAAAAATTGTCTTCCTAAACCCGGTAACGATGCTTCTATACAACATTCGCCCTATCAGCTTACTAAGTAATTTGAGTAAAATCGCTCTGAAAAAATTACTTCGTCTAGATTACACTATCACTCTGAGCAATACAAACTCTTTTGCCTGACATTCAGTTTGGGTTTACTCTGCTACGCAACGAATATCTAGAATAGCTGTCAGTCATCATTTTAATTGTAATAAGCATACTGGTCTGGTTTTACTTGTGGCGACTAAAGGGCATTCGACATAACTCGGTGTAAATCACGTATAAAATGATTAAAATTCCTTCTTATTTGGTTAATAATTCGTAGTTTTTTAAGCGATAGAACATTTTATGTAATGATATATGAAATCGACTATGAAAACTTGTGCCTTTCGTATTCCACAAGGTAGTATTCACATTGTTCATCTACGATTTTCTAAAAACATGCCGGTTGATTTTTATACGCGAATGATATAGCAATATTTTTCAGCTCTTACAAACCAACTGCTATTAAAAATCAATTAGAAATCGGTGTACGTCTACTTTTAATATCGCAAATGGCAAATCGAAATGAATTAAAAACTGAGGCAGACTTTTTCACTCGTCGTCGATCAATTTTGCCGTCTGAACTTCTAGTCGATGATAAAGTTATAAACTGGTCGGCGGATATATTCGGGTGTTTTATTAGATAAACAGAGTTTTAACCTTCTCCTCGGCGCGTGTAAATTACGCAGCTGGAAAAACAAATAAAATAAGCGCAGTTTATTTAATCGTAAATCACGTACCTTAATGTTAATAATAAGCTCGACATTTATTAAGATTCGTCCTGCGATGACTTATTGCTTGTCCCGTTTGATGTTCTATCTCGAAGGCGAGCTTTAATAAATTACAATAAAAAAATAGGTATTTAAGAGACGCGTATTAAATGACCCACGGTATATACCAGAATAGTGGACGTGCGTGAGATATTAAATTTACCTTTTATTCGGGATTATATTCTTACTATAACTCAATCAGTTCTGCGATAATTGTATATCGCTTGAAAATAATCAGTACACCTCAACGATCCGAAATTACGGTTCCGGGCAACTACAGTTTACGTACACGAAGTAGATAGACGCCTTAAACATAATACAGTAAATTATTAATATTTAATTAAATGTAATCCGCTAACATTCTTTTTTATTTGTGCGTATATATATATATATATATATATATATATATATATATATATATATATGTGTGTGTGTATATGTACATTATATTATATATCTTTATTATTATTATTATTATTATTGCTTTCTATCGAATAATGTTTTTTTTTTCAGATTTTCCCCCGCGATTTATATTTGTCAGCCTAGTCAATATACTAATTTCTATTATAAAGAATTTAGTTTATCAGCTGTAGGGATATTATAATTCCGATATAATTTTTTTTTATTCTTTGTACTTTCGTTTAATGTAAATAGATTAATATTTCTTTCTTCTTCTTCTAATAACGACGCGATACGTTCTTCTTTCAATTGATAATTATGATAAATTATATGGTTTTCTTTCAAATCTGCATCGTTAACTATTAACTTGATTTTTTTTTTATCATTTAAGGCCTGACAAGTGAATTCAACTTTGTTTACGATGGAAGAGATACACCGTTCCATATGTTTATAATTGATTACCCCGTATACAGAAATACACGGGGAGTGGTTTCGGACTTTTTTGCAGACTGCCGGTTCAGAATGGAGGGGACAAAAGAGCCTTTCTCTAAGCTGCATACGGAAAAGACGGTCTCAGATAACAGATGATATCCGAATCGTGATCTACTGATAATAAGTATAATTACCTTGCAATTGATCTTCTTAAATAAATAGAACCACGGAAGTTTGGTTAGAGACGCAGCTGATAGTAGTAAGTCAGAGGTGATTGACTAATGCTCTCAGTACACATAAGTTCCCAATGATTATCTAGCTGAATATAGTAAATAATATCCTTGTGAGAAACTAAAGAGAGTTCTACACCATTAGACGACGCATCTTTACGAGTCGACAAATTCATTGTTCGGAATTCCTTTATGACTCGGCACCCATAAGAAAGACACGAATATTCCCACGCGTTTCAAATTGTTAAGCTTGATCAAAACTAATCCAATTAGTGTATCTGACACATTCCGCTTACTGTCCAAAGCCGTTACCTTGCTTTTTGAATCGGTAATAATAAGGTAATTTCCGTGAAGATTTAAGTCCATTAAAATTGACGTGGCTTGCAGTACTGTAATCATTTCGCAGTAAATAATGTACATTGTTGGCATAATTTGTACATGTTACTAGTACTTAAAGCTGGAATAAGCACTGCTGCTCCTGTTCGTCGAGTTGACTTTGATCCATCTGCATAAATAAAGGTGTTTAATGGAAACCTTTCGGAGATAATATTATTGAAAATGACAAGGATTAGTGTAGATACGGATGGTAGTTTTTAGTGGGGGAGGTATATGAATTCTGTTTGTTGAAGAGGTAAAAATATGATACCATAAATTGAAGAGGAGCTTGCGCGCACGTGAGATGTACGCGAAACTCCTGCAAACTTGTCATAACGGAAGAGAGCAGGGGCATTTTGCTATTTGAAAAACGCCAGTTGGAATGGATATGACTGAGCGTGTTAAAGAAGGAGAACCGGTCATTATTGAGAAATTAATGCGTGCAGAGCCTATAGAACAGCTTCACGTAGTGTCATAGTTACAATTGTCCCTCCATTAGACCTACTCATCTTAAGCAGAGGAATTATGTTCGCCATAAAAAACCATCACACATTCCCGTACATAAACAGCTGCTTGATCAAACTAATCTCTTAATACCAACAAGCCTTATAACCCCACACTTAGTCGCACCAAAATTTGTGCGCGTCGAGTCAAAAATAATATAAGAAAATATATTCTAGAAACGTGGCAAAACAGACGGGAGAGCAAGATTCGGCGGGACGCCAAAACTTTGATAAGAAACGTAAGAGAAAGGCATAAGATAATCCTCGAGCCAAATTTTTACACATCGCAGTTACGGCAAATCGCCGAATACCTTCATAGATTTGGTCTAGAGAACGAATGCCCCTGTGGTCAAGTAGAAACAGCGCGTCACCTACTATTTGATAAAAAACAAGTCCGTAGCAAATAATTTCGAAATTTTCGCATTCCAAGTATTACATTCCAGATTTCAAAAATAACCGATAACTTCGCGCAGATGTTGGTATAAAATTATATGTATGTGTGTGTGTGTATATGTAAAAGTGTGTGTGATTGTATTTGGGTGTTTATTCAATGTCGTCTCGATGACACCACGTGTGAATTCTAGATCACTTATTCAAAATATGAAAATTACGCGTAAATATTTGTAAATTTTTATTGTAAATCGTGTACTATATATCATTATAAATACTTTTCTAGATATATAAACATCGTAATTATCGTATAGTAAACTCGTTGAATGCGTGTGTGAATAAATGGTTCATCAGAAAGTACACAGTCCGCACGAATGAAATTATGAATATATATATATATATATATATATATATATATATATATATATATATATATATATATATATATAAATAATTTTAGACTTTGGTCTACTTATAATCTGAATGCTTTTGTAAGGAGCCGTGTCTGTCTGATTAAGCCTAACGGTGGTGCATGCGGTCATCTAATATTAACATATAGTAGATTGTATTCACTAATATCTTAAGAAAAATAAATGCATTAATAAAAAAAAAAAAAAACAGAAAAAAAACCTACACAATCAATGCAGTCATTACCAGAAACAAGTTCAACGATTAATAATAAAATGATAAATATAACCAAATGCAACAGTAGCATATGTGAAAGAAATAAATTCCCAAAAAGCAACTAAGCAATTACGGCTGAAAGCGTCTGAAGACATAAAATGAAAAGAATATATAACAGCGATTTGTTAAATCATAAAATATTCTATTAGAATATACCTATATCTCTATCTTCTAAGCTCATCGCCGACACCTTTGCGCAAAACTATGAAAACAATACTAGTATCGAATAAAAAAATCTTCGTGAAGAAACTCATAAACCGATCAAAGCGACTTCGAACATGTGACCGCATATACCACGCAAAAGTCAATGAAAAATCACTACTTTTTTTTTTTTTATTATTATTTTTTTTTTATTTTTTCTTTTTATTGGGCTTCCATATCAGTTTACCCATTAAACTATATTATATAGACAATAAAAAATAAAAAAGAATTATCCTAATTTTAACTATATGGGTATGTTACAATTAACAATAAACCTATATAAACATATGTATATGTGCATGTTACGTGTGGAAAGTAAGAAAGGAATATTGACAGGAAAAGGAACATTTAGAGATATGAGGTGATTATAGAAGGAGTCACGAGTGGAGCGGTAATATGAGCACTCCAGGAAAGTGTGATTTGCGTCTGCGATACAGTGGATATCTGAAGGATGTGAACAGAACGGAGAAGCAACAAGATCCATTTGAAAAAGTGTAGCCGGTAGACGATTCTTTCCAAAACGTAGTCGACATAAGGTGACATTTAGCATAATGATCAGCAAGTAAATTCCCTTTAATACCAGCATGACCAGGAATCTATGCAAACTTAACAGAGACACCGGCATCTCGTAAAAGGGTAATGAAAAATCACTACTCCGAACCTAATATGAAATGTCATTTATCAAAGCCGGAATAAGTGAAAATATCTTCAGTTTCAGACGTCAAATAAACATAATGGAAAAAGACACGGAAAACATTAAAACTCTAAACCAAGCTCGATATACTAATAACGCACGAGGGTGAACAATTTCTAATATATTTATCTACAGATTAATAAAACTCAAAGATAATACAGTACAAGATGAATAAAATAAAAAAAAAAAAAATTAGTGGACCTACAACATTCACGCGAGATGAATAAGCAAAATAAAACAAAAACTGAAACATTATCGCATTGCATTCCCAATATAAAGAGAACGAACCGTCTACTATCATTATTAAACGTATGTCTTCGTGCTATCGGTCAAAATTCGATGTCCAAGTTTTTTTTATCCAATCCTTGGCTGTACTCGTAAGGTCTCTGACTTCCATCCTCCAGCTAATGTCCGCGCTGTACACTTATTCATGATATGGTCCGTTATTTGGGAAGCTGCTCCGCAGTCGCAGCTGCTACTTTCTTTAAGTCTCCGCTTCTTTAACATGTATAGTTATCTCTACCATGCTGGGTCCTTCGATTTAACCCATTGTTTCCTCGGTAAATCGAATGCTGGGGTTCTTTCGTTTGAATCGGGGACCAATTTATGATGATCTATATCTTTTATGGTCCACAGTTAGGACTACTTATCTTCTGCTGAGGTAGATTTTTAAATAAACTCTTTAGATGTTTCATAGGCTTTTACTCGATTTAAGTCGTTTGGCTATATCTTGATTTATAGACATAGCAGCCACTGTTCTCGCTACTTTGATCATTCAGCTTTTGTGGCTTCTTATATGTGGTGGAATAATATTACGCGATACTGGTAGCCATTCTGTCGGGCTAGATTTTAGTGAGATTATCCTCATAGTTGTATTACTACATCCACCTTCTTTACATGTGCGCTGTTTATCCAGGCACAGGCTGCATGTTTCGCCGCTGAAAATGCGCAAGGACTGATGTTCACCGGTGTGCCTGCTCCCCATGTAGTTCCCGCCAACTTATGCACGATGTTATTTCTTGTTATTATCTTTGCTGCAGTGCCCTCTCCAGGTATCGGCGGAATGTAAGTTGACGATCCAAGACTACTCCGAGATATTTTGGATTTTCCTCATATTTTAAAACCTCGCCATTTTGAGCATGATGTTTATCCTCGCAAGTCGGGTATTGAGATGAAAACATGAAGTTACAGTCTGGTTTAGATTTAGTTTAAGTCTCCAACTTGTGAAATATTCCGCCGTGATATACTTTAAATCGTGTTCCAGATTTTGTTCTACATCATTTCCTATCTTGTATAGCAAGAGCCACATGTCATCTGCATAGATAAATTTCCTGGCTTTCTTGGTGGGTAGAACTGAAGTATACAAATTAAAAACTCCAGAATCACAAACTGAGAAACCTTCAATGGGAAAACTAAATCTAAATTTCGAGTAAATCGACGGCGAATCAACCATTCTTGATTTCGACAAAATCAAATAACCCAGAAAAATTAAAAAAAAAAAAAAATACATAGTTTTACCGATGACGTCTAAGGATTGAAACGAATGATCAGGTGAAAAACCACGGAATGACGCAATGCTGCGATGAAAGGCCGTTTTGTAAGACCCTTAAACAAACTAAACAATGCATCGAATGTTGCAACAGCCAGTACTTCGGAGACTGACGAATAATATCATTATAAACTTAAGCCAACCACAGCATGACTTACAGTACAAATTTAAAATAGCAAAATTATTAAGGTATTACAGTACAAAGAAAATCATTCTAGTTTAGCTAGAGATATACTAAAATTATACACAAGAATATAGATGTTTCATTTATACGCGACACATATAAAAACAATAACATCCCCACTAATTATAAGTAGAAATTATACGCAATAACCTTAATATAATAGACTGGGAATGATACTTATAACATCATAATTGTTAACATTTCTAAAATCAACTTCGTATTAACGTTCCACTTAATAACCTGGCTGCCTATTCAATTCATAGATACATATATTCTCATACGGAACAAAAATCCGAGTAATTTTATATCGTTAGGAAATTTAAGCTCTCGTAATTTATTATCGGACACGGTAAATAATCAGAGAGGAAAACAATTATTGGATATAATAAAAAATTAAGATTTAATTATTCTAAATGAAAAAAACAAGTATATCTTTCAAAAAAAAAAAAAAAGTGTAATAGATCTAACATTGGCCACAAGCAAATTAGCAGATTTAGTTAAGCATTAGAAAGAACGCTTAACATAACTATGTTTCCTTTAACATAAATATAGCTACTCATAAAAGAAAATAGATATAGACGATTGACACCGCTGTAAACTGTAAAAATAAGGAAGAAATTAAAGGATGGCTTTACCAATTCCAGGAATAAGTTAACGTAGTGTTACATAATTCTTATCCTGCTAAAATAAGCTCAGTATACTGACGGAATGCTGATGTACAAAGGAAAACAATAATTGTCAACAAATTGTACAAGAAGTATCACGACTGCAAAAACATGGTTAACAAAACCAACCATTACAATAATTACAAACAGCATTTTATACAAGTTTATTATTAAAAAAAAAAAAAAAACGAAAAACTAAAATCATCTAAAGAAATAGATATAGACGATTTCCGCTGTAAACTGTAAAAATAAGGAAGAAATTAAAGGATGGCTTTACCAATTCCAGGAATAAGTTAACATAGTATTACATAATTCTTATCCTGCTAAAATAAGCGCAGTATACTGACGGAATGCTGATGTACAAAGGAAAACAATAATTGTCAACAAATTGTGCAAGAAGTATCACGACTGCAAAAACATGGTTAACAAAACCAACCATTACAATAATTACAAACAGCATTTTATACAAGTTTATGATTAAAAAAAAAAAAAAAAACGAAAAACTAAAATCATCTAAAGAAATAGATATAGACGATTTCCGCTGTAAACTGTAAAAATAAGGAAGAAATTAGGATGGCTTTACCAATTCCAGGAATAAGTTAACGTAGTGTTACATAATTCTTATCCTGCTAAAATAAGCTCAGTATACTGACGGAATGCTGATGTACAAAGGAAAACAATAATTGTCAACAAATTGTGCAAGAAGTATCACGACTGCAAAAACATGGTTAACAAAACCAACCATTACAATAATTACAAACAGCATTTTATACAAGTTTATGATTTAAAAAAAAAAAAAAAAACACAAAACTAAAAGCGTGTAAAAAGCTTATGGACGACAAAAAAACGGTTTCGGTCTAAAGTATAAAATATTAACGGGCCAATTAAGATCTATTATTAGTGTACCAACATTAGATAGGAACGCTCATACGGAGCAAGATGGATTTATTGATGAGACGTAAAACCTTTTATCACCGTGTGCAGTAAAAATTATAATTAGCAATGACGAAATTGACGAAATAATCACACATTTGAAAAGTAAAGCGGCTTCAGGCATAGACAAAATATCCGATGGATTCATTAAAAAATTCCACAGCCTATTCGTGTGTTAAAAGCTTATAAATGTACTTTTTGAATGCAACTACTAGTCCCTGAGGTATGTAAATTAAGCGAAACCATCATCTTGATAAAACCCGATAAAAGCCCAAATTTGTCTTCGGCAAATTTATTATAGGAGTATTTAATAAATTACATAACAATAACAATAGAATATAAATTACAGGAAGCGATTAATACTTTATAAAAGTGTAATTTTGCCAAATATACCGTACGACAGTATAATTTATATCGAAACGATTAATATTAATTTCAAAACATATCAAAGACTTTTCAGAAAATTATCGTCATCAAATTAAACAAGTCATATAGTCAGCTATATAGCAATTATCATTGCCGGTATTAACTAATATATGAAATAGAGAAATAACACCTTCCTGATAAAAAATAACACAAATACACGAATTTATCTACACTTCGTATCGTCATCCGTATTATCTACATGAAAAAGAAAAAAAAATTAACGTCTAAACAGTTTAAAACAGTACCGGATGATTACTATATCAAAATAAATGGTTACAATCATTTAATCTCAACCTATATGATGATGCCGTTCAATATGAAATTACAAAATAAAAAGAGTTAAATTTTACGGATTAGACGTACAATATGTCGCACAAACCAAATACTTAGGAGTATTAATTGATAATTAAAATTCTATAATCGTTTCAATCGTACTACAACAAAAATTAGCGAATTTATAAGAGTATTCGATAAACTATATAACAATAACAATAGAATAAACTATAGGGAATAATATTATATAAAAGTAAAATATTACCAAAACATACTTTATGGTAGCGTAATCTATACGTTAAATATCGAACGATTTCGAAACGAATTAAAAGCATTCCACAGAATGATCGCCGTAAAATTAATCAAATCTTACAGAACAATTATGGCTAGCAATCGCTGGTATTAGACCGTCGGTGTATGAGATTGGGAAACATATTATAATATTTTATGAATAAAAAATAATGTAAATATAACTCGTGAATTTAACAACAAGCAATATCAGCACCCATACTATTTGCATCGAGAAAAAAAAAGGCTAACGATTAAACAATTCGAAATACTATCGGATGTATGTTAAAAAATATCAAATAAGTATGGAATATCGCGTACGAATAAATGTGCAATATGCAATTTAACCGATGATCTCTAATGCATATACTGACAGGATTACGGCAACACTGATTTCGCAGATATAAATGCAACAGAATTGGTGGATAAGCAGTTCAAAATTGTTGACGTTTTCACAGTATCAGAAATAACATACCGCGAAATACATCTACATATATTTTAATCAAATTAATTGTATAATATCACCTTAATGTAAAATGGGCTGAACTTAATTGGATGGGCTCTTTTCAGTTCATTATTTATAAATTACATGTATCTCACGTATCCTCACTTATAGATAAATTCACCCCATCGTAATTTACAAACTGGGGACCAAAAAGAAAAAAAAAAAAAAACAACGTTGTATTTTAATGTACAGTTCATCAGCTGACATGGATTATTTAAAAATTACTTATATAATAGAATAGCATACTCGAACACATGTGTAATATGCAATACAACTTGCAACGTGTAAAGCATATCCTGACAGGATGCAACCGTAGCAGCGCTGAATTTGTAGAGATCGGCGGTACCGAATTTAGTAAATAAAGAGTTCTCTACATTTAATAATTTTTAACATACCGTGTAACTCATCTACATTTATCCGAATCGTATAAATAAAATTTATATAAATTTTAATTGTAAAATTGGATGGACTCCGGTCAGTTCGTTATTTCAAATATACTCGTATTATAAAATTTATAAATGAACTTACCCCAATCGTATTTCACGAATTTGGGACCAAAAAAAAAAACGAAAAAAACAATTTATATATATATATATATATCACGATATTACGATATGTCTTTGTCTATCCACTCCTGGGTGAAAGCTTTCCCGAATTTTTTCCATCCATTTCTGTTCTGCGCCTTTCACAATCGTTGCTTCCCGACTACTTTCGATACGTCATCATCGTACTATCGTCGGTCTACAGTGGTTGCTTTTTATCGGCCACCATTGTACGACCCGCTTTGACCGTCTGTTGTCATCTCTTCGGGCTGCGCGACCAGATTCCACTTTATTTTAGCAATTCGTTCCACTGCGTCATCTAACTTCGTTAGTTCACGTATCTGCTCTGTACCGATCCGATAATCTGATGTTGCGCCACATTCTCTCATGTTCCGTTTGGTTCTTTCTTATCTTCTGTATGTTTGTTTTTATATATGGTCATGTTTTCACGGCACATATACAAGGACTGAAGATTATAGAATTTCCTTTTCAGATTGGCATTTTCTCGTTTCGAAATATTCCTCTTAACTTCCCGAATGCAGCCCAAGCCAAAGATATTCTTCTGACTATTACCGTTTTCGTCGTCATTTCTTTATTTGCTATTTGTTGACACATATATATATATATATATATATATATTCTATTTCCTCTGAATTTATTATTATTTGCATTGTTTTTCCTGTGTTAGTCGTTACTTTTGTTTTTTGGAGATTTATTTTTGACCATATCTCGTTGGAATGTAGATTTAGGTCTGTTACCATCGTCTGCAATTCTTTTGCGCTCGGACTTATCAATACTATGTCATCTGTAAACCTGAGGTGATTTACATATTCACCATTAATTTTAATACCTTTCGCCACAATTGTATCGCCTTCTTTTCGTAAGTTTATTTGCCTTGTAACAGAGCTTTAAACGTTCTTAATAATCTCGATATATTTGTTATTAATTCCAATATAATTTAAAAAATTTATCACTAGACTTCTACTGAATCGAACGCATTTTTCGTCGTCTACAAAGGTCATATATATATATATATATATATATATATATATATATATATATATATATATATATATATATATATATATATATATATATATATATATATATTTAGCAAAACAAAATCAAATCAAAGTTAATCACTAAAAAATTTTTTTTTATTTTTTTTTTATTACACAAATACGTACACGAAGCTTTTCGACTATTAAGTCAAGAACAATAGCTTGATAATGACTTAATAGTCGAAAAGCTTCGTGTACGTATTTGTGTAATAAAAAAAAAAAATTTTTTAGTGATTAACTTTGATTTTATTTTGTTTTGCTAAATTCATAAAATCACTACTCTCCAATAAATCAACATTATATATATTATATATATATATATATATATATATATATATATATATATATATATGCGCACGCGCGTAATTAAATTTATTCTAGATCGTCCGTTACAAATTAGCGAGTTTACATTAATTTTAACAGTCGCAAAATGTATTAAAATATTTACGGATTTTTCTATTTTGATATATTATATATTTATATATATATAACCGGATTACTACGGAAAATTATTAATTCTTAATCTATATAGAAAATTTCTTACCGTAAAAAAATTTTCAACGACCCCGATTTGTAGGACACAGCGTAGTGTGGATATGCGGTATTACGACGTATAACATAAAACGAGCAACTTCATCCGATGAATACGATAAAGTAACGCATTCTGGGCGAGCCATTGTAAGGGTAATTTACTCAGGACATTCAGCTGGCGAAATTATCGATTACTGACCTAATAGACGGCTGCAGGCATAACGTAATCCGTCTTTCGCTGGTACGTTGACTATCAAACCGAAAGAGAAATAAATACTTTAAAAATCGAAAATAAATAAACAGATATAAAAATAGCGAATAAATGATCGAATTTTTAATCATTTCACTCGTAATGATCTCTATTATTTCCCTATTGACGGAACAAAAAAAGATTTTTTTTTTTTTTTTACTAAAATTCTACGCATCTGTTGTAAATATAAGTAGAAAATGTCGAATTAAAAATCGGATTAAATCGAAACAAACGACATTAGCT
This sequence comes from Coronaproctus castanopsis, assembly GCA_032883995.1. Classification (NCBI taxonomy): domain Eukaryota; kingdom Metazoa; phylum Arthropoda; class Insecta; order Hemiptera; family Monophlebidae; genus Coronaproctus; species Coronaproctus castanopsis. The sequence continues at coordinate 53,560,198 of CM065054.1, forward strand.
CTCGTATTATTACGTGGATGGGTTTTTTTCTTTTTAATTGTTTTTCTTTTAATCCGGCTTCCGTACATTACACGTATTTATACAGTATCGCGTATTATAAATAAAAAAAAGGTGTACAATTTATAATATATAGGCGGACTAATAAAGAAATGCGCAGATGAGTAAAATAAAATGACGATACCGGAATTTATAATAATATAGGGTCGTTATATACATGGGTATTTTGAAGAGCTAATAGAAATGCAATAGTTATAGGAAAGGAAACGTTGAAAACATAAATAGCTTGATAAAAAGCAACATGAAAATTACTATATTCGAAGGATTACGTGTGGCATTATTACTGTTTTCTTTGTGGAATTTAATTAATTGTTTCGTCAATTTCGACGTAATTATATCTGAAATAAAATACGCTACATATTATACCACCCTATTATATTTTCTATATCCGTTGGGTATTTTGAAGAGCTAATAGAAATGCAATAGTTATAGGAAAGGAAACGTTGAAAACATAAATAGCTTGATAAAAAGCAACATGAAAATTACTATATTCCAAGGATTACGTGGCATTATTACTGTTTTCTTTGTGGAATTTAATTAATTGTTTCGTCAATTTCGACGTAATTATATCTGAAATAAAATACGCTACATATTATACCACCCTATTATATTTTCTATATCCATTGGGTATTTTGAAGAGCTAATAGAAATGCAATAGTTATAGGAAAGGAAACGTTGAAAACATAAATAGCTTGATAAAAAGCAACATGAAAATTACTATATGCCAAGGATTACGTGGCATTATTACTGTTTTCTTTGTGGAATTTAATTAATTGTTTCGTCAATTTCGACGTAATTATATCTGAAATAATATTATACCACCCTATTATATTTTCTATATCACAATTTCTAAACATTAAAAAAGTAGCACACGAATCATATAATTCAACAAAACTTTTAAATTCGAATAATGTTTAATCGATAATAGTAATAATTTCTCATATTAGGATTTACTATATTCTTTGCGCAATTTAATTATTATCATTTCAACATAATTTTATATCTGAAATAAAATACACTACAACCCTATTTCCTATACAATTTATAACATTAAAAGTTGCACATGAACCGTAAACACACTAGCGTGTTATATTTCCGTATTTAAAAAATTCATTATATTCGCAGTACAATATTTACAAAACTTTTAAATTCGAATAATATTTAATCAATAATAATAATTTCGAAAACACGCGACTAAATTATGCGTTACGATGCGAGCAATTAGGAGAATTAATAAGTTTCAACTTACGTACCGAAGCGGAAAGTCGACTACTTGCAGAGTCTCGGTCGACAATTGGTATTAATATCGAAATTTAATCGTTTCAATATTGCGAAACCGTATACTTTAGCAGGTATGTCGCAGGTTGGATAGATTTGTACTTGCTGTAAAAAGATCAGACTGCACGGTTGAACGCAGATCTAAACGAATAACCGATTATTCTAGATAGGTTGCTAGAGTTGAGTGTGTAACACACATTCTGCTGTGTGCATAGTTTTGGAAAAGCTTACACATTATGATTCTGGATGTTGCCGCCAAGGGGTTTATTGGTCCATTTATTTATTACACCCATTCCCTCAGATATCAACTAAACGGACTGAACAAACGCTTTGAAAGCATTTTAATGATTATTTTAGATATCCGATCGTTCATTATGATTTATGATACTTATAGCTAGCCGATTGAAGAAAAAAAATAAAAAAAAAAAAAGAATTGTCGATAAAAAATTCATTTAATACTAAAAAGCAAATTTGAACATACGTCATCCGCTTAAAATACAAATAAACAATCTTTTTTTATTTCGCGGTTATTATTAATACATTTGCACGATGAAATATAATTTACGCGTAATTTTTTGCACGAACAAGCCTTCGACGGTAGGATGTACATTTACAGGGCTGAATCAACAATTATATGGTTGCTTAGTCAGTTACTGCTGTGGGTACAATTTATCGTTTTTTTTTTTTTCATAGCCTAATAAAGTGTAATCCGTAGGCTGTACTAGTGTTTGGTTAGCATTTATCCGCGCACATATGCTTAGGCTGAAGCTCTTAAGAAATGCAAATGTAGAGCATCTGATGTGGAAATAAATTTAAGACGTAGCCGATATTTTTTTTTTCAGAAAAGATAGGCGCAAATGGTTTCTAATTCTGTTAACTGTTCGTCGACACTTAGGTGTGGATTAAATGCCTTAGAGCTTTTTGTATTCAACGATGCTGAAAGCATATTTTTTTTTTCACAAGCCTAATCCGCTAGTCGAATCGCAACAACTTAGAAAGTGTAATGCCGGCAAAATACGACAAATGTTTTGAGATCCTGAAATGTATTTCTTCTTATAAGAACCGTCTAACCATAGACCTAAACAACCTAGACGTGCTAGCTTATTCCAGAAATAAATTCACAGAATGAAAACATCTCGCTAAGAATTACGATATGAACGGATTGAATTTTTATTGCGTGAAATATGTGACGCTTGAATCCGCTTCTAAATGGTTCGAATTTAAGTCAGGTTCTTCAAAAAATGAAGAGCTTGAAAAATTTTGTTGGATCGTCAAATTCTCCGCAAATATATAACTAGCAATTTTCTTGTATTTGCGCACATCTAGGAGCAAATCGAACACGCTGTAACACATTTTCCGTGTTTGAATAGAAATTATTAGTACGGCGAAAAAATCACATTCCCCGACTGCCTATTTCTGCGATTGTTTCCAAGCCTGTCCACTGCCGTACGTTTTTCATCGTTCTTCTCCTGTCTCGTTCTCGTTTTCTTTCTAGATCTTTCCTAATAATACAAGCTGCAGAAATTTATAATTTTCTCCACGCGTTGGGCGGCCAAAATAGCTTTAAGACTGTTCTTTCCGCTTGACCATTTTTAGGTACTTCTCCATTTTTCAGGTCCACGGCATGATCAGCCACATTTCACATTAGGCATTTTATTGATTTTGCTATGTACGTAGTTGCTTCGGTCCCATATAGGAGAATAGAATGAATATTGTATCAATTTCTAATCTTTAAACTCGGTGCGTTATCTGTTAATAGATTCTTCATTTTCTAGAAAACTATCTTTGTATAAGCACGTCTTTTTTTTTTTTCGACCTCACTTTCTGGATTGAGTATTTCTGTTAAGTAACTTCCAAGATATTTCTCCCTTTTTTCCTCCTTTACCAACCGAATTTTCGGTACGATTAGGATCTTTAACAGGCGAGAAATTCAGAAAATACACTAACGAACACTTACAGGCTCCTTTGGTGTTATATGTTTAGCATTGATCGAGTTATATCTTACGATTATATTTGTAAAAAAAAAACCTGGAAGTCTCCGCCGACATATGGGCTTACCTCGAGATGTTGAGAATTCCTTGGATGCCTAAATTGATTAATTATAAAATATTATGTAGACTGAAAAAGCGGGCGAAAATTGTTAACATCCTTTAAAGAAAAAAAAAAAATTGGAATATATCGGTCACGTAATGAACAATAGAACACTTAATACAATAATACAGAGTAAAATAAATGAGAAGCGTGGTCATGACCGTCCAAGAAAAAAGTCGGCGGATGATTTAAAAAGGAGCTTCTTTTGAAGACGATCAAAATATTCAGGTTGTTGTTGATAATATGATAATATGGTCGTTGGAGGACAATGCAAAGAAGGAGAGAATAATAATAGGTGTCAGTACAACTAAATTTAATCGACTCGGCGATATTATTTGTCGTCATATTTCCTTGTCAGGAAGGTACTATCATATTACTCTTTTCCGCGCAATTTGAAGAATATCCGTCAATATATTCTTGTTTAAATTGCGCTTGTGATTTTTAATCTTCTGTTCATTTTTCTCTACAAGGCGAGCGAGAAATTCTTGAAGATTTGTTGTTGCACACATTATTGAATGGAAATATTTTTCGTTTAACGGAGGATAATCTTTAGTAATGGTATAAAAATCGACTAATTCTACAACAAACGCTTTTTAAATTAAATATATAAGTTTTTACCTAACGAATTTCAATTAGAATTCGTAGTAATGTTGATAAGAAACGAATTAGTTGCAAATTTCTGATCGACAACATAATTTCTATATTTAATTATTAAAATAAACAAATGCTAATTTCGAACGACGGAATTACACACGAAGAGATAATAAACAAATCGACACGTGAATTCGTTAGAAATGATAAAAAAAAAAAAAAAAAAAAAAAAATGCAGGAGTAACACGTCTATTATGCTAGAATTCAAAATTTAGGCGTACGGATTTGAAATTAATAGCTATAAAAGCTATATAAATCGAATTATTAACTTTTTTGAATTATGGGGTTAATTATTGTCATTTAAAGTGTACAAATCATATTTATAAATTTTATTTTAAAATATGAATACGCTTATCGAATAAAATGAATTCGGATTAAATACTAGTTTCTACAACAGATGCTGTTTTGAAAGGTTGAAAAAATAAATCGCAATAAATCGAACAGATCCCCGTAAAAAGGTAAATAACGAAAGAATGCGTACTTTACTACATTAATTTACAACGGTGTCGGGATCATTTTTTTTGTTTTCTTTTTGTGGCTGTGCGTCCATTTAGGCAGTATTAATACTAAGCCATTAATTTATTGTCATTGTTTTTTAATAAATATATTTTTAACGAGCGATTTCGATCAAATTGATGTAAAATTAATATTTCTTTTACATTATTTTAGATAAATAGTGTATACAAAACCCTAAATTAAATCTGATTTTGAGAACTATTAATAAAAAAAAAGAAAAAAAAGCGACATGATTTATAACGTGAAATAAAAGAAGTAGAATAAGCAGCTAATATTACTTCATTTATGATAATAGTACAGATTTTTTAGCGATTTTATGAATTAATAAAAATAATTTTTACAGTGATTAACTTTTATTTTGTTTTACATTTATGAAAATGAAACATAAAAAAAAAAAGTATTGTAGAAGTACAATGAAATTGTTTATATATATATATATATATATATATATATATATATATATATATATATACATATATATATATACAACAAATTTGTTTTTAAAAAGTAAACTTATATTTGGAGTAATGTTATTTCAGTTGAGTACTGTGAGAAATTATTTTATTTCAAACATGTGACTCGCGTTCAGTTGTATTTTTAAAAATTATATATTAATGCATTTAAGTTTATATTTATTTTGCATATACAGATGATCAAGTTTTTATAGTACGGAATTCTCGAATAAATTATTCCGGTCAAGAAGGTTTTTAATTAAATTAGTCGTTTTAAATATAAATTATTTTATCGATAAAAGTAATCGTTACTTCTATCGATAGCGCTAATATCGCCGTGGAAAAGTGCAAACTAATTTAGTACGTTAAATTAAGATAGAGCTACCAAGAATAAAAATATATTTTATTTTTTTACATAACGCAAAAATATTTCTAAAATATATATCTATACATTTGTTCACATTTTTCCTCCCACGAAAATATACTTAAGAACGATATTTGGCGCCATTTTATATATATGTTTGTGAAAAGAATTATATTAATTTTGGATATTACGTTCTTGTAGAATTAATCCTTTCATTACCAGTGTAGTTTTGAAACAACATGATACTTTTTCGATGTTTTTGATTCGAATTTTGCTTACGGAGTATCAGTAACCGTTGTAGTCTGTAACTAAAACTAACACATAATTGTAGTACTGCGATCACTCGCTAGGTGTAAAAATAGCGTGTTGTTCTAGTTAAAGCCAGATATATAAGTTTTAACTTATTGGTGTTGTGTGTAATTTAAGCATTTTTAGCTTTCTTTTATTTATTTAAAATTTCAAGCTATAATCGTTTGGAAAATAGTTTTTTACAAATACTTTAGTTTTCTCTTATATAAATATACTGAATTTGTGTTATTTACTTTATCGTAATGAATACACTAGATCGATTAGTTAATGTAGTTTTTAAGTAGAAAAGCAAAAAGTGGTTTTTTAATATTATATATAACATTATAAAAAGTAAAATTTTCTACAATATACATGTTTTTGAATAAAAATGTAAAATATACCATAGATAGTATTTAGGCATATTTAAAACAATATTAACAAAATTATATATTTTCTGATCGACTATGAAATGTCTCAATTCTAATTATATTTATGCAAAAAACATTGAAAATCATTTACAGTTATCTGGAAAAAGGAGCCTTGTATAATAAACAGCCTGTATAAGGTTTATAATTTTCCGTCAAAATTTCATGTGTGACTGAAAGGTTTAAAACATTTTCACAAAATTTATTACATTATAATACCTATATATTTATGACGTCATCAAAAACGGCAATTATAAAATGACTTATCTGTTGAGGGAACCAAATTTTCATTCACCAATTATTAATATGTAAAATATTATTATTTTAGTATTTCACCTTTAAAAATTACATTAAAATATAATTATTTTTACCACCTGTATATTATAATAAATAATTTTTAAAAAGTTTTCAATCAGGTACAGTTTCCGGTTTATATTATAATAAACAGTTTTTAAAAACTTTTCAATCGTTATCAGATTTTAATTTGTTTTTATTCTCACTGAAAAAGAAACTACAAAGTACATAGCACCTATTAACATGACTTGATATACATTTTTCTGACGTTGATTAAATTTAAAGTTTCACCATGACTAATTAATAATAAATTTTAAACGGTTTATGTTTAAAAACAAAAAATTTTTTTCAACGATCACTCTTCTGTTCTAGTATAGTTACAGGTTAAAGGTACGTTTTGCTCGGGACGACTGTTACGATAATCGTTGAATGATAATCGTTGACCCCCTATTGCTTTGTGTTTCTTAAGGTACGTTTTGCTCGGGACGACTGTTACGATTAACGTTGAACGACAATCGTCCTACGATTAATCGTTGAACGATAATCGTTGGTGACCATTTTGCTCGGAACGTTTTGTCGTACCGTACGACCTGTTGATTTTTCATAGTACGCATATTTTTCGGTGCTTCTCACTCGCGGTTGTTATTTGCGTACCTGTGTAGTTGTCAATAATGAGTTTAGTGTTGAGTCGACGTAAAAGATTTTTTTTTTTTTTTTTTTTTTGCTCGCAATCTGCCTATTTGAGGCAATAAGCGGCGAAGATAGCATTTAACAAATATATTTATTTAGTGGAACGTGTCCCATCGGCCACAGCTCCTTATTTTATAACAGAACTATTTATGGGCGTTATAGCGTATTTACATTAATGATATTACGCCTTTTTAAGCGTACGAATTCCGAACGATTTGTTGTCAGGTTCTGCGCCAGACGGTTAATATGGTTTTCTAACCGTTGAATGTATCTTTCCTTACGGTTGTAAATCGCATCTTTAATTGATGGTATTTGTAGATCCTTTCGTATATCCTCGTTTCTCACGAACCATGGCGCTCCGACTATTGTACGCAATATCTTATCTTGAGCTGACCGTATGATATCGATGCTCGAGTTGCTTGCTGAACTCCAAAGTTCTATTCCGTAAGACCAAATAGGTCTTAGGATCGCCTTATATAGCAAGACTTTACTTTCAATTGGAAGTCTGGATGCTTTCCCAATTAACCAGTACATGCTGGAAAATTTTATAAACAATTGTTTTTTTTGGCAGTAATATGTTTTCTCCAGGTCAATTTGTTATCCAAATGCATACCAAGGTATTTCGCACTATCCGTGGAGGGGATTGTAACCCCATTGAGCGTTATTTCTGGATAATTCGTACAATTCCTTTTTAGTGTGAACACAACATGCGAGCATTTTGTTTCATTGACTTTGACTTTCAAATAAGTAAGCCATGCTTCAAGTTCCTTTAGATGATTCTGTAATTGATTCGTTGCTGTCACGATGTCAAAGTCAGCAGACAATATAACGGTATCATCAGCAAACATGGCTGTAGTTGTGTTAGCATTTGTCGGCAAATCGGAAGAGAATATTTGATACAGTACCGGTCCAAGTACACTGCCCTGGGGTACTCCAGATTTAATCGGATAGATGTTTGAAACTGCCTCGTTGATAGTAACATGAAAATATCTTTCCGAGAGGTAAGATTTTATTAATAGATAATAAGGAACCGGTAATTTGCATTTTATTTTAAAAAGTAGGCCATCGTGCCACACTTTATCAAATGCTTTTTCAATGTCCAGAAACACCGCAGGACAAAATTTCTTTTCTTCAAAACTTCTGTGAATAAGATCAACAACCCTGTGAATCTGTTCTATGGTACTGTGCTGATCTCTAAAACCGAATTGAAACTGCGGTATTATATTGTTAGCAGTCAAAATAGGTTTCAATCTTCTTAACAGTAATTTTTCAAAAATTTTTGTGAAAATCGGGAGCAGACTTATGGGTCTATACGAAGCCACCTCTGTCGGTGGTTTACCCGGTTTCGGTATAACGATTATGTTCGCAAATTTCCATTGTACAGGAATGTAGCTTTGGCGAAGCATTGAGTTAAATATGTATACTAACAATGTAACAGCCTTTTTTGGTAATTTCTTAACCATCAGGGCAGTAATTAAATCATGTCCAGGAGATTTTTTTAAATTCAGGTGTTTTTGTATAAAATTATTTACCTCCATAGGTGACATAGATCTTATTGGAAGAGACATTTGATACGGAGTTTTCAGGAAGTTTTCTACTTCATTGTCTGCAGCACTTGCCGTATTTTGTTTGTATAGATTGAAGATCTGTGACAAGTACTTAGCGAAAGTTTCTGCTTTTTCCTCGTCAGTTCTCATCCATTTATTATCAGTTTTTATGGGTGCAAGTCTCGGCTGGTGACTATTTTTATGTTTCTTACTGCTTTCCACAAGGAATAATCTGTATTAACGTCAGGCGTTAATGAAGAGATGTAGCTATTAAAACTGCTGTTCTTCCATTCGAGAATTTTGTTTTTTAATTCTTTGGATGCCTTATTAAACGCAGTTTTGTCGTTAGGGTTTCTAGTATTCTGCCATATGCTCCTTAGTTTCCTTTTCTTCTGTATCATGTCCTTAATTACTTTCGGATGTCCTTTGATTAGTAAGACTTTATTATCTTTCTTAGGTGTTGCTAGATATGCAGCTTGTTGGATACATCTGGTGAAATTTTCTACGGCTGCCTCAATATCCTCTTGAGTTTTTAATGGGATATTTAATTTAATCTTATTTTCAACTAAGTGTTGATATATTTCCCAATTAGTCGATCTATTACACATTACAGGTTTACTATCACTGTAAATGACAGAGCAACTAACATTCATAATTATTGGGGAGTGATCAGAAACACCATCCAGACACGATTCAACAAGCAGATGATTAACATTGATCCTGTTACAGACGAAGAAGTCAAGTAAATCCGGGATCTTATTACTGTCAGTAGGCCAGTAAGTAGGTTCTCCTCCAGACAAGCTGTTATAGTTGTTCATCAGAATACATCTATGCAGTTGATTCCCTCTTGGATTATTCAATCGAGATCCCCATGTTTTATGCTTGGCGTTAAAATCTCCTCCTGAAATGAATCTGTAACCGAGGGTTTTAAAGTATTCACTGAACTGTTCTTGCGTTATGGTGTGCCTAGGAGGGCAGTAAGCGGATGAAACTGTGATAGATCCACAGAAAGATTGTATCTCGACAGTAGTTGCCTGTAGGTATGCTGTAGCAAACTTGTCCATTTCATGATGTTTTAAGGCCTTTCTTATAACAATCGCAGTCCCTCCGTGAGCAGTACCATCCGGATGCTGCGTATCATATATAGTATATTGTGGTATTTTAATGTAGCTTTTGTTTGTAAAATGTGTTTCGGAAACTAACAATATATCTATTTTATTGTTTATTAGGAATGATTCAATTTCGTGCCGTTTATGCGCCATTCCATTGATGTTCCATATAGCTAATCGTAAAAATTTATTCATTTTGAGATTAGTTTGTTCAGCACTGTTGATAACATATTTATTATCATACTATTTTGGTGTATCAGTTGATTGAACATATTTTTGAATTCAGAGAGGAATTCGCTTAGTTGATTGTTATTATTATTCCCATTATTGTCACTATTGTGAGTATTATTGGGATTGCTATTATTGTAACTATTATTACTATTATTATTACTACTACTTGGTCTGCCCAGGTTAGAATAAGCATTTTGTCCACATAATGCTGAGGCATAAGTGAGTTTCATTGATCTATCAGTTAGGGCAGGATTGCTTTCGATGAAATTTTGATTAAACTTACTTGTTGATAAGTTAATTTGTTGTTGACTGTTACCTGTTACTCGTGGTTTATTTTGCATATTACGCATTTTTAGTAACTCTTGGTATAGGATACATCCCTTATAATTCGCAGGATGGTTGCCGTCACAATTGACACATTTAGGAGGTATTTCAATAGTTTTGATACATATATTTGTTTGGTGTGACTCGCCACATTTTACGCAAGCGAACGGCAATGTACAGTACGACTTACTGTGTCCAAAAGCTTGACAACGCGTACATTGTATTATGCCTTTATTTTTGAACGGTGGTTCAACCTTAATTTTCATGTTAAGCAGAAATTCGATATTATATATTTCTTTAGTTTTAGCGTTTGGATCTAGATCCACGAAGAACATAGGCAATGGTTGTTTAGTTTTTTGTTTCTTGATATTGACAACGTTCCTCACTTTAAAATCATGTTCTTCTAGTGCTTTTTTTATTTCATCAGTAGGCATTGTGTGGTGAATATTTTTTACCACTACTCTAAATGATCTCTCTTCTTTCAATTGGTACGTATGATATAGCACCTCTTTATCTCTTAGGACTTTCACTATTTTCCTATAGTTATCGGCATTATTGATTTTTAGCTTAACTTTTCCATTGTTTAGTGCCTGGCACAAGAATTCCTCTTTTTTTAATGTCGAGGAGATAAATCTCTCCATCTCTTTATACTGAACAATCCCGTATATTATTATTGGTGGAGGTTTTGGAGACCGCTTCGTTTCATCATGTTCCTTAGCTTCTACATTAGGAGGGTTCTCGGATACTTTATCATTGCGCTGATAAATGTCAGTATCTGGAAGCCCTCGAAGGGGCCAAAAGCGGTTTTCCTTTTTTTTTTTATTTATTGCTTCGGGAGAGGAGTCCGGAGTTGTTAATTTCCTTTTCCTTACAGGGATAACTTGCCATGTATTAGGTGATTGGGGAATAATTTTTAAAAGAAAAATGATTGGACACCTTTTGATTGAGGAAATGGAAGAGATGAACTATTACTCCACATGTATAGCATGAAGAGGAACAAAGTGTACCCTATATTCGTAATGAAAACTGAAGAAGGGTTATATCAAAAGTTGATAAAAAATCATCTGCGCGAAGATGATCAAAAATTCTCGGAATTCTTTCGTCTTTCTGTTGAGAAATTTGGAAATAACTTACTAGGTTTTCCAAGTTTTGTGGCAATCTCAGCCCATATATTATCCTTGATCCTTTGATTTTTGTATGACACATGTGACAGCTGCCACAGTGAAGGATGATTTGCCACTTCCTCAACAAGGACATCATCGTCTGCATCGGAAAATGAAGGACCATAACATAAACAGCGCAACACGTGTTCACAAAACAAATAATCGTTAACGACTAACGATTATATTCACCAGTCTGTTGACCGACTATTCAAGCCGTACGATAGTCGTTAACGATCGAAGTCGTAGTCGTTCGAAGCAAAACGGCGCCATAAGAAACACAAAGCAATAGGGGGTCAACGATTATCGTTCAACGATTATCGTCCAACGATTATCGTCCAACGATTATCGTAACAGTCGTCCCGAGCAAAACGTACCTTTAACCTGTAACTATACTAGAACAGAAGAGTGACCATTGAAAAAAATTTTTTGTTTTTAAACATAAACCGTTTAAAATTTATTATTAATTAGTCATGGTGAAACTTTAAATTTAATCAACGTTATGTTATGGCTCCTTCATTTTCCGATGCAGACGATGATGTCCTTGTTGAGGAAGTAGCAAATCATCCTTCGCTGTGGCAGCTGCCACATGTGTCATACAAAAATCAGAGGATCAAGGATAATATATGGACTGAGATTGCCACAAAACTTGGAAAACCTATTAAGTTATTTCCAAATTGCTCAACAGAAAGACGAAAGAATTCTGAGAATTTTTGATCATTTTCGCGCAGATGATTTTTTATCAACTTTTGATATAACCCTTCTTCAGTTTTCATTACGAATATAGGATGCACTTTGTTCCTCTTCATGTCATACATGTGGAGTAATAGTTCATCGTCTTCCATTTCCTCAATCAAAAGGTGTCCAATCATTTTTCTTTTACGTCGACTCAACACTAAACTCATTATTGACAACTACACAGGTACGCAAACGACCGCGAGTGAGAAGCACCGAAATATATGCGTACTATGAAAAATCAACAGGTCGTACGGTACGACAAAACGTTCCGAGCAAAATGGTCACCAACGATTATCGTTCAACGATTAATCGTAGGACGATTGTCGTTCAACGTTTAATCGTAACAGTTGTCCCGAGCAAAACGTACCTTTAGTGTTTAACATAACCTGTTACGATTCTCCGTTCAGTTCAATTATACATTGTAAATTTATTTACTAATTGATGTTATAATTTATTTAATAATTTCATTCATACTTTAACCGTGATCTTATAAGTGCTTTATTTTGTATTATTTATTTTACAATATATAGTTAACTACTAATTTCCATATACTTCGCGATTTTCAATTTACGAATATTTAATTTTTTAAAGAACTACGTATTAACCATAATTTCATGTCTTCGCTGCAGTTGAACGGATTTAGGTGTGTACAATAGATTACTTCTACGCGAATGTTAAACTGGTTTGGCCGATTGCTTTTGTACAGTAAGAAGCATATTCAGGTTTGTTTTATTTTTATTTGATTAATCTTTTACTTAATTTCAACAGAGTGACTATCATTAATGATTTTTTGAAGTTAAATGTGCCATGTGGAAACCATCCTCTTATAAGCATCGTTATCTAATAATGTTTTTCTTTTTTCTTTATATTAATTTTAATTATTACTTTTCAATAATTTCGTATGCTAATTTTTGCTTAATTTGGTTATTTTACCTTAATTCCAGTCATATCCATATTTAATCATTTTCTTTCTGTATAAAAAATCGTTTCCGCGGATTTTTAACTTCATAACTCGTTAAAAATACTCATTTTTGATATTTCTAAAAAAAAAAAAAAAAAAAAAGTTGTGAAAATCGGTGTGTACAAACATTCTAGGAATCTAACGTATCGCAGTAGTCATAAACCAAATGGGTAAGAGATTATTCGCTACATTTTAACAAACTCAATTGTGCGTATAACGTTTCCTATCGATTTTAAAAATGAACTAAATATTTTTAATTATATTAGTCCGAGTAAATTTTCATCATCGTAGTTTCCTAACTTTAAATAAACATTTTCGGCTTATATTCGAAGAATAAGACGGTTATTTATTAAAGTATAATAACATTAATTTGAATGAATCAACATTAAATTAATTGCGCCTTCGTTTGTAAATTCGGAGCAAAATTAAACAATACATCGAATTAGATTAAACGCTGAATAAATAATAATAATTTTTAGAATAAGCGTATCTATATAATATAATGTTTTATCTTTTAATTATTTCTACCTCATTTTCGGTAAATCCACTATTTTATGTTATTTTGCAGGAAAGAACGTAAAATGATTTGCGCTGTTAACATATTGGAAAATAATAATAACGATTGAAACGTTATACACAAAAATTGTAAATCGAAGTTTTTATATGAAATCCACGAATGATCAAAAATATCTAACGCGAATGATTAGGTATTTAAGTATTTTTAATAAACAGTACAGCGATTAAAATTAAACTTCTCGCAATAAAATAAAATAAAATAAAAAATCAACAATCACGTTTGTTCGATTGCTTCGAAGCTTTTTCGGATGATGAAATAATTATTCCGAATAGTCGAGATTATACGTTGTATTTACACGTTCGCAGGCTAATCTCGTAAATGAAATTAATTTTTGTAAATGTAACGTTCATAAATTCGGCGATTAATTTTTTTATTAATTAGAATTTATTAGCTGGTCGACTTATTTTCTATGTTAAATCGTTTTTTATTACATAATATTATAGGTAGGAAACGCTGTACCTCAACCGAGATAGCTAAAGCGATGGATCCAGAAATTACAACACGGTTGCGGCTAACTATAATCGTTTTCTTTCTTTTAGACTTTAATCGATTGATATCGTTATTTTTTCCTTTTTATAATATGACGTCATTTTGTTGACAATTACATTCGCATTATATAATTGAGCGTATATATTTTTTTTTTCAAGAATTTATATAATAACGGATTTAAAATTTTGCTATCCTTATGTTTATTAATAACGTGTATTATAGTTTCGATAAATTTTTGTATCGAAATATGGCTCGAGAGTGATACGAGAGAAAAATGTAATTTATAAAATAATATGTACAAATGAGGAGATACAACTTTGAAAGATGTTGAAGAAGATAAATTGTTTACGTTTTTAGCTGGATTAATGAAGAACAATCATCTGTCGGTAGAACGATTGTTCGGTAACCACTTTGTGTAGAGGTAGATACCGATCATCGTTTTCGAGGTCGCAGGTTAATTTCATAAAACATCGCTACAGTTTGATGGTGAGACAAGAGAAACAAGAAGAGTCGTTTACACACTTCTATTTAGCTTAGATGTCGCTGCAGTATCATATAAAGCTAAAATGTATAAAATGGTTACGCTTTTGTCGACGTTATATGATGATAATACAATCAATGCTTCAAATGGTAAGCCGGAAATCGTATTAAATTATAACGCGACTAAAGGAGCTTTACCTTCCATCAAATTTGCCATGATATGAATTGTGGACGAATCGGGCTCTTTTATAATGTGCTGAATATAATTATGGTCAATAGTTACATTGTATATTTATATAATTTTTCAAGAAAAATTCTACTTCTCAGCCGATTAGATTCGATTTTATATTTGTCGACCAAATTCTTAACCTGCGGTTGTCAGAACGATTAAAATCATAAATACCGAACGAGTTGAAGATAATAATTCGAAAATGTTTAAAATTTCCAGAAATAGACATTTCGTCAGTACAGAAAAGTGAACCGTCGAGCATACGGTGCTTATTGTCATTAAAGTAAGAAACAAATGTCAAAAATTAAATGTTATAATTGTCAAAAATCTGTCTGGTGATTATTTTTATAATGTTTGCGTACGATGTTGCGAAGAAAATAAATAATAAAACCGCGAATAATAGAATTTTATTGCCGATTCAGTTGGAAAGTAAATATTATTTTTGCATATAACTACTGCATTAATAATCGTTGTGGAATTTTAATTAGATACATATTCGAAGGTATTATTATGTTAATTTTCTAGGTCAGCATTTCATACATCATTTTCCGTTTAAAATTCTCCATATCGTCTTCAGTAAAATTTAACGATACGGAACGAATTCCGATGTAGCACAGATAAATATCAAACGAATTTGTTCATCTGTTGAGGCGTCTGGTTCTATAAACATTGATTTGTTATACACGCATTTTATATAAATACATACGCATAGTTGTAGAGCTAAAAAAAGAACAAAAAAAACATAGAAATGACTAAATGAAACTAAAATGCATTAATAAAAAATGCTACTAAACTTATATCTGGTTATATATATATATATATATATATATATATATGTGTGTGTGTTTGATAGTTTTTTAAAATAGAAAGCTGTGAATGAAGTTGAAACATAGTAAAACTAATCAAGAAGTGCACGAATTAAATATAATTGTTCTTTTAAAGTATTAAATAAATAAATAGTTCGTTTATTCTTTTTTTATATATATTATATATAAGAAACATACATCAAGTTAAGAATAATAAAACACGTATTCCTGCAATATTTGTTAACAACGTTAAAAATATTAAGCAATTAACAGACATATTTGGAAAGGCGGACAGTTCGATGCTAGTCATGCAAACACTGACTAATGATACTATTAAAATTAATTTCAGCGATGAGGTACATTATAGAAAAATTTATGATTCTCTACTAAGTACTCAGTGTAATACAGAGCATTTTTATTACATGGGCTGGAGTTTCATACGTACTAGTTGAAATGTCACAAACCCTATATTGTTGTCATTAGGAGACTACACCAAACAACATCCACAGATGATATAAAGACAGAACTAACTAATATGGGACACAATCCAATCATAATTATCAAACGAAATATAGTTTACTGTGGCAAGCTAAATGAAATTAGAAGAAATTAAAAGCAATTAAGAGTACTTATGTAAAATGAATTTTACTCGGCAGATAAAGTATATAACCTTTGTAATTATATCGTAGTAGCCTTCAACATTTTTTTTTTCTTCAATGGATCATTTTTTACAACCTCTTGTCGGTTGCTGTCGATTATTTATCAGTCCTAAAACTTTTTTGTTTGGATTCCTAAAATGAATATATATATATATTAAAGGTTATTTGGAAAACGAAATTATAACATTTTGAACACATTGTAAAATGTATTCAAATAAAATTTATTTTAAAAAGAAAAATTGTCTTATTAGCAACTTGCTCATTAATTTTAAGCAGTTTAAAGAATAACTGAATTGATCCGTTCCGTGCTCAATATAAATAAATAGTGTCTGTTACACATTGAAAAAAAGCTAGAAGTAAACCAACCAGTATATATTGCAATGATAGAAAATGCGTTCGATAAATGCGACTGAAATATTCTGGATCAAACTTTAACAAGAATAAACATTGATCTTAAGGACAGAAGAATAATAAAAGAGTTATATAAAACACAAAAATTAATAATAACAAACAAAAACTCCGAAATTGAAGCAAAAGTCGGAAAAGGAGTAAGACAGGGATGCAGCTTATCACCGCTGCTCTTTAATATATATATATATATATATAGAGAGAGAGAGAGAGAGCAGACGTTTAGAGAATAGGAAGAAATTAGTAATGAAGGAATTAAGGTGGGCGGAATGAAGATTAAATCGTTTAGATTTGCAGATGACATAACGATAATTCCAGAAAGCGAAAAAAAAACTGTCGGATACATTGATAAAGTTAAACTTGATTCTTAAACGCTATGGCATGGCAATTTATAAGAAGAAAACGGTGGTAATGAGTTGCAGTAAAATGAAAAAAAATAAAAAAATAAACATAAATTTAGAAAAAGAAACAGTACAACAGGTAAAAAAATACAAATACCTCGGTTCAATAATAACAGAAGATGGGAGAAGTGATGTCAAGAATATCACAGGCAAAAGCCGCATTTATGAAAAAGAAATCACTGCTAACATCAAAAAATTTAAATGCAGAAATACGGGAAAGGTTAATAAAGGTGTACGTTTGAAGCGTGCTGCTGTATGGTTCCCAAAACATGGATTATAAACAATCGTAGACAAAAGCAATTAGAAGCGTTCGAAATGTGGTGTTGGCGAAAAATGCAAAAAGTTAAATGGACAGATAAAGCAAAGAATATAGATGTGCTTAAGACCATTAACGAAAAGTGATGCTTAATGAAGTATATAAGAGAAAGAAGATGCAGCTGGATAGGACACACTATAAGAAATAACAAATATTTAACAGCAATAATCGAAGGTCAAGTAAATGGAGATCAAGAGGAAGACCGAGACAAAAGTACACCACTCAAATAATGGAGGACGCAAAAGTACGTACCTACCAAGAATTAAAAGAAAAGGCGAAAACCTGAAAGTAGAGTGCTCTACATATTGACCACCAATCCAAAGATTAAGGAATGAAGAAGACACTAATCCTATCGTAAATACGCTCACATGTGCTATATATCGATATAAATCTTTAACCGGATTATTGACATGTTAAAAATTACAATCACCCGATTAGCAGCCTACATTTTGCTTCCAGTCATATTTCGCGCATGGTAGGCGTTTCGCGATCTTTACCGTCATCTGAAAATTTGGCGATATGTCTTCTTAATGTTCCCATTTGCAAATGGTGATTCACATTGTTATTCAACTTATAATATTCGTTTCTTCGACGAATTTGTCGGTTGCAATCTATAAAATAGGAGAAATTCGAAAATAAAATATAATAATCAATTTAATATGCTAAAAACGATGTAATGAAGTTTATATGTAACATATGTCTTATGTATAAAAATGTTCCTGCCATTTCACTTGTGTACATCTTTACAAAAAATTAACGTCTTCTTCCATACATAGTAAAATTGTTAAGTCGTAAAATCGAAATTGTATCGCTATATTCAATCAGTTAGGAAATCGCTTCATTATGGGCGGTGATTTCAATTCTAAGCATACTGTTTGGGGTTTTAATGTAGTTAATAGTGGAGGAAAAGAGCTTTGGGAAGCATGTAATGTATTCAATTGGCAGATGCATGTCACCTGGCGAGCCTACTTATTGGCCAACCGATCAAAATAGAACACTAGATGTTTTACACTTGTTTATATTAAAAGGAATTTCCTCCAAAATTACGCAGAAATTATAAGTTATAATGATTTAAATTCTAACCATATATTCCTGCTTTACTAACAACGGAAATCAATTTACAAATTGGGACATGTTCAGAAACCAGTTAGAGCGACGAATAAACTTAAAAATAAGATTAAAAACGATGGACAGCAGTTAATGCTTCATTCAAGCTGTTCGTGAAGCTGCACAGGTTCCAACTCTGAATAATAATGTTGTAATAGGTGAAAATTGTTATTCGCATGAAATCAGGAAATTGGCCAAGGAAAGGCTTACATCACGACGTATTTGGAATAATATTAGAAGAATTAAAGATAAAACAATATTTAACCGAATTAGTAGTAAACTAAATAAATTAATATATGGAGTTTTTTGATTGCGTGTCTAATTTAAGCCGTTCTGCAGAAAGGATTACTCCCTATAGAAGTAAACGGCCTGTGAA
Organism: Coronaproctus castanopsis; assembly: GCA_032883995.1. Classification (NCBI taxonomy): domain Eukaryota; kingdom Metazoa; phylum Arthropoda; class Insecta; order Hemiptera; family Monophlebidae; genus Coronaproctus; species Coronaproctus castanopsis. The sequence goes on from CM065054.1 coordinate 53,579,222, forward strand.
TACCACCTTTAAAGGATGAATTTGGCTGCTGGATTCGTCGTCATGAGAAAAAGTCAAAATTATTCGCTCGTCATCTTTCGCATACATACCGAACGACATTCCATCAAAAGTAGAATTGAATAGAGTAAAATTTAAACAAATAATTAAATTTGTCACTCCGCTTGAGGTAGCAAGAGAGATTGATATCAACATCAATCCTAAAAAGTCGCCAGGAATTTACATTTCATCGGGATTTTTAAAGCAACTGTCAAAGAAGAGTATCATATACTACTTGCATATATATTTAATGCTTGCATTTGGCTGGAACGCTTGCTAAAGTGTTTTAAAGTAGCTTGAATTATTACGATTAAAAAGCCGGACAAACCAGTGGAAGAAGTTAATTCATACAGAGTAATTTCACTGCTGCTTCAAACCCTTCGCGAAACTACCTGATCGACAGTTTGACTTTCGCGTAAACCATTCAACGATCGCTCAAGTACATCGTGTAACAACCATAGTAGAAAAGGCGTTTGAAGAACAGAAATATTGCTCTGCTGCATTTCTTGATATCGCACAAACATTTGATCGTGTGTAGGATCAAGGGTTTATTATTAAATTAAGTCGCAGTTTACCAACAAATTTATGTAATAATAGTGCGTGCAAGACGTAACGCCAATTATGCGTAGAAAACTTAATCCAGTCGATATATAAAATTTATTTGTCAAAAAGTGTTTTAAGCATCCCTGTAAAATGTTATCCTTAACTTCTTTTAAAATACTAGTAAGAATTAGGAATCTTTAAATGCAAAAACTATCTGAAACAACTATATAGTTATCTGGTAGGCATTTTTCAATGTTAGTAATTCTAAAATTTTTAAAACTTTCAAATTATGTAACCATTTCAGGTAATATCACAGTCATTCAATATACAAGTTCTCAATACATATAAATTGAAAATTAAGTGTTTGAATTTAAATTTATAGTCATTGTATATTATTTAAAATTTAGGTTTGTAAGTCTATTCATCGGTTTACATAATTGCTTGTGTAGTCTCTTTTCAGTTTACTGCGTTATATGTAATAATTTTTAATTAATTTTGATGAAATTATTTCTACGCTCCCCAATATGACTTATACGCTATATTTGAATAAATTATGTATTTCGAGATTATAAAAACTTATTCAAATTGATGATATTTTTATTCTTTAATTGCGTTGCATTTGATTTATGAATAATATTATTTATGACGTCATTCCGTCGTACTGAAAGTTATAATCGATCGATTTTTGCAAGTCATTGCTGCGCAACCAAGCCAACCATTCCAAAATTAAAAGGTCTAGATTTTAGAAGCTTGGGAGACGGTGCTTATCGGTTGATAACTATTAAATATCAAGATTTTCTAACAGTCGAAATATGTTTTCAGTTTTGCTAAATTAAAAATGGTAATATTTATATTATTTATTAATATTATTTTTACCAATTTAGAGTATTTATTAAAAATCTAAATAAGTATTAAATTGCACTATTTTTGCAATGTTTGAAAAACTGCATTTGCATAAAGCAGGGAAGCAAAATTTATTTTGAAAATAATAAACGTTTAATTTGTGCTACAGGGTTTTTAAAAAGACTTATTACATTTTAAAATTTAATACAATGCAATATTTCAGTGTGCATATAATATATGAATAAAGATTTTAATTTTATAAAAATACGGTCACTTTCTACATATGAGAATATGACTGAGATGTTCTCTTTGAAATGTGATTGTGTGATGTCAGGTGTAACTTTTTGTTTTCAATATGTATCCAATTTATAAATTGATGTTAAACGTTGTAGAATGTTGAATATTACGAAGTAGTTTTCTACTTTTAGACCACAGGAGGAACTGATACTAGCTATTGTTAATTGTGGTTATAAAGTAGAGATGTATCAATTTAAAAATTACAATTACATGATTTACTTAGCTCAATTTATACATGAATTGTGTTTCTCAGATGACAGCACTTTGAAGGTATACGTTTGAAAAAAGTAAATTATAATTTAAGAAGAATCTGTTCGCGATTACAGAGAATTTGAGGGAAAAATTAATGATTGTGATGATGAAATTCGCTTGGATGACGATATCATCATTCCTCCGCCCCCACTAATTATTCAAACAGATACCCGTTTTGGTCATGGAACAATAATAATAACCCGCATTATAAAACGTCAAAAGTTACTTTGGAAAAGTTGTAGTTGGACCATTTTATAAGGTATATTACTCAAATAGAAATGAATAGAAAACGTCAAAAGTTACTTTGGAAAAGTTGTAGTTGGACCATTTTATAAGGTATATTACTCAAATAGAAATGAATAATTTTTTGAATAGAATTTTATAAATCTCAAATTTAATTTAAAATGTTTTTATTATAATTTTATACAGCTTCAGTTGTGTTATCGACCCAAATGGAAGTGGAAAAAGTAACATAATTGATTCTCTACTATTTGTATTTGGATTTAAATCATCTAAAATTCGTGGCAAAGACTTAAGCTCATTAATTCATAATGCGAATGGGCGTAAAATAGTACATGCACAGTTGGAGTACATTTTGCACAAATTCAAGGTACAGTACGATTTTTTATACTTTTTCTTATTATTTATATCTAAAATTTAATATTTTTCGAGATTTAAGCTTAATGTATATGGTGATAAATAAAATGTTTGGCGTGTTTATTTAGTTATTAAAAATGTTTTATATTTTAAATATTTTCATTTTTTAGCAATCAGGCGGTTACATATTACTTCCTAACTCGAGATTTGTGGTCTCGAGAACCACTTTTAAAGATGGGTTTAAAACTGTAGTGTCTGTCCATGACTTGCGAATATTTTCATTATAATCATTGCATTGGGCTATTTTTATCACACATAAACGGAAAATCTATTTTTTTAAATTTTTGTTTGTCTTTCTGTGTCGATTTAATTCAAAAACGATTAAAGCAATGATGATGAAATTCACACAATTTATAGACTATATTATTGGATTCGTTCTGAGGTTTGTTCTACATTGATATAATAGGACAGAAATTGCAATAGTTTAAAGTTTAAAAGACGGATACATATATACACGCAATATATACATATACTAATATATAAACCTGTTAAAAGAGATAGCGATGTTTTATTTAAAAAAATAATTACTCAGGCGAAGCTGTGAATAACTTTTAGTCGTGTTATAAGATTGATAATAAGAAAGTTACATTTAAGGAAATAACGCGATCATTTATGCGTGTACGGTACATATCTCGTGTATAACCGATTTTTAATCTTGCAGGTAATTACAATAATTCAATAATTTATGTATTTTCCTCGTATAGATCTTTCGTAACCAAAGATTTTCAAAGTGTAATTTGAAATTTACGTATTATTTGTAACAAAATATTTCACACCGTTCTCGGTAAAATAATATTCAAGTTTGACAACTGGCCAACACCATTTATATATCTACACCATCATCCAAATCAGAAACACACTATGTTTCTATTCTTCTGAATTGTACTTGCTACGCGTTTAAAACATTTGGTAACAATATTATTATTATTTTTTTAAAAGAAGCTGTCTATTCAAACTTTTTCTCGAAAGACTTTCCGACTGGATAATATGTAGGTGTATAAATGGATGAACCTTTCTATCGAATTTATTTTTAACAAGACTTCATTATTGTTTAGTTAAATAATCTAATATACTTTTTCGTTTTGTTTTTTCGTGATTTCTGTAGATATATAAATAATATTTCGCCGATTATTTGAAAATATTTATTTTCATCAGGGTGATGTTGAAAAACTATCTTTAATGAAGCCTAAGAAAGTTAATGAAACCGCCAGGAATGTTGGAATATATATATATAGAAGACATCATCGGCACGACGAGGTATAAGGTAAATAACAATAAAAAAAGCTTTATTATTATTATTATTATTAGAATAATATTTTTTGAAGGCAATTTTGTATCGCGTATTTTTCTAGTCGTGAATGTTTGGAATTTTTCATGTCTATCGGTGTACTTGTCATCGGAATAGTCTAGTGGCTAGAGCACGGACTTCTATTCGGAAGGTATCGATTTCGAATAGGATCGACGATACAAAAATTATCATCAGAAAATAAAAATATAAATAATTCGAATATTATTATCTTGTTTAAAGGCAATGGCTAACCACCGCGCATAAATATGCGCGCTAGTAACAATATAGTAAACTCTCAAAAACACTTGAGGCTGCATTGTGTCGTGATAACAAAGCGATTGCAATCAGTTCTATCGGGTGCGTGTGTGTGTGTGTGCGTCTATGTACGCTAACGCCATACTATGATTGTCTTGTACGTTACATTATACAACAAAATATATGGTAAGTAGTCGCATACTTCTGATACGGAGCACTTAATGATGATTGGTGTACTTAAACTTCGAATTAAAATTATAAACGTGCGCCTATACATTTCATAATATAATGTTCATGTTTCCTAATTACCTTTCGTAGGAACCATTAGCAGCGAGGAGCTAAATGTTAAATTACGTACCTTTCAAGCGGGAATGATATTTGCAGTTGGAACAGGTTAAAAAGTTTAAATCCGAACTAGATGTGCTCAAGACACTTGTGCGATATTTTGAGGCGAAAAATAATGTTGCTCGATTAAGTAATAAAAAGCTGCGATATTTCATTCCTACTAATTACCTTTCGTAGGAACCATTAGCAGCGAGGAGCTAAATGTTAAATTACGTACCTTTCAAGCGGGAAAGATATTTGCAGTTGGAACAGGTTAAAAAGTTTAAATCCGAACTAGATATGCTCAAGACACTCCGATGACGTTGGTTGTCCGATATTTATAATGTTGCTCGATTAAATAATAAAAAGCTGCAATATTTCATGTAAGTTTCTAAAAGACGAAATGTATTTTCCCAACCTTGTTTTTACTTCCTCCTCAATTTTACTATTTCCTTTCTTTCCGCGTATTCACGTTTTCTCCTTGTTAATAGGTTTAATAATTTAAGAAATTTAGTTTATTTTCATATAATTCGCATTCAAAGTAATCCTTATATTTCGTGTTTATCTTTATTTTTTATTTCGAGTGTTCGTATTTTATTTTTATAAACTGGCTTGTTTTGTCTACAATATTTTCCATATTTTCCTCGATTTTTTTCATCTCGCCGCTACTTTCACGCGGTTAAATTTTCGCCTAGTATATATATATATATATATATATATATATATATATATATATATATATATATATATATATATATATATATGTATGTATATATATATATATATATATTTAATTTTTGTATCTTTATACATTTTTCCACGTTCGTAGCAACATTTATTTTATTTTAATTATGTACGTATTGCAAGTAGTTTTAATGATTTTTTGTTTTTAGATGCGAAAAGAATAAAGAAGTTGAAAAGAAACAAGAAAAAAGCCAAGAATTAAACGTTGCTCTTGAACACGACGAGAAAAATACGAAGGAATTAGACGGAGAACGCGAAGAATTAGATAAATAGTCGAAAGAAATGAACGAGTAAATTTAAAATATATTGCGTACATACGTTTGCGTAAAATGTTTTCCGTTTCAATCGTAATTTAGATGTGTAATTTTTCTCTGTTAAATTTCACGAACTAATTAGGTAAAAAATACGAAGCCGATTGTGTATGGTTAAAGACGAAGTGGAACGAAAACAGATTTAGACGTTAAACAGGAACAATTGCAGTCAGATCACGCGCGTGCTCAAATTAACGTAAGAGAATCATAATCGCAATATTTTAACTTGGCGACTATATGTTGAACGTGAAATTATTTTTAATTCATTTTGTTTTTTAACGCGTACGAACAAAATTATATTTAGTTCGCTTTAATTTGTTTTTATTCTGTTAATATCGTTATCTATACATTTAAGTTCAGATTTTTCGTATTTCATTATTTCAGGCTTTTATTTAATAAATTTCCTCAAAAATAAGATTAAATTAGGATGGAAATGAAAAGAACGTTTTAAATGTTTCATTCTAGTAATAAACTATAGTATACGATCGATAATATTGAAGTTTAAACAGTGTCTCGGCTGTTCTATCTGAAGTCGTTAGCAGCGCTTTTCATGCAGCTTCATCCCGGACATAAACTTCCGTTGGTCAACCCAGCGCATCCGTGATCTGCCTTTCGGTCTTCTTCCATTAATTTTCCCGAGTATTTGAATATATGTCCAAAAAATCTTAAGAAATTTTTCTCTTATTTTCCTCGATATCCGTATATTTAGTTTATCGAGTATAAGGCTGTTTTTTTATCCGATCCATCTAGGAAATTCTTAATAATCTATGTCCGCATTTCGAGTGCATCTATTTTTCTCAGATGTGTTTTGGTGAAATTTTCCCCTATGTTGTAATCCGGATAAGCAGTCGTCGAACTAAGTTTCGTATTATTCGAAAGACTTGTATTGTTCCAGATTGACGATAATCTGCTAACCGCATTACGCGCCATGGCTAGTTGGCGTGTTGTATCCAGCAAGAGATTTCCATACCTCAAATAGACGAAACTGTTGACTACTTCACAATTAGCTACTTCTTTATGACTTCCATTTCCACGAATTTATAAAATCAAATCGAGTACATTCATTTTAAACTTTATATTTAACACGTTTTTTCAAATATTTTAATCGGAGAAAAAATTGATTATTATGTTTATTCGATTTGAGGTAATGTGAAGAAGTTCGCGTATGAAATTATCGGTTTCTTACATAAATCTAAACGTTAATTGTCTCGTTTTATGTTTCGTTTTTCTTAGTACGATGATGCTCAGACGGATTACTACAGTAGACTGAAAGCATCTTTCGAAGATCAGTCGTAAGAAACTGTCTCATTTTGAAGACCAGTACAAATCCAAATGCGAAGAACTTAATTCTAAACGAAAGTAAATTTTTATTTATATTATTTAACTAAACAGGCTTCCTTGTCAGGTATATTTCACTCCCATTTTTAGTCCACGGTCAGATCTACGCTCTAAAATTTAGTCATACTATCACAATTGTTGGTACGAATATTGGAGATCGTTAAATAAAGGTAAATATTTTATAATTGTTCAGTCGCATCTTCCGGTATTTCAATATCTATCCCCTCTCATTAATTCCGCAGATTTGTTACCATAATTTATAGGTTACGCATAGGTCATTCCCGTATAGAGTTAAATTTTTCAAATGTAGATACAATGTACTAGTCATATTTTCATGATTTACCACCCGGAAGATATAAATTCCATTTAATTGTTCGCAATTTAATTATAATAGAGAAATATTTTTCAATAAACTGTAACTACAAAGTATTCTTTATTTTAAGGTGCGAAATTATCATTTAAAATTTATAATTTAGTATGTAATGCTTAAATTAGAATCTACTGACCACAAAGGTTTAGCTTGACCTAGGCCAAAAAAAAAAAAAAAAAAAAAAACAATAAATGTATATTTTATCCGAATAAGTATTCAATTCGATATAAAATCTTATCATATTAAATCGAGAATTTTCTATATTTTCTAGTTTAAATTATATAAATATTAAATGATAAATTCTGCTTCAGATATACGATTGGTTTAATTTTGCAAGTACTTCATATTAGCCGAGTTCCGCTAAAAAAAAAAAAATGTAAATTTAAAATCGAATTTCTAAACGACAAAATATAACGTCCAAATATAGATTCTTAATTATATTAAGCATCACATTACAAACTAAATAACGAAGTTCAGAAATGGAATACACAAGCGAATTCAGCCAGGTTGCAGGAACCGATAAAGCTAAGAACAGAGAAATTGAAAACCAAAATCCGACGTACAAATACAGGCGGGAAAAAATATATCGATGATTAAATTTGCGGACGATATAGTAATTTTAATCAAATCGTAGAATGTATTAGAAACAGTGTTATTATTTTTATATTATATCTAATTTTTTAATATATTATTTTAATATTTTATATATTATTATCGCGTGTCAGAAATTATGCGTGATTTTCCCCAAATATTCGACGACGAATTAAATAAGTGCATCTACGTTTTCGACTAATTAACGATTATATTATACCGAAAATTACTCGTAACAAAACTTCATATAAAAAAATAATTAAATGAAGAACGTGTAATAAATAAATTTCGTAATTTTGAGGTAGAATTTTTTCACGACAAACGTAATATATAACTTATTATAAACGTTTTTGAAAACATGAAATAGAAAAAAAAAACGTACAATAATTAAATAAATTAATAATTAAGTCGTGAGAATCTTCTAGGTCACGACTAAAGTAACCGCATATGGAATTCGAAATATTTTACAAAGTTCACGCGTGAATTGCATTTATTCTCGAATTGATAATCTCGTAACCGTTCAGTCTAGTTAAAAATATGCACGATCGAGTAAAGCATTATAATTGTATAAAAGATACCGACGTCAATATATGTTTCTTTGTGAACTCCGAACCCGTGTAAAAATATATAAGGATATAATGGATAGCCAAGCAAACAAACGTTTCCTTTAACACAATATTGACGGCACATTAAGCGTATATGTAATTGAGAGGTACGTAAAGGTAATTCATCTTCGTAATTACACATTCGGTGGACGGATACGAATACAAAAATACTTCGCATATTAATGGTTGATTGTAAAAAAAAAAAATGTATATAATGACGAGCAAAAATTAAGTTTAAAACATAGTCGCGACATTCCTTACGTATATCACGTTTGAAAATGATAACAATATATAAATGAATTTTATATACATCGCAAACTTTTATATATATATATATTTATTTTTATATATATATATATATATATATATATATAATGTCGCAGTGGCGTTTAAGTTTTCATCATTATTTAATTCTTAATTATCAGGGAGAAGGCAGTGGCACCCCACTCCGTGTAATACCATATGCGCGTGCATCTGCGTCGCATATAAATAGTGCCTTGAATGCTAGCTTATTTTTTACGTAAAAATAAACGTATAATAGCTAGTCAGGACGTTCGGCAACGAACAATACGACGACGATATATAATATATATTATATATATATATATATATATATATATATATATATATATATATATATATATATAAAATCTTGTAATGACAATCGTTTAAGTTAAAAATCTACCTACAACAGCGTGACGTTTTATTAAAATCCGTTTTTTTTTTTTTTTTTTAAATTAATGTTTCTATTTATTTCAGGTCGATTTAGGCGCTATCGATGAAAAGTACGACGTAGCTATTTCAATGTGTAGTGGTATGCTCGACTACGTCGTTGTGGATAACCGAAGTCACGAGCAAAAATGCCTTAATCTGTTAAAACGAGATAATGTAGGACAGTGTGTGGATTCGTTTCTTTGAAGAAGTTGCCGGATATGTCCAGTTCTATGAGAAATAAACGGTAAGTGCTAGTAGTATTTTAACCGTATTGTCGAATTAATTTGTTACGATTGTTCTGATATTTTGTATAATTGAATCGTAACGTATTTAAAAAGCGCGAAATGATTTTAATCCAAATTAGGATGTAGAGTCGGCAAACTCTAATATAAGTTTTAATATGGGAATCGCGACAAAATTATTATATATATATATATATATATATATATATATATATATATATATATATATATAACAAAAATTAAGTCTAAATTTACATTTCGTCTTGTTGTTTTGACAATTCTATGCATCAATGTTTTGTTTTATTAAATATATATTTTTTTAAATATTCATAATGGCGCTTGACGCTATAAATGCTGTAGTAGTAGTAGTAGTAATAGTAGTAATGTTAATTTTGAATAAACTTTTTTTTAAAATTCATAATGATTAAAATTGTAATGATACATGTGAAAAACAAATTTAATATTTGCGTAAAATAACACTGAAGTTGGCTTTTTATCGAATTAATTCAAATAATTTAAGGCATTGTCATAAACAAAAATAATCTCTCTCTATATATGTGTATATATATATATATATATATATATATATATATATATATACATATATATATATATATATATATGTATATAAATGTCGCGGAGGCCTAGTTGCTAGAATGCTCGTTAACTCGACGGTCGAGGGTTTGAAATCAACACGCGACATAGAAAATTTTCATCATTGTTTAACTCTTAATTATCATGGAGAAGGCAGTGGAACCCCACTCCGTATAACGTCATATGCGCGCACATTTGTGTCGCATATAAATAATGCCTTGAATGCTAGCTGAACGGCCAACTATCGAAGAACTATAATATTTTGTCAGCGAAAAACTAATGTATTGACCTACACACGTTAATAAGATTCCCGATTTATTGGAAATCTTTATTTTACCTGATTTACACGTCAAATTACGCACGAAACATCCACACGTAACTTATTAAGAACTCGCGTTATTTATCTCGTTAACCATTTATATATTCTCTTGAAATGTTTTTTTTTTCTTTTTATGTATGCGTGTAATTTTCGTAATATGCAACGTTTACCCATTCGTGTAATTGTCCGCACATAATGTCAAGTGTAGGTCGTGCTTTATTAAGTTCACTAATGCACACACTGATTTTGGTTTCCTAGCAGTGCATGAACTGCGTTAATAACAACAAAATTTTGTTATAGTGTCTTTTGAAGATTTTCCACCTCCCGCTTCAAAAATAATAAAAAAAAAATAAAAATCCACAAATATTAACCTTGCCGCTTAAATATCTCTGTTCTAAGACAGATTGCGAGCATAAAAATGGGTGAAAAAATTAATAGTAATTTTTTAATTATTAAATGTATTCGTTGTTTTAAAGAAACATTGTGATTGGCATACTTTCGATAATTTTACGTATAGCTTAATATAATATTTTGCAATGTTTGAGAGTATCGTCAGTATGTAGCTTTCGAAAAGTATTTTTCCGTCAGGTAGATGACAATTGCTTTATCGTTTTAACATTTCACGTATTTATTTGTTCTATTATCAAGTTTTTACATTTTTCTTCTATTTTTTTCGAATTATTTTAAAAATTGACGAATCGCGCAGATTTTTTTCGTCATTTAGATAATTCCTCGAATAAATGACTGCGTGGTATATGCATGGAAGAATCAATGGAAATAGAGACAGAGGACACGACTAAGAAGACTACGGCTGCATGACTTAAAGGACTCTGGACGGGATATAGGACGGAAGAATTGTTTAGGATAACCCAAGACAGACGTAAAAACTAAGCGGATATTACTTAGGAATCCAGGCCATGATGATCTTTTAACTCCACGTGGGAAGAGACAGAAGAAGAATCGAATAAAAATTGCGTATAAATTTAATTCGCGTTTTACAAAGAGAATATTAGAGAAATCGGTAAATATAAATTCGAGTTGTTTTATAGAGTAATTTTTTGAACGAGTAATATACGCTAAATCAACTTGTTAATTATTTTTTTTAATATAATGTACGTAAAAACACGTATTCACGTGTTTTCTCCGTCTTATCGAATTTCATAATGACGTCTAAAATTTTGTATTTTTAAAATCTGTATTTTATTTCGATTATAATGGTTTTGTTTACCGATTTGAAACTATTTAATTTACATCGTTTTCGTAGGTTCAGTGATATCCAGTAAAATGGGCACTCGCGTGCAGGCTCCCATTGAAAATACGGAAAAAACAACTCGAACGCTTCAAAATCGAATTATACGTAATTTCCGAAGCGAAATTAATCCGTACGACTCGCTTATCTGTTCGAACGAGTTACGTTTGGCTAGGAAGGCGATGCGCGATTTAGATAAAATGGCGCAGGTACTCGATCGGTATTTGCAGTTGTGTTGGTAAAATTAAAAAGTGTTAAAATTTTATTGTATTTTAAATAAATAATCGTTTTCTTCGCTATTTTCAAAATAGGTTTTCCCCTTCTTAAGTTATTTACTTTAGAATATCTATAAGTAAAGACTAATTCGTCGAGATATTTTTATCGAAGGATTTTAACCGAATTAAGGGAAGAAATAATTCGACTTTAAAAATCACATAGACATTAATACCCGATCCGTCCGTTTTATCAGGGAAACAAGATGTAAAAAAAAAAAATCGATTTTTATATATATACGTATACCGTTTACCGGGAAAAAAGTCGGCAGTAAATACGGAATAATGCCCGGAAATAGAATTATTGCAAATTCTAAAATTCAAACTATTCTAAGCTTAGTTTAAAGTATCAAATTATAATTTTACCGCGCCATTCGTATAAAAAAAAAATCGGATAAAATAAATAAAAAATTTATAACCATAAAACTTGAACAACAATTAAGATTAATACAAATAGAGATAATCCAAAACAAAAAACGAAAAACTGACGTATAAATACGTTTTGTAACGATAGCAAACATATAAAAAGTTTCTAAGAAATTATCTTTATTCATAATGCTATTATTTAAAGGAGTTCAAATAAATTAATTTTTAATTTAACGCAAAAAATGTTATTTTTTTTTTTTTGTAATATATCATTCAGTATAAACATTCATGAATAATTATATACGCGAATAAATAATGTGATAAACTAGCTTATTACTTATGTACGTATTCATAAATAGTCTATACTACCGCTGATATAACGAACATATATGTATGTATATATATATATATATATATATATATACATATATATATATATATATATATATATATAATATATATATATATATATATATTAAATCCAGCAGTGAGTTGATATATGCGCATAGTGATATTAATATATGTATATATAATATGATAAAATATTCGTATAGTAACAGTAACTCTTCAGCGTTACGGTCGCACTTTTTTCGAATCACATTAGAAATGATAATTTTTAAATAGTCTCTCGACGACTCGGATATCCAATTTTTCGGTTAACAAAAGTACCATATGGTTAGGATGTAAAGAAAAGCCCCTAGCGAAGATAATGGCAAACCATCCTTTAATGACTTGCCAACGATACGTCGTCTGGTCGGAATTCCATTAATCTTTTGGTTGACGCAAATTATGCGCGTCCACACTGAGCTATCTAAATGATGGGAATACCAGCATACGTAATGAAGGGGGTGCGATTAAAATCGTTGGAAGAGCGGCAAACGATGCATCCTGGGCGAGTCAATGGAAGAGATAGTTCGCCATTACCTTTTTACTATCCAACAAACTGGCATTATTTACCGGACAATCAAACGAATAGCTGACTAGAGGCGTTCTTACCTTAATCACTTGTTCTCGAAAATACACCATGACAGCTATGCTACGACATATATATATATATATATATATATATATATATATATATATATATAAAATTCTTTCATCAAATTCTTATGAAAAAATAATATTTCCGCACTAATACACATACACATGCACACGCGCGCATAAAATTATGCGTATAAAGAAAATGGAGATTACAAAAATTTTAAAAATGTGATACGTACAACAGAAATGCAATAAATATGTAGTAAAAACATATGGAATTAAAACAATAAACTGAACTATAGAGAACCGATTATGGATAATAATGGGCACGCATTACGATGCAAAAACGAATCACACAGATTATCATAGAAGTAATTATTTAGGGAAGGTGAGGTAAACAGAGGAAATCTTTGATAGTAAAACTTTTATGAAATGCGTAAAAGAAATATAAGAAAGATCGTAAAAATGAAGAAATATCATTATTACGTGCTAATTAAATAATTTAATACATTATATATATATATATATATTTATATATGTGTGTGTGTGTGTATTTCTATTACTGTATATCATTGTGTACTTAAAGACGTTATCGGATTATACTTTTTGTTATTGCATGTTAAGTGGACACACGTTAACGAGACCATGTCTGTAGCAGTTATTATTCTTTATCACTAGTAATATTATTTATATTTAATATATTCAATCTTAACGATGTACCGCGCTTTTCGATTTTATATAAATGTATTAATTTTATTGTAAAAAAATTTGCTTATCATCTCGTTGAATAAGCGTGAAATAATCACACGACGTATTCGTTACTAACTTCAACAGGGTGACCCAGAGAAGACGGACGTTTTCTTTACATCACGTTTAGTATATACACACGAGAGATTCGTACGGCATCCTATAACGAGAAGGAGCGCGCGACTTGCGTGGAACGTTTTGATCTTCGGCGTGGATCGATCGCGATAGTGCAAAAGTTTCGAAAAGAATTTTAAATTACGCGATTTTTTTCGTGGGGATACCTCAAGAGTCGTGTTCACGTATGTGCAAAATGCACTCCAACTGTGCATTTATATATACGCCCGTTCGCATTACGAATTAACGAGCTTAGATCTTTTCCACGAATTTTAGATGATTTGAATCCAAATACAAATAGTACAGAATCAATTACGTTACTTTTTCCACTTCCATTTGGGCCGCCGATAACACAACTGAAGCTCTATAAAATTATAATAAAAACAAAATTTGAGATTTATAAAATTCTATTCAAAATTATTCATTTCTATTTGAGTAATGTATACACCTTATGAAACGGTCCAACTGTAACAAACAATGTAACTTTTCACGTTTTCACTTATAATGTGGCTTATTATTACTCTTGCAAGGCCAAAACGGGTATCTGCTTGAGTAATCGGTGGCGGCGGAGGAATAATAATATCGTTATCCGTGCGAATTCCATCGCCGCGATCATTAATTTTTTCCTCGAATTCTCTGCAATCGCGAACAGATACTTCTTCTTCATTCGATTTACGAATTGACGAATTGACGAATTGTTTTTTGATTAGCCGTGAAATACGATTATTTTTAAACATCAAAAATACGTCAAATTCTCGCGTTTGTAATCGTTACTCTATTATGATGGACTGGAGGAAAATGTTGATATTTAAAATTTATCAACCGATAGGCACGCTTTCGATATTTCACTTATGTTTCGTTATATATTTGATAAATTAATTATATACATTTTTTACGATCGATTAATTTTTGGTGATTTAGCCTTTTATTTTTAATCTGTTTTTCTGGCTTCGTTCCAATTCCGTTTCTCTTATTCAAATCTACAAACAAAAATTCTCTCTTTTTAGTGAAGTCTGTAAAGAAATGTACTCGTATAAAATTTTATTTTAATTAGGGCGTATTGTAACGAAAATTTGTTTTAAAATTCCGATATAAAATAGCTCCTAATTATGTTTTCATATTTCAGATTAAATTTTTTTTTTTTTATGTTAATAAACTTAATTTGAAACCTTCAATCTGAAAAAATTAAGACAAGCTTGTTCATAATTTTCGTTCGTAGTTGAGTAGTGAAATCATTTTAAACTGAATGTCCGATAAATAACAGATTTTTTTGTTTTTAAAAATGGCAAATTTTGAAGACGTGTAAAACTCAATTTTAACCGATAACAGCGTGGGTGAATTGGTTTATTAACATGTGGAAATGTTTTTTATACGCTTCGTAATTGTGCGAATGTTATGTAAGATATTACTGTAAATTTATGTGTGATAATACGTTTGATATATAAAGATAATTAAAATGTGACGCTCTTATCGGATTATACTTGTTATTCATACAATAAACTTTATGTCCAGTTTATTTCTAAATTTGTATTCAAATGTTAAATGATTTTCCATATGTATTTTTCGTTTTAAATATATATATATATATATATATATATATATATATATATATATATATATATATATATATATATTATATACACACAGTTTATATACTTTACATGTTTGGCGTTTTCGTACACGTGCGACATAATTAATTTTATCAAAATAAAATAACGAAAATAAGGTTATCGAATTGATTTTATTCGTTTCAAACTATCAACTTTGTCATCGTACAAAGCGCAAGAGATGCGAAATTTTAATTGGCACACTTTAAAAATCCGACAAAATTAACGTCATTAATTAATAACGTAAATGACTTCATCGTGTGATAGTAAACGATTTGAAAGATTGCTAAAAATTCGTGTTTTTTTTGTTATATATGTAGTAGCTGAAAATGTCAGAATTGTAGATCGATTGTCAACTATTTAGTTTTGTCTTTATCTGGTTAGAAATCTAACATGTTGAAACTCTGAGCTTTGTATTAGCAATGTTGTTTTTTTTTTTTTTTTTTTTGTAAATTGTAATATTAGACAATGTTATTTTCCGAAATTTAAAATATACGAATTTAAATGTTCTCGAACATTGAATCATCGATGTATAAATATATTCTATTCTTACATAAAATAAAAAATATATTATAAAGCAAACGTAATCGTGTGGTGGAAACTTTGATATTAATTAGAATATAATTTTCAATCGCTTTGTCTGATTATACAATAAAGTAAAAAATAATAATTTAACCCTCGCTGCTAGCAAACTATCGATCATAAACGAATTTATCTATATTATAATACGAAGACTGTGTCAATTGAAAAAAAATGATTCAGTGCTCCCGCTAAGTTGAAATAATAGCAAATTATCATTTTAACTAAAAATTATTTTGTAATAATATTTTAATAATTAACGAAACAAAATAAATTCGAAGTTAATAGCAAAAAAAAAAAAAAAAATATTATTACGACTATATAAAGTCATTTTCAAGCTATTACCAAAAACGTTACAAATAAATTAACGAAGATCTATACATTGAATAGCCTAAAAAAAAAAAAAAACATTTACAATAACATTTAATTATAAAATCGATTTTAAAATTAATCATATTATTTAATAAATTACTACTTCTATGTTTTATAATTTGTAGTTGTTCTAATATTTTTTTTTTTTTTAATTTATATTCCATGTCTAAAATTTTTATATTATCTGTAATGTTTTCTATGAAATGTTTTTCTTCTCTACAGTGTTTTCCATAAAAAGTGACTTGTCATCATTTTCATTTTTATACGAATTAAAGTGTTCTCTTAGTCTATTATTTATTTGTCGCCCTGTTTCACACCTATATAAAATTTATTATATATTGCGCAGTCTATATACTCCAGATTTTTGTAATACTTACCTTATTCTCTTCTATTTTATTGTTGCAAATTGATTTAATGTTGTATTATTATTTATCGCTATTACGATATTATACTTTTTGAATTTTGAGAGTGAACTAGCATGTAATACAAGTAGTTCAACTTTATTTTTATCGGAATATGCGGTGTCATTATTATGTCGGTTTGAGTGTGTGTGTGTGTAAACTTTTTGGTAATGTTCCGAAGACTATTGTCCTTGACAGATATTGACTTAAATTTGTTATTCCACTGGTCGTTATGGTGTTCAAGAAGCTTGGGGCTTTGACTACACGTGTGAAAAAGTTACACAATTTTTCGAATCGGTTAGTTCTGTTTTTTGAAATTGTTTACGATAGTGGTTTTTTAATTTAATAAAAACTTTTAAATTATATGGAACGGGACGACCGCAGTGAGGGGTTGCTTTTCTTTTCGGGATGTTCATCTGAGATGATGTTACGATCTGTAAGAATACATTTATTTGATCAGAAGCGGGAGGACGTTTTTGAATTTTTATTTGCTACTCTTATATACTGAGACCAGTTAGCGTTTTCGACGTAAATTAATTTGTGTGGAATTGAATGAAAAATTTTTGTTTATTTCGAAATAAATGGGGGGTTATGATTCGAGCTTAAAGATTGTAAAGATATAGGTGTGTAGTGATGTAGGGAAAATTTTTACACACAATGAGATCGATGACGCTAGAGGCCTTTTATACGGCTTGACGTTGGGATATAGGTGAGATACTGGAAAGCATGGTAAAGTTCTAAATGAGAGGTCAAGTAAAATTCTACCTGATTTATTATTTGTAAAACAGTTTCAAGCTGTGTTGAACTTTGGCATTGAAATCACCAGCTATGACGACTTTGTTGACAGAACCCAAAAGTAGTGAGATATTAGACTGAAAATGGCGGCAGTTTGATGGAGAATATATTGAGTACAACTCGCTAGGTTAGTTACTCGTGAAATTATCGACTACATTCGTTGACCATCTTCGACTATATTTTAGGTTTTAATGTAGTCGTATTTTTCAAACGTGATAAAGAGGACATATATATATTCAATTTAAAACAAATAGTTCATATGAAAGACGAAAATGTATTTTTAAATATACATCATCCAGACTTTCCTGTGATCTTTGCACACAATATTATGATAATCTACCATATAATTAAACTTCTAGGTCGCATAAAATGTCAACGATGATGCAGATTGTGCGGAAATATTTTTGACGAATAAAATGTATAATTTGCAATAACCAAATCCTCATGCTTTGAGGGGACAACCCTCAACAGCTGTACAACAGCAACCAATTAATTCTGATCAAGTTTGCCTAATGACTATCTTAACTCGCTTTGAATCATTGCTTGAACAAATGAACAAGCAAAATCAGATAATGATAGAGCTAACTAAGCTCATCGCGAAAATTCTTCCGTAATAATGAAATCACTCCGAATTGCACTCTGGAATGCCAATGGTCCAGCGCAGTGGCGTCTAGAAACAGAATCGTTCCTTCGGTTACTGAAAATTGATGTGCTCCTTGTGGCAGAAACGCATTTTACTAACAAAACGTTTTTTAACATAACTGGTTACAGTTTATACCATACTCAGCATCCCGATGGAACTGCTCGCGGAGGGAGCGCTATATTAATACGAAAATTCAACATTATCAGTATAATTCTTACCAACAAGATTATGCCCAAATTACAAGCGTTGTTGTGAAAGAACTCAACTCATCTCTTGTATTGGCAGCGGTGTATTGTCCGCCCCGATATGCAATAAAAAACGACTTGTTTGCTGATTGTTTCCAATATCTGGGAAAAAGATTTATTGCTGGCGGTGATTATAACGCTAAACATACTTTATGGGGATCCAGATTAACTACGCCAAGAGGACGCGAGTTAAAAAAAGCTATGAATTCCTTGCAACTTAACCATCTTTCATCTGGTAAGCCAACCTACTGGCCGACTGATCCTATTAGAATACCTGATTTACTAGACTTTTTTGTCGTCAAGGGGATATCGCTACACTACACTGAAGTTGAAGAAAGTGTTGATATAGCGTCCGACCACTCACCAGTTATTCTAACAATAAGTACAAATATTATAAGGAAAGAAAAACCGCCATTCCTTACAAATAAGCAAACGTGCTGGGAAAATTTCCGTATGCTAATTGCAAACAATATAAATCTAGAAATTCAGCTTAAAACTATTCAAGAACTGAAAGAAACTGTCGATTTTCTCACCAAAACCAAAATGCAGCATGGAATTCCACGCCAACTGAATCGTTGAATACTGACGTTAATATCAGCTATCCCATGGTAATCAAGGAAAAATTAGCTGAAAAACGCAGAGCTCGTAGAAAATGGCACAACACCGGGCATCCGCGTGACAAAACTTTATACAATCGAATAAGTGGGCAATTAAGAAGGCTTTTGCAAAATGAAAAAAATAAAAGTTTACAAAGAAATGCAACAGGCCAATGGGCAAGAAGCGATACTGAAAAAGCTAACATCTTTTCTCAACACCTAGCGGACGTATTCCAACCACATCCGTCTGAACCTAGAAGTAATCACGAGCAACAGATCTCAGAGTTCTTGGAATATATTCCTGATGATCAACAACGCATTAAACCTGTATCCCCAAAAGAAGCGTGGCATGAAATTATAGCCTTAAAAAGAAACAAAGCTCCAGGTCATGACTTAATAACAGCCAATATCTTAAAAGAGCTACCGAAAAAAGGAATATTGCTCATTACATCTTCAATGCTATATTCCGACTCAAGCATGTGCCAATCCAATGGAAAATGGCTCAAATAATTATGGTGCTTAAACCTGGCAAGCCTCCAAACGTCGTCTCATCCTATAGACCAATATCGCTTATGCCTGTGTTATCCAAAGTCTTCGAAAAGTTATTTATGAAAAGGATAATGATGATTATTGATCAAAAGAAACCAATACCAGATCACTAATTTGGTTTCAGAACCAAACACTCAACCCTTGATCAAGTTCGCAGAATCGTCAATAAAATTGAAAATGACTTCGAAGAGAAACGAATTTGTTCAGCAGTATTCTTAGATATTTCTCAAGCCTTCGACAAGGTCTGGCATGAAGGACTGCTTTATAAAATCAAAAAAATTTTACCCTATAGTATGTACAAACTAATTTCTTCTTACCTAAAAGAACGATTTTTCAAAGTAAAAGTTCAGGAAGAAGAATCCAAACTATAATACGCGTTGGTGTCCCGCAGGGCAGTGTTTTAGGGCCGCTGTTCTACATACTTTATACAGCTGACCTTCCGGCTTCAAATAGCACACTAACTGCTACTTTTGCAGATAATACTGCTGTGTTAGCTTCCGATACCCTCGAAAACGTTGCCGCTAGTAACCTGCAGAATTCCTTAGATCAGATATGCAAGTGGACAAGAACGTGGAAAATAAGTAGAAATGAAAACAAATCGGCTCGTGTAATATTCACAAACAGAAGAACAAATAATGCTCCGGTTACAATAAACAATAATCAAATACCAATACTAGATGAGACCAAATATTTAGGTATGCGACTCGATCAGAAACTTACGTGGAAACAACACATCATTGCTAAAAAAAAAAGAGATTAACCGTTTAATAGCTTCCATGTATTGGCTTATTGGAAGAAACTCGACGTTAACGATCGACAATAAATTGTTAATCTACAAAGCGATTATTAAACCAACTTGGAGCTATGGCGCCCAATTGTGGGGTTGTGCAAAAACCACTCACATCAAAATAATTGAAAGATGCCAAAACAAAATACTTCGTATGATAACGAATGCGCCCTGGTTCATAAGAAACGATGACTTGCATAGAGACCTAAATATGTTCCTACTGTAATTACAGAAATTAGACGGTATGCACTTCAACATGAAGACAGATTAGGCATCCAAATACGGAAGCAATTATTACATTAGATAACCTAAATAACACAAGAAGGCTGAAACGGAATAAGCCTTATGATATTGTTTAAACAAATTTTATTCATATTCTTCCGAGGCTCCTGTCACTGGACGGATAACCTCTTCACGTTAATTTTCTTTCCTATATCAGAATTACTGGATAGTCCAAATGGACTAGTAATTATGTAAAATAAATAAAAAAAAAAAATCTTAGTAACACACTTGGTAGTTCGAAAAATTACTGAACGGGTTTTAAATTACTTTCTAATTATTTTCAACAGATCTCTACTTAGAATTTATATATATATTGTATATATTAATTTGCATAAAGTATTATATTGTACGCTGTCACCAATCCGAAAAATATACTTAATAACAAAATGATACAAAACTAAGAAATTCATAAAAGGATATTGCAAGTATATGTTATATACAATGAACGCATAAACTTATATAAAACTTTCAACGCAGAATACAAAGATCAAACTAATCGCGTTTAATATAAACACAAAATAAACGAATATATAAAAACGAAATAATTATTTCTAGCGATTAACTCCATTATCATTTATTGGATTCATGTACGTGTAACGAAAAATACTAGATATTAATTTATACATTTGGAAAACCAAAGAAACACCATTAATTACATTTATATGTAACATGCAATATGTTATATTAACAATATTTTATATTGTTTGCCGTAAAAATTCATTAAATTTCATACCTATTACGAAGAAATGAACATCCATTGCCTCGATGAGCCACACTCTTAATTCTTTCCGTAATAAACAAGAGAATATAAGACTGGATACATAACTGAGCGAAATTCAGTTTGGATTCATAAGAAAAAGGAGCACAAGAGATGCCATAGCACTTTTTAAAATAATCATTCAAAAAGCTCTAAACATTAAAACAGATGTGATACTTCATCGATTAAGGCGTTCGACAAAGTTAATCATAAGAAACTATTTCAGACACTCGGAAAATATAGTATAGATAATAAAGATTTACGACTACTGAAGACATTATATTGGTGGGAACAAACTGCAAATGTAAAAATAGACGGCAAATATTTCGCAAAACGTTGTAAGATAATGAAGGGTGTTCGACAAGGCTATCCTCTATAACCTAAACTATTTAACATATACGCGGAAGAAATAATGAAGCACGCTAATATAGATCACCTACTAGGGTTTAAAATAAACGGCAAAATAATAAAGTCCTATTAGCGGGATCTGTGAGAAGCAAATGCGAGCAATTTTAAATAAATCAGACGAAAAATGGGATACGACTATAAACGTTAACAAAACTAAAACGATGCAGTTCGCGAGATCGAGTAATTGCAGTGTTGAAAATTGCAGACAAAGTTGTAGAAAACGTGGATCGATTTCATTATCTAGCAACGCTGATATCGTAACGATGGAAGAAGTACGATAGAAATTAAAAGAAAAATCGGCCAAACAAACGTTTGAAAATCTCGCATACATATTTAAGGATAGAAAATTAAATATTAAAACTTCGGCTGGTCCCGTGCTATGTCGTGTCTATATTAAAATGTGAAGCATGGACAGTGAGCGCAGAAAGCTTAAAAAGAAAATCCTTGCGAATCCTGAGAAGGATATGGCGCATAGCGTGGACAGAAAAAGTACAAAATAAACATGTATCGGAAAAATGTGACCTCGAAACACCGATAATAGTTCAGGGCATCCTTTTTCTAGAAAACGGACAATTTGTTCCGTACTGCGCACTGAGACCCCGTGTGTGTGTGTGTGTGTGTGTTCATTTTAGTATTGATATTCCGACGAGTTATGAAGGTTTCACATACTAGACTTTTGGATCTGTGGAAAAATGATGGAACCGGGATAGAATATTTCACCTTCACTATGATGGGTATCAACCGTTTTAAATTTTAATTAAAATGTTTACGATTTGACGATATTAGCGAAAATTAATACATAAATTAGCAGCAGTTAGGGTATGTTATTGATATACATTCAACGTAAACTGTAACAAATATTACAGTCAGACCCACATGATTCAGATATAAATGCTGTTTAAAATTTTTACGTATGGAACACGTTACAATAATCAGAATGCGACCAAAAAGTTACACTTATAAAAGATATTAGAGGATTAAATTATATCTGTCTTTATCAGGAGTAGTATGAAAATATATTTTATGTACATTATTTTTTGATTAAAAAAAAAAATAATTAAATAATATGCACTTATCTCACGAACTGATAACCTATTATTATTTATATTTAGTAATAAGTACTTACTGTGTACATAATGTCTGTAGTATAATCAAACAATATAGATTTATACTAGTAATTTATAAATAAGTTGGCAAAAATACATATATATATAAACATAAAAATATCGAAATAAAATGAAGAATCATAATATTATATACCAAAAACATGCAAATGTATACAAGAAATCATTCGAAAAGGAAATGTGGAGTGCCGTTCTGTGTGGTTGTTAGAATTAAAGACGCATGTAGCGTTAAAATGTAAACTACCTTAGTAGAAATAGGTTAACAAGGAACACGACTTTGTTAAATAAAAATAATAGAACAATTTCAAATATTTACCGAATTGTTTTAAAAATGAATTTCCCAATTAGTCCATTCCATGAGCACGGCGTGTTATTAATACAGTAGCTGATATATACGTATCAAATTATAATTTATAATGTAAAAGAGGATAAACAAGAAACTTACTTCCTTTTTAATTAATAATAAATTCACATATATCGACGAAAGAAAATATATATATATATAAGCAAAAAAAAAAAATTAATATTATACAGTCTTCATAAATTCCACGCGATTTCAGGTAATCATAAAATAAAAATTATACATTTAACGTCCAGTATTCGAAAAAAAAAAGAATAGTCTCAAGAATTCCATGCAGGCTTCCAGATTCACATTTGCAGCCGAAAAAACCGGTCGAATGAGCACGATCTTGCACTTCTCTGTAACTAAATATTATAGAGTCTTCATAAATTCCACGCGATTTCAGGTAATCATAAAATAAAAATTATACATTTAACGTCCAGTATTCGAAAAAAAAAAGAATAGTCTCAAGAATTCCATGCAGGCTTCCAGATTCACATTTGCAGCCGAAAAAACCGGTCGAATGAGCACGATCTTGCACTTCTCCGTAACTAAATATTATAGAGTCTTCATAAATTCCACGCGATTTCAGGTAATCATAAAATAAAAATTATACATTTAACGTCCAGTATTCGAAAAAAAAAAGAATAGTCTCAAGAATTCCATGCAGGCTTCCAGATTCACATTTACAGCCGAAAAAACCGGTCGAATGAGCACGATCTTGCACTTCTCCGTAACTACATTTGTCAATAATACCTCATTTCTTGAAATTATATTTATTCATTATTTTCCACAGGCTGCAAATTAATTTGTTTCCGTTCAGCAGTGTTTCATTTTAGTTTACTCAGCATCTTTTCCGTTTCAATTATAATAATATTAACAGTAGTCATAAACCTAATGATAACGGTCGCATACCATTATCTCCTTCCGATAATATTACATTAACAGATCTATTACGTACGTTTAGGTCTATTAGTATTATTATTATTATTATTATTAGCCATAAACATAAATACTATAATCTATATTAACATAAAATTATCTTTAACATATGTTTTAGCCCTGAAAACGGGCAAATGCCTAACCGAGCCCATTCTAACCTGTCGCAAGTCACCCTTTGATACTGCTTATGTCTTAATAACATTTTAGCGAAATCATCGTCCCACTTGATTTCAGGTCTTCCCTTTTTCCTTTTCTCATAAATAATCCAATCTGTTATTTTTTTAATCCATCTTCCAGAATCCATATTCTCGCAACATGACCTAATCCCATTTCTTCCTTCTTATTACCCGGTTGAAGTTATAATTAACTTTTAATAAAGTTGTTCTGAAATTTCTCATAATTCTGGTGTCCGGTGTGAAAGTCTAATCAACAAAACCATCTTCTTTCAATCAAACCTACTATCTCAGTTGACATTTCCTTTCGGAACAAGAAAGAAAAAAGTGTTATCCTTATCAGACTTCGAATATCCCGCTGAAATATTTTACCCAATTCTATCTTCTTCAAGGAACCGACTCTCCACTTTGTCCCTTTTGCCAAGTGTCACAACTGCCCTTATACCGCACGTACTAACATCCTGTCATGCTCTCACAACATGTATAAGCGCAACCTTCCTCCTTTCTTACCTCAACTGTTATCTGAATCTGCCGACCACATTCATAATGTTTCCTGGAATCATTGAACCTTTTAAATCAGATCTAGGACCACAGTAGTTCAATGGGTGCATCCCGCTAGTGCAGCCGGCGCCCGTATTACCAAAATAATAATAATTAATAAAGCGCTATTTTTCGACTAAATGAAATATTAACATTTTTCAAAACAACTTTATCACCATGTATTCCGGTATCAGTCATTTTAACCCGGTCATCATCGTTTGGTCGGAAACAGTGTAACCGCTCGTTAGTATGATGCGTGTCCGTGCGCAAGATTAAAAAGAAAAAAAAACCCACGGAGATGCGTGTAATGTAACCACGGTCTTACACAATCTCATTAGCCGGGTTAGTAATTTCACATTACAATAACGAAATCTTTTATTTATTTATTTATTAATTTTTTCGGGGGAGGGTTGGCATTGAACATCTGAACATCGTGTATGACAGTAGTATATATATCTATTCATCGTGTCGACAGCGGTAGCTCCGGTTGTTACTGGAATATTACCGGCTGATTCGAGTAATTAAAAATGTTTAAATCTTCATTTATAACTCGCTATTACGTATTAGATCAATTTAATAAAAAATTTAACGTAAATTCACATTATGATAATACGGTTCATATTACGAATTTCAAAAGGCTTATTACAACGGTAATTTTAAATATATGGCAAGACAGATCATAGTAACGGTAGATTAACGTATAAATTTTTAAAAGATATTAGAGAAAGAATTAAATTAAAGAAATTATTTAAGTTAAATTTTTATATAAGTCAAGTTCTTACTGGTCTACCTTTGGAACATATCTGGAGCGTTTTAAAATTATATCCTCTAATATTTGTGAATTCTGTGCACACTAGATGTTCCCGATACCGTTTGTCATTTCTTGTTTGAATGTACTTATACTAGCGACGTACGTTTAAAATATAATTTAAATGGTTACATTATTACTGATAATGAAATAATTATTAATGATGGAAAAGGTTTAAACTTATCAAATTGTTGTTCGTTCGTTAACTACGTTAATTGTGCTATGAGAAAGCGTATTAGAATATAGTATATATATATATTATATATATATAATCTAAATTTAAGATTTTACTCCACGAATATCGTGACTAAGCCAAATTGGCATCGCGGTCGTGTATTAAAATATATATATATATATATATATATATATATATATATATATATATATATATATATATATATATATATATATATATATATATATATATATATATATATATATATATATATATTATATATATATATATATATATAGTATAGTAAGTTATTCTCCAATGAGACTCTACCTTAATTATTGCATTATATAGGTGTCTGCTAGAGATTATCACATTAATTAAGCCTGTTGCTAGCGGATTCGGATGCGATCATGTATATGTTTCAGTTTCTATATTTTTAGGTCTCTATATACGTCGTCATTTTTAACGTGTAACCCCAGGTGCGTTGATCACGATATAGATTTTGATTTGGAACGTTTCTATTTTAGAAATATCCGAATTGGACGCGCCGTATCCAGGGGCGTATTACCCCCAATGCCAAGAATGCCATGGCATAGGGCGGCAAATTTTGGGAGGGCGGCATGTAGGACCAAAAATAAATTTTGTTAACAAAAAAAATTAATTTTTTTTAGTTTTAAATCAGATATATTTATCACAAAAAATACAAGTAATTATTTTATAGTACAATTTTGTCTTGACTTTCTTAAGGCGAATTCTTCGATCAAATTTTCAAAATTTATTCGTCGATTCAAATCATTTTCGATGCATAACAATGCTAAAGCATTTAGTCTTTCATGACTTGTCGTAGAACGTAGATAATTTTTCACGCGTCGCAACACGGAAAAAGAACGTTATTTATTATACAGTAAATACAAAAATGGATTATTTTTAAAAAGTTTTTATTTTACTCTAACCATAGACTTTAAATTTTTTATTTTTGTGTTTAAGAATAGTAAAACACTTTTCAGAAAATAAAATTTTGTAACCGAACCAACATATTTAAGTAACAAAATTTTGGAAAATCGATGGCCTTACATGGGGCGGCACCACTTGTGTGGCGTAGGGGCGACAAAAGTTGAAATACGCCCCTGGCCGTATCCCATAATTGAATATACCGTACGGGCTTAAAGATAGTTTCGTAATTTATTTCGTACGGATATTAGTGATATAAGCCGATGCTATTTACGAAATTGAACGTTGGATCGCTTTCGTTTTATTATTAATGTCTGTGCCGAGTTAGCCGTTTATCTGACTGTGATCCTCGATGTTGCCAAGACCTACCATGAAGGCCGCCTCATAAATGTCATCAGTTGTCTTGTAACTGTCCCCTTAAGTGTTAATTGTGTAATAAATAAAATCACCCTCTATATTAGAACTCCGTCGATACTGCTGCGAAAATAAGACGATTAGGAGTTTAATGTGTTAGAAAAAGAAAAGAAATTATTATTTTCACGGTGTGTATATACACTCACAGTTACTTTAGAAATACTTAGTATTACTGTACACATACACACCATCTAATTTCTACGTCAAGATTACAAAATGTGGCTAACACGGGGGTTAAGTTCTATATAGCAGGTATATTCGTTATTCGTCTCTTTCAGTACTTCCCAAAATAATATCTTATCTCCGTGCATTTGTAACTAGTATGAAACTGCACATTGCGTACACACACACACGATTGGACGCGAAAATAGTGTAAATATTTAGTTTCATTCCTACGAGTTTCAATATAATATAGGTATAATCACGCCTACAATGGCATGCAGTATATATACAGTTTATATTTAATTAGCGATCTAAATATTTGGAGATACTGAAACATCTCAAATCGGATTAAACTGATATTTGGTTTAATATTCAGATACTTTTTGAATGTTTGTATGAATACAAAAAAATACCGAATCGTGTTAAAATCAGTTTTCGTAAACGCACGCGCACACACACACACGCATACATATATACATATATAATTTATACATGTATCTGATGAACGTGTGTATATTTCTTGAAATAAAAATTACTCTTTTATTTTTAACCTATTCGAAAAACTTGATTTTTTTATTAGTAAAAAAAGAAATACCTGGAAATATCTCTTTGTTATTTAAACGTATAAGTAATCTAGCCGATCTGGAAAACCCGTCGGCTTGTCTATTATTAAACGATGATGGACGCGGCGTTATCAGTGCTGACAACAGACTAATGAACAATAAATCTAAAGAAATTAAAAATATCTATGTTCAACCTAAACTAACAACACCGCTACAATATTTAACGGTAACTAAATAAATACCTAAAAAAGATCAAGCTATAACATTCAATGCGCTCAAAAATACAAAAATACAAAATATTATTGTATTAGGCAATATAATAAAAATGCTATTGGCCTCACGTATATAAAAAAATCTGTATCTACCTAGATTCAGTAGAAACATTAAATAACTTTATTTCTACACATAAAGGAATTACTGTAAACGATCACTTTTTACCCGCTAAAAAATTGGAAAACTATCGAAGAAATTAATCCTTTCAAACGTTCATTCATACAAACCCGATATCGTAATTATCAATGTTTTAATTGCTAATAATATTCGTACAATTTCTTCGCTAACAACTATAAATTATGAATACTGCCATATGATGAGCTTTAGGAGATTAATTTATATTCAAGATGATAAAAATGTCTACTAATTAATTACGATAACGAAAGCTTCCGTATATTTATAAGAAATTATGAAATTAAATGTTACATATATAAAAAACAAGGACACATCTATACTGAATGCGAATCAGCAAAGGAGATGGACGCATAAAATAAATACACGTATAACTGTAATATTACACAACTGACATGAATTACAACCCTTGTATCACAGTGGATGGTGGAGAAAATGCGTCAAGTACGGATACTGATCAAATTCTCTAGTAATAAGTACCCAATGGCATTTAAAAATTTTGTTATAATGAGACTACATATTTTTCTCTTGGAAATATATAATGGTGTTTTTGCACATTATGAAGATTTTATCTAAAAGTCTTAATACATAATTATAAGAAAACAGACTGGATACATTATAATACTGTGTGCAGGTGTACAGATTAAATTCGAACATTAATATAGCGAATAACGTTGATACTGTAGTACAATCTTTCACAGACACTTTAATAACATGTGCCAAACATGTTCACCTCCTACAAAAGTAAATTTGAACAAAACTAATACAAAAGTCCCTTGGTGGTTTCAGATGCAATCAGAAGTAGGTGAAGGATTTAAAAAAATTAAAAGCGGAGCTGATTATGAAAGATCATTTATTATTCAGAAAACTGCGCGCGAAAGTCAGATATAAATTTATTTCATTATCTAAAAAGCAACGTAAATAAAGTTTTATTTATCACTGAAATTATTTTTATTCTTTTAATATACTTCGTAAACGATTAATTTGGATCCATGAATGAAATTTTTCGAACTAATGATAATTAAATATGTAATAGAAATACAACAAGAACAAAGGGCTTATAAAAATGGCGAAAAATATGAAACAACCCGCTGTTGTATCTTATTCAATCTGGTATATTAAATAGAAAATCAGAACGAGCACACAGACGCACACATACATATATATATATTTTTATCTATATTCTTAGAATATATATTGCAAAGCTGAAATTCCAAAACAAATCTTTGTTCAACATTCGGCTTAATTTATAAAAATTTTATTACTTTGTACCGAAATTCGGAAAGAAACCTTTGTTCAATATTCGATTTAAATTACAGTCATTTGACTACTTTACAGATCGTTAATATTATTAATGCATTTATTTGTGTTGTATTTATTAATAGGCGTATTTTGATTTATATTCATTTATAGTGGGAATCGTTTCAGGAATGTCCACATTTTGATACACTTTTTCTGTGTGTTACCAACTGAAAAGTAAAATAGCGAGGTTGTATATAAATAATTTTCATATTCATTAGTGGTTATAATTAATAGGTTCCATCATCTATGTTTATATTATCGTTGGGTACTTAATTCAGCGGCGATTGTATTTTATTTATCCACAAAATAAAGTGGAAAACGCATTTGTAAAAATATAATCAAAGTTAATAATATTTATAAAGAAAGAACTTATATGTAAAATTAGCAATCGTTCTCCGCTTATCAGTAATACACCGTCAATCGGTGAGTTCGTTCCGATATCTTTATGTAATAACAATAGTAGTAGTAATAATACACCGATAATCGATGTGTTTGTTCCGATACCACTATGTAATAACAATAATAGTAGTAATAATAATAAAAATTCCACTGACACACAATTAATGTCTACCGTACATTACGGCCAACACGTTTATCCTCCTATTTTATCTCCCTCTCACTTTGCTACTTCTGATGATAATATAGAAAATAATCCTACACACAAAAATGATCATAGCTGGCAAGTTGTAAATAATAGAAAAAGAGCTAGACCTTTTATGCAAAGTGTTTCAACTGACAGTTCTGACCTTAATACAAGTAAAAAAAGCAATAATAGATTTGCTGCACTGGCTGTTGAAGATCAGATGGAGCAAAATGAAAATACAGAACAAGTAACAAGGAAGGAACCCAAACCGCCACAGATAACAATATATGGTGTTAATGATTATAATAAAATGATTAATGACCTCACAAATATTATTCCATCCAATACTATTCACTGTAGGTGTTTAGGTGACAAAAGAGTGCAAGTCAAAGTTGACGATGTTGACAATTATCGTGCTCTTGTAAAATATTTAAACAAGGAAGGTATTGAGCATCATACTTACCAGCTAAAAACAGAAAAATGTTTTCGAATTGTAATTAGACATTTACACTACTCAGTTAGCAAGGAAGACATTAAATTGGCACTTGAAGAACATGGTCATAAAGTAAAACATGTTACAAATGTTAAACATAGGGTTAGTAAACAACCACTACCCCTTTTTTTCATTGACTTAGAGCCGAACATAAATAATCCTGATGTTTATAAGTTAGATACACTTTTATTTTCCAAAATAAAAGTGGAAGCTCCACATAAAAAAGATACTATCCCTCAATGTTTTCGATGTCAAAAACATGGCCACACTAAGTCTTACTGTAACCGTGCATTTGTTTGCGTTAAGTGTGGTGAAAACCATAATTCCCTAAACTGTAATAAAAAGTCTAATGAAACACCAAAATGCGCTAATTGTGAAGGAAATCACCCTTCCAGTTATAAAGGTTGTGCTGTATATAAAAAATTGCAAGCTATGAGGGTAGCTACTAAAACTGGGAAGAAATACAATGAGAGAAGTGCAATAGTTCAACCATCAACTAGTTCTGCTGCAGATATCCAACAACCATCTATTCTTGATATACCACAGGAGCATTTGCAGAGTCGTTCTTACTCTCAAGTACTTAAAAACCAGCATCAATCATGTCAAAGCAACTCTCATAACAATGAGAATGTCAACATTGCTATAACACTTCAGACATTTTTAGCTGAAATAAAAACATTATTTAAAGATATGATGCAGCAGCAAAGTCAGCTTTTAAGTAATCTCATGAACACTATCATGACAGCTTTACTTAACAAGAAATGAGCTACTTGAAAGTTGTAACTTGGAATGCTAATGGTGTATTTAACCATAGACAAGAACTACAAATGTATCTAATACAAAATAATATTGACATACTCCTGTTATCTGAAACACATCTTGTGAGTACACGTCATGTCACATTTGTTGGTTATGACTCATACTACACCAATCATCCTGATGGTACAGCGCATGGAGGCACAGGAGTTGTCATAAAAAGTGATATAAAACATCATGAATTAGGAAAATATAATCAAAATTACCTACAGGCAACTAGTGTAGCAATAAATTGTACCTTAAACAGAACCATTGTTGTGTCCGCAGTTTATTGTCCACCGAAACATCGTATAAAGCAAGAACAATTTAGTGCTTTTTTAAAAACACTGGAGCCTACCTATATAATAGGCGG
This sequence comes from Coronaproctus castanopsis, assembly GCA_032883995.1. Classification (NCBI taxonomy): domain Eukaryota; kingdom Metazoa; phylum Arthropoda; class Insecta; order Hemiptera; family Monophlebidae; genus Coronaproctus; species Coronaproctus castanopsis. The sequence goes on from CM065054.1 coordinate 53,611,438, forward strand.
TGACTTTAATGCCAAAAATATTTATTGGGGATCTAGGCTTACTTTGCCAAGAGGTAAGCAGTTGAAATTAGCAATTGATGATAATAAAAGTACTGTTATATCACCTGGTACTCCTACCTATTGGCCAACTGATCCATTGAAAATACCAGATTTGTTAGACTTTTTTATAACTAGAGGGCTACCAGAAAATTTCATCGATGTTATATCAAGCAATGATCTATCGTCAGATCACTCGCCAGTGATATTGACATTAGGCAGAAATATCATTAGAAAACTATGTAAACCAAAGATCTTTACAAAATATACAAACTGGGATACTTTTCGTAACCAACTAGAAGAAAAAATTAATTTAAAAATATCATTAAAAAGTAAGGAACAGATTGAAGCTTCTATTGAATACTTCAATAATCTTATGCAGCAGGCTGCTTGGTTAGCTACACCAAACAAATTTAAAAGTGAATACAAACCATCTGTTTACTATCCTGCAGAAATAAAGCAAGAAGTAAATCTCAAGAGACAATTAAGGAAAAAGTGGCAAAGATATAGATTTCCTTCTGATAAAGCAGCACTGAATTATCAGACAAAAAAAGTAAAAAAATTATTACAAAACTTAAAAAATAAATCATTTAAGGAATATCTATCTAATCTATCGCCACTGAAGCAAAGTGACTACTCTCTTTGGCAAGCTGTACGAACCTTGAGAAAACCTAAAGAAGCAGCACATCCAATTAGGAAATCTAACGGTAACTGGGCTCGTACAGACCTTGATAAAGCAGAGGAATTTGGCAAACATTTAGCAAATACCTTCAAACCTAATGCAGGCATTTTGAATACTCTCCCTATGTCAAGCAATTTTGATACATCGAAACCAATAAGGCCAACTTCTCCAGCAGAAATTAAAAAAATAATTAATCTAATGAATCCTCATAAATCTCCAGGCTATGATCTAATCTCAGCCAAAATCCTGAAAGAACTGCCGAAGAAAGGCTTAGTTTTATTAACATATATTATTAATGCTATAATTCGGCTTGAATACATTCCCATTCAACTAAAATTTTCCCAAATTATAATTGTGAAAAAACCATCAAAGTCACCAAGTGAACTGACATCATATAGACCAATCTCGTTGTTACCAATACTCTCGAAGCTGTTTGAAAAAATCATGGTCAAACGTTTAATGCCTATAGTCGAAGACAAAAAAATTATCCCTGAACATCAATTCGGTTTTAGAGCTAAACACGGTACCATCGAACAAGTACATCGCATTACTGATATGATAGAAACATCTTTGGAACAGAAAAAAGTTTGCGACACTGTATTCATGGACATTAGTCAAGCATTTGATAGAGTTTGGCATGAGGGCTTATTGCATAAAATCAAATGTCAATTTCCTCTTCAAGTATTCAGAATCCTTGAATCATATCTCAGTGAAAGATTCTTTTCTGTAAAATATGGCAGTGAAGAATCGCAAATATATTCAATAGAAGCAGGAGTGCCTCAGGGTAGTGTGCTGGGGCCGCTGTTGTACCTCATATACACGGCTGATGCTCCCACTCTGCCTGATGTTGAAATTGCTACTTTTGCAGATGACACGGCTATTTTGTGTTCAGACGAGTGTCCAATAAAGGCAAATACGCGTCTACAACTAGCGATTGACAAATTATCGGACTGGTTTATGACATGGCGTATCAAAGTAAATGAAAACAAATCGGTACACACAACTTTTACTAATCGGAGATTAAACGATAGCAATGTAATGATGAATGGAAATATTATCCCATTAAAAGACGAAGTCAAGTATTTGGGAATATACTTGGATAAACGGTTAACGTGGAAGAAACATATCGTAACGAAGCGTACCGAAATACGCATTAAAATTAATCAGATGTACTGGCTTTTAGGGAGAAAGTCAGAACTAGCAGTTGAAAATAAGCTATTGCTCTACAACCAGGTCGTCAAACCTGTCTGGAAATACGGATGTCAACTATGGGGCTGCTCGAAAAAGAGTAACATAGCGATTATACAAAGATTACAAAATAAATGTCTAAGAATCATTACAAATGCGCCATGGTATGTGACCAATCAAACTCTGCACACAGACCTAAAGATAAATTACGTAAAGGATGAAATCGTGCAAACAGCTAAAAATCATGCCGCAAGACTGGAGTCACATCCGAATAATATGGCAGTTGCACTGTTAGATAACTCTGCAGTAATTCACAGATTAAAGAGAACAAAATTTATGGATCTAGTATAAAGTATACATTCCGTATACATATTGTATGAGATCCTGTCACTGGACAGGATTCTTTAACAAGCCATATGTTACTGAGATATTACATTTACTTAATAGCCTATAGAGCTAGTTGTAAATTAGCAAATATTTATAAAAAAAAAAAAAAAAAAAATATGTAAAATTGCAGGAAACATTTAAAATACAAAAAAACCTGTTTTAAAAATGGCAGAGTGTATACACACTTTTCTTATCAAAATTAACTTATAAGTATCTTAGTTTATTTATTGACAGAACTAGGGTTTATAACTGACTTACTAGAAAAGGACATATTTTATACGCCTATGCTTATATCTTTTATACCCGTGCCGTAGAGATTGTTGGTAATTGTAATCGAATTTACTATTGGAATATCCGAAAATGATGTATTTAAAGCCTACACCTAGTAAAAATTATTGACCAAGTTTTCTCATCATTAAGTTTGAGTTTCTATTTATAGAAAATTGCATATTACGTTTATTCGTTTTATCAATGTGATTCCAAATTTTAATTTATTCTTTATATGAGGTAAATTATTAAGCTTTTAACAACGAGTTCAAGATATTATGAATATTGTATTATATATTAAAAAGTGTTGAATATAATTAGATATTTCTCATCTTAATCTATTTTATATGTACATGAGCATCAATGACGTATTAAATGATTCGAGGCCCATGGGCAAAAACAGCGTAATAAGGAAAAAGTAGGAATTTAAAAATTATTAGGTACACAAAAATATACATATAAAAACACTAAAAATTTATTAATTTAAACGAATCTTGAAAAATAAGGAATTTATTTTTATTTATTTTGATAAAATTAAAATATATCAAATAGATAATACATTTATACCAACAAATACTTATACAGAATACTTATTCAAAAACATACAGAAAATTAAAGAAAACATTTTCGTGCTTTTTTCTTCGGCGACATTTTTTATAATCTCATTAATACCGATTTCTCGTTCTGTAAATTGTCATTTAATTTAAACGGTCTTGAGCAATTTATGTTTTTAATCCATTTTTTACAATAAATAATTTAGAGAATGATCTTACACCCGTTACATTGCTACTCAAACTACTTTATTTAGAATTAAAGATGAACAATATCAAATGCTCATAGGGGAAGTGACTATAGAGACGAATAGAGCAATAACAATTATGGAATGTTACAGATCACCGAGTAAAGATGAATGAAAATTTATAACAGAATTTCAATCAATGTTGGAGACCTATGGCATAAGGAAGGAGTTATTAGTGATCGGGGATATAAATATAGATTTAAATAAAGTAAGTAATATAGTTAATAGATATGAAAATATAATTTCGGGAAATGGATTAAGTCACATAATAAGAGAGAATACAAGAGAAGAATACGTAAAGGATAGATGCACAAAATCTTGTATTGACCACATAGCAGTAAGAGACAAAGAAGGAACAAAAGTAAATTCATTGTTAATAAACGCAAAGATAAGCGATCATTATCTAATAGGATGCAAATTGGTAAAAATGAATCAAAATATAAAGGAAGAAAAAATACAGAAGAAAAGTATCGATGAGGTGAAATTAAAAGGAAATTTGAAAAATGGGAAATAATGGAGAACTTAAGTCTCGAACAAATGTATACACAAATAATGGAGAAATGGGAAGAGATATATAAAAAGTGCACTAATGTGCATAAAAGTAATACAAAAACTAGGAGACAAGTTGCGAATAAAGAATGGATGACTAAAGAAATTTTAGAACTTATACGAGAACGGGATATTTTATTTCAAAAATGGAGGAAAAGACGTACGAATAAAAAACTGGAGGAATTATATAAACAAGCGAGAAATAAAACGAAAATTAAAATTAAGGAAAGTGGATGAAATAATTAAAAAGTATATAGGAGATGGTGAAGACACAGCAGATAAAATATTGGATACTTTCATAGAACAAGTCAATCAAATCCACAGTTGTGAAGAGAAATTATGCAAAACGTACAACAAGCCACCGGAAAAGTAATTTATATATACCTACCGCAACAGTAGAAAAAATTAAACAAGTAATAAAAAAAAAGCTACAGTGTATGATAAAGTTAGGATAAAAGATTTACAAACATGTAACGATAATTTCTACATAGTACTTACAAAACTAATAAATAAATCTATCAGAGAAGGAAATATACCGCAAGATATGAAAACCGGAATTGTAAGGCCGATGTATAAAAAAAGGTAATCACAAAGACTTAAATAATTACAGACCGATAACGATAAGAACATCCTTAAGCAAGGTATTAGAAAAATATGTAGGAGAATATTTAAAAAATTATTTATCAAATAACAGTATCATAGATGCGTGTCAGTATGGATACCGAGAGAATAAATCTACGACAACATTACTGATAAATTTTTCAGAATTGATAAATAAAAACGTTGGTTCAGGCAAGTAATGTTTAGTATTATTTATAGATTTTACAAAGGTATTCGACACAGTAATACATGACAATATTAGTCAAAGATTTAGATTGCCTATATTATATAATAAAATACTAGCCGAATCATGAACGAAAGGAAACTAGGGGATTGGAAAAAAGAAATTAAATCATTGTTGATAAATAATGAGGGGATAACAATACCTTAAGATGAAGAAGAATTTGTTTTTAGTAAAAAAGAAAGAAAATCGCCGAGTGAGGAGAAAGGAAAGAGAAAACGAAAAAGAACACCAATAGCCGATTAAAACGTTTATTACTTTGTTTTTTTCATTTTTTTTTTTGTTGGAAATGGAGAATTAAAAGAAGGGGGGATGATATTGGAATAGATGTATGGAAAGGGTGAACAGAAGAGGAAAAGGAGAAAAGAGAGGAGAGAAGAAACAAGAAGCGTAATAATTGAAACAAGATCTAGGTTGTATAATTACAAAATTAAATTTATATGTAATATGCTCGTAGTATAAGGAATTATTGTAAAATTTAAAAATTGCAATAAACGAAAACACCCTTTATATGTCGGTCTACCCGTTCGCAGCAATAAAATAGTAGTAGTACATAAACACATTTCACACAATAAGAACACAAACCTTGGTAATACACACAAGAGGTCACATAACATATCTACATTTTCACAACACCCCAGTAACATAAACATAACAACACAATCATAACACATAAATGAGTAGAGTAGTTGAGAAGTAAGGAGAATATTCATTTTAATAACATAACATATTTCACGCACACCATGGTAGTACACACACATGAAGAAGAGGGAAAAATAATTAATAAATATAACAAAGGGTTGTCTGCCGACGGGTAAAACCGGCGGAAGCCCATAATGGGAAAGGGATGGTTATAAAAAATAAATAAAAAAAAGAATACATTGCTTGCTCTTTATATTAAATTTTTTCAATAGTTTAATTCTTTTTGTGGAGGCCCTGGGCCAGTGACTGAAGTACCCTTATGTAAATCTGTCCCTGATGAAGATACACTTATATCTTTCGCATTGTGCAGTATTTTGAATAAGTTATATGGGTATAAATATAATATTAATTAAACTACAATAAATGTGCCGGAAATAATAGACACGTCCATTCATGAAAAAATCTTACAATATAATTTAAAAAATAATAAATATATGACATACGACATTGGTGATGGAACAAATATGGAATAAAGAAACATATAACGAGAGTGTGAATTTTAGAATTATTTGATTGCAATTAGTAATATTTGACCTTAGAACGAACAAAAAGAAGGTCAAGGTTGAACAAATTGTTTCACTTTTACAAATTTCGGTTACATGAATCACAATTTAATTTTTATAGATAGTTACAAAAACTTGCAAAGCATTAAGTTATATCTGAACATACTGAAATAGTATCTACATTGATATATATTAAGATAAACATGATTAAAGTATCTTCAACTATATCGGAAAACGTAAAAATCGTGATTAACTTTCTAGCAATTACATAGGATAAATAAATGAAGACTTGACAGCTAAATTATAAATAACAAAAGAAAGCCAGCAATATCATTAACTTATATATGAAAAAATGAAGTTATAACACAAGTACATTTTTTTCAAACTGGAAACTTACCAAATATTCTTTTCTTACATATTCCGCTTTTTCATGAATTTAAGTGGAACGTTCGCAATATCCAAAAAAAAAATTGATCGTAATTATATAAATCGGCGGAATAAATGAAAGTACTAAATCACAAATTAATAGTCTGTTAAATCAAATACGCACGAAACTAAAATATCTACCTAAGTTAACAAAATTTCTAACGCCAAGTATAAACTTATGGAACTCTGGTTATAACGCATCAATACGTCGAATGAAAGTGAAAGATGTTAGGTGCTTTAAGAATATGTTAGTGCCTTATATAACTACCAATAGTGATGATAGAATTCAGAAAGAAGTTAAAAACTAGTTTTAACCCTTTTTCAATGTGTAGGAAAATCTATTATGGATGATGAACATCTCAAAATAAAAGAAGGAGAATATAAATGAAATTTTTTATACTAGAGAAAGGACCACTATTGTGATGAATAAAGGAAATGAAAGTGGCTATCCCATACATTTACTTGCGACACGCACACCATGCACAAAATTAACATCTGTAACTCAATTTTTTTTTAAGTGAAGGTATATCCAACCTATTTTGAGATACAAAGACGAGTTTGTCAATATTTCTCCCGATTTTTTATATAAATCCGTCGAAAAGAATCATTCTTTTTTATATCTATCAAGTAAATATAAATATCACAATAAGGGAATATCTGCCACACAAAATCGCCGCGTGATTGAAAAAAAAAATGGTCGGTGAGCTCTGCAATATAGGATTCTAACAATAAGAGAAAATAATGAAACTCGAACGCACGATCCGAACTTTCCTAAAGTAACCACAAAGAAAAGCTGAAAGAAAAAATGTTCATTAAAAAAGGAATATTCGGTTCGTTTTTGTGAGATCAACAGGAAGAATGTAGGATGACCAACGTATAAAAAAGCGACATTAAATATTCTGATGATGCTGTAAAGAAATTAGAAGTCATCAGACCTATAGAAGCAATGACATGGAATGCCAGATAAATTAAAGCACAGCGCAAACCAGGTTATTTAATTTGTAATTCTTAACCAGTTAATGTAAAAGAAGATTTTTTGATTAGCGAAAGCATAAAATTACATCGATTGAATAAATTAATTTTTTTCCATATTACTGCTAAAATTAGATTGATTTCGTTGCATATAATATATATATATATATATATATATATATATATATATCTCACGTTAAATATATATTTGTACATTATAAGATGTGAAATATAATTAATTTACATTTTATCCGTTTAAAACTGCATTTGTTTATGATAACTACATCTTTAAGCACACAACGTATAATCAAAAATCTGAGAAAAATTAACTCAGTGGCGTATAATTAGAAATAACGGAATTCTATCGCTACTGCTATTCGAAATTAAATTCATTTTTTTCACATATTATCGTTAAAATTCGATTGCTTTCGTGGTACATACATATATTTCACGTTAAATATGGCTGTTAAATAATTCAAATAATTCATTTACACTTCACCCATTTAAAGCTGCATTCGTTTATACAACGTATTGTATAGTCGTTCCAAATAAAAAAAAGTCTGTTCGGTAAAACTTGTCAAACGAGTTCACATCGTGAAATCGAAAATCTTCAGTTGTATGTATCTTATTAAAATATAGAACATCGCGTTAATAAAGAATTTATAAAATCGAAATCGGCTAGACCACTAGTACATTATTTTGGGTAACACTGATTTTTCGTCATCTCATTTTTCCTATATGTATTTCACATATGTGTAATAATGGTTTCTATACCCTACAAGTATTTCTTTTTCGCTCTCACGTATACTTAAAAACCAAATGGTCGCTGTAGCAGTTCGTTCTTTTTCGCATGCCTATTTGTTTTTCACTCCCACGCATATGTGAAGACGGTAACCGGTTTAACAGCGAACGGCGATTTAATCACTGTTGTCACGAATGACGCCATTGGAATTTTCAAAGGGACAGAATTTACGACTAGCGATTAGTTTTATGAGTCTTACTTTCGTCGCGTGTCTGTTCACCCCTATTAAGTCGCCTTTTGCTGTTAAACCAGTTACGGTCTTCACATATGTGTGGGAGTGAAAAACAAATACGCATACGAAAAAGGACGAACTGGTACAGCGACCATCTGGTCTTTACCTATACGTGAGAGCGAAAAAGAAATACTTGTAGGGTATAGAAACCATTTTACACATATGTGAATATGTATCGGAAAAATGAGAATGACGAAAAATCAGTGTTACCCAAACTAGCGTACGAGCAGACATAACGATTTCGAAAGTTATTTATTAACGCGATGTTTATACCGAACAGTCTTTTTTTTTTATTTGGAGCGACTATATACAATACATTGTGTAAACAAATGCAGTTTTAAATAGGTGAAGTGTAAATGAATTATTTAACACACTTATTTAACGTGAAATATACGCAATGAAATCAGTCTAATTTTAACGATAACACGCTAAAAAAATATTTTAATATCGAATAGCAATATCGATAATAATTACACGCAAGTTATTTCTAATTACACTAAGTTAATTTTTCTTGAAATAATTCAAACGATATAATTTTACGCTTTCGCTAATGAAAAACTTGTTCTTTTACGTTAACTGAATTACAACGCAAAGAGAAAACTAATCTGGTTTTTATTCTGCTTTAATTTATCCTCCGCTATTCTACTTCACAAACTTGTGCTTCAATAGGTGATCGGAATATGTCACTTTTTTACACGCTGGCCAACCTACATTCTTTCTGTTGATCTCACAAAATCGAACCGAATTCTCCTTTCTTAATGAACATTTTTGTTCTTACGTTTTCCTTGTGGATACTTCAGCATAGACCCCGCGTCCGAGTTTCGTTATTTTCTCTTATTGTTAGAACCCCATATTTTTTATATATATATATAATTATCCTTATTTAACCCCATCGGGTTCTGCTTTTTTTGTTATCATTGTATAGCGCACCGTTCATTTTTTTCAATTGTGTGACGAAGTTTGCACGGCAGATATTCCCTTATTGGCTATTTTTTGCGTTTTTCCGTTCACTGAACCGAACGCAAACTTACAGGTTGGTTTTGTGCATGTGCAATTTTTAATTTCAACTCTCTTTGAAATTATAAGGGCGTTTTAATTTAAATTATTATCATTGCTATATGATAAAAGTTTACACATCTCAAACCAGATTTTAACGATACAATAATAATTATAATAAAAACTGTGGCTATAGGTACGCACGTTTGCAACTATCATGGTAAGTGTGCGTCGACTTAAACCTAAGCTCTATTTAGATGAACGTCTCTCTAAATAAAAATCCTTTTGTTTGCTATTATATCAACATTGTGTATTGCTAATTAACTAATATGGTGCTTGTATCGAGCGATCTTTCTGAGACATATATAATAAAATTATAAAATTCTTATCTCGTTATGCGTCACATATTGAAAATGTTATAAGTCGCTATTTTCAAGGACTCGACATTAATGTTCTTTAGTCAAACACTCTGACAACTAAAAAAATCTATTGAGAGGCAAGCTAACTTATTTGTAATATAAGGAATATATATATATATATATATATATATATATATATATATATATATATATATATATATATATATATATATATATATATTGATATTATTGATATTTATATTAATTTGATACAGATATAAAAAAGAATGATTCCTTTCAGACGGATTTTTATAAAAAATCTTGGAAAATATTGACAAACTCGTCCTTGTGTTTTTGAAAATAGGTTGGCTATATCTTCACTTAAAAAAAACAAACAAAAAAAAAACGGATATTAATTTTATACATAGTGTGCGTGTCGCAAGTATATGTGTAGAATCTCAACTCACAGTTTCATTCTCTTTGTTCATCACAATAGTGGTCCTTTCTGTAGTATAAAAAATATCATTCACATTCGATTTTTTTTATTTTGGGATGTTCATCATCCATAATAGATTTTCCTATATATCGAAAAAAGGGTTAAAACTTGTTTTTAACTTCGTTCTGAATTCTATCATCACTATTGATAGATTGATAGTCATATAAGGCAGTAACATATTCTAAAACATCTAAATATCTTTCAGTTTAATTCTAAGTATTGATGCGTTCTAACCAGTTTCATAAGTTCATACCTGGCGTTAGAAATTTTGTTATTACTACTATAACTTATGTAGAGAACAATCAACTAATTTATTTTCAGTTTCGTATGTATTTGATTTAACAGACTATTACTTTGTGATTTAGTAACTTCGTTTATTCCGCCGATTTATATAATTACGATCAATTTATTTTTGGATATTGCGAACGTTCCACTTAAATTCATGAAAAAACCGAATATGTAAGAAGAGTATATTTGGTAAGTTTCCAGTTTGAAAAAGTATACTTTTGTTATATCTTCATTTTTCATATATAAGTTAATGATATCGCAAGTCTTTTTTTGTAATTAATAATTTAGCTGTCATGCCTTCATTTTTGTATTCTTTGTAATCGCTGGAAAATTAATCAGGGGATCTTTACGTTTTCCGATATAGTTAAAAATACTTTAATCATTTTTATCTTAATATTATTCAATGTACATACTATTTCAGTTTGTTCCGATATAACTTAATGCTTTGCAAGTTTTTGTATAAAAACAAATACATATATACACTATCTACAAAAATTTAATTGTAATTCATGTAACCGAAATTTGTAAAAGCGAAACAATTTGTTCAACCTTGTCCTTCTTTTTCGTTCGCTCTAAGGTCAAATATTACTAACTACAATCAAATAATTCTAAAATTACCACTCTCTCTTTACATGTTTCTTTATTCAATATTTGTTTCATCACTACTGTCATATGTCATATATTTATTATTTGTTGTTATATTGTAAGATGATTTTTTAATGAAGGGACGTGTTTATTATTTCCGGCACTTCTATTGTAGTTTAATTAATATTATTTTTATACTCATACAACTTATTCAAAATACTGCACAATGTGAAAGATAGATAATGTATAGGTATCCTCATCAGGGAGGGATTTACATAAAGGCACATCGGACACTGGCCCAGGGCCCCCACGAAAATAATAAAACTATTGAAAAAAAATGTTAATATAAAGAGCAAGCAATGCATATTCCTTAATTCTAGATAAAGGAATTTTTTCCGAATGTTGAAATAGTCATACGGGTATATTTAACGTTAATGAGTAGCAACTTAACCGGCGAAAGATCATTCTCCAAATTATTTATTGTGAAAAATGGATTATAAACATCAATTGCTCAATATCGTTTAACTTAATTGACAATTATGAGTACGAAGCGAGATATATTACGAGAAATAGGAATTAATAAGATTATAAAAAATTTCGCAGAAAAAAAAGTAGGAAAATATTTTGTTTTATAAGTTTTTGAATAAGTATTCTATATAAGTATTTGTTGTTATAAATGTATTACCTATTCGATATATTTTAATTTTATCAAAATAAATGAAAATAAAGTACTTATTTTTCAAGATTCGTTTAAATTAATAAGTTTTTAAAAAGTTTTTTATATGTATATTTTTGCCGATGCAATAGTTTTCAAATTCATAATTTTTTTCCTTGTCCCTTACGTTGTTTGTACTCATGGGTCTTCAATTATTTAATACGGCAATGTACATATAAAATAGATTAATATGAGAAATATTTAAATATATTCAACACTTTTTATTATATAATACAAGATTCATAATATCTTGAACTCGTTATTAAAACTTAATAATTTGCCTGATATAAAGAATAAATTAAAATTTTGAATATGATTTACATTTATAAAACGAATAAACATATCCAATTTTTCTGTAAGTGGACAATCGAACTTTAAATGAGAAAAATTGAGTCAATCATTTTTACTAAGCGTAAGCTTTCATTAAATCATTTTCGTATATTCCAATAGTAAATTCGATAGGTGACTACAATTAGCAATCTCTACGACACAGGTATAAAGCATAGGCGTATAAAATATATCCTTTTCCAGTAAGCCAGTTGTAATATAAACCCTAGTTCTAATGTTAACAAAAAAATTAAGCTACTTGTAAGTTCATTATGATAAGAAAAGTGTGTATAAACTCTATCATTTTTAAATGCAGTTTTTTTTTTGTATTTTATATTTTTCCTGTAATTTTACGTATAAGTTCTCTCTTTATAAAAATTGTTAGCTTTGATTATATTTTTACCAATGGGTTTTCCGAAGAGAGTTTTTTATTTTGTATTTATTAATAATGTAGAAACACATTAATGGCATAATAATATAAATTTTCAGTTTATATAATATAGTAACTTTTTAAACATTTATAAAAAATTAAAAAAAAAACAGTTAACTAACCCACGTATAATTTAACTATTGCTTGTAAAATAAAATTTTATTTTGTGGATAGATAAAATACAATAGCCGCTGAATGAATTACACAACAATAATATAAACATAGGTGATGGAATCTATTAATTCTAACCAATCATGAATATGAAAATTATTTATATACACCCTAACTATTTTACTTTTTAATTGGTAACACACACAAAAAGTATATTAAAATGTCGACATTCCTGAAACGATTCGCACTATAAATAAATATAAATCAAAATGTGCTTATTAATAAATACATTAATAGAATACAAATCATTTCACTACTAATTAAAAGTTTATTCATATTGATTTTAACATAATGAAATAATTTACCCGGAACACTAAAAATATTAACAAATCAGAATTATGCGAAATAATGCTCCTTGAAAACTAATTGATTAAAAATCATAATGGACAATTAATGATAATTTAATAATGATGTCAAATATATCTGTTTGTAAAGTACAAAAACTATCAAAAATGTTTTATGAGATTTGCAAAAAACATGTGAACAAAATTAATTTAATTATTCATTATTTACATTAATATAAAGTATAATTAAATTAGTGAAATTTATACATATGTATTAAATTGCATCGTGCAAATACACACACACATATATATACATATATATATAAACATGTACCGCGAGATACTTATATAATATATATTTATATACACATACTTTAATGCTTTAAATTATAACTTTATAGTCAGTTACCAAAAACTAATTTTTAACATCTTAATAAAATGGAAAATTTTCATTATAACACGTATAAAATAGAGTTTTTTCAACACAAAATTGAAATGTTTGAAATTTTTATAAACAATTAATTATATTAAATTGTACACACGTCTAATAGTTGTAATTTTAAGAAAATATTTCCCATTCTGTTTATAATTAACAGAATACAAAACACATTTGTTATATGATAGGAAAGTCCGCAAAAATAACTGAAACATTATGGACGTAGTATTAGTTTTATTAAAATTATATTTTCAGAAATTGTAATTTTTCTAATAAAAATTGTAGACAATAAAATAAATGTTACGCAATAAAGAAACCATGGCACAAAATCACAATACGTAATTTTTGTTTACTAATAAGAAAAAAACCTGAATAGGGTAAAAATGAAGGAGTAGTTTTTATTTCTAAAAACATGCACGCGTTCATCACATATATGTGAAATTATATAAGTATGTGTATATATATGTGTGTGTTGTGTGCGTGTGTATGGTGCATTTATGAAAACTGATTTTAACGCGTTTTTTTTTTGTCCGTATTCATACAAGAATTCGAAAATTATTTGAATATCAAACCAAATATCAGTTTAATCTGATTTGTGATGTTTCAGTACATTCATCGGATTATTTAGATCGCTAATTTAACGTAAACTGTATATACACTACATGTCACTATTTGTGTGATTATCCCTATATTACATTGAAACTCCTATGAATGAACTTGAATATTTTCATTATCATTACGATATTTTCGAATCCAATTGTGTATGTGTGCGCGTGTAATGCGCGATTTCACATTATATCAAATACACAATGATAAGATATATACATATTTATTAGATACCGCTATTTTGGGAAGCAATGAAGGAAACGAATAAAAAGGAATGCAGAAATACACGAAACTACTATCTTCCCCTTTTTTTATAGAATTGAACTCTGGCTTAAGCATATTTTATGTAGAGATATGGTAGTGTGTGTGTGTGTTGATGTAATACTAAGTATTTTTGAAGTAATTACGAGCATATGTAACACACGGAAACGAATTATTTCTTTTCCTTTTCTGACACATTAAACTCCTAACCGTGTTCTTTCCCAGAAGTATGAAGAGATTAGTTAAAACGTCTAATATCGAGGGTGATTTTATTTATTACACAATTAACACTTAAGGGGACAGTTACAAGACAACTGATGACATTTACGAGGCGGCCTTTATGGTGGGTCTTGGCGTCATTCCTGATCACGGTCGATTTAATAGGGGTGATTTGACACGCGACGAAAGTAGGACTCTGACGATCTATAAGACTAATCGATAGTCGTAAATTCTATTTCCTTTGAAAATTCGCTTGGTATCATCGCCGGTAACAGTGGTTTATCTATTCCCGAGTATTTTACATATTTAACGGCTTGTAATTACGAAATAATAGTAATCATAATAATATGTATTAGTAATTTTTTTTTATTTTTAATGTGAATTTTTTTTAGTTCACATTTCGTTCGGGAGTTTTTTTTTTTTTTTTTTTTGGGGGGGGGGGTTTATTACTTATTTCAAGTTATTATTTATTCATAAAATTTTAATGTTTTCGATTTCTATTAAGGCGAAACGTGGTAATAAGATTTGAAAATCTAAGCCTATAAAGTAAAATATTTCGAGTAGTAAACAAATTATAATACATTAATTATTATATAGCTAATCATTATTTGATCGTAGCGCCATCTAACGTCTCGTCGTGGAGAGACGTTAAATTAATCAGCTAAATTTATCCGGATCACTGTTTTATTTAGTACTTGTTACCGGTACAATAATAATAATAATAATTATTATTATTATTATTATTAAATCTTCTTCATTCCTCAATCTTAAACTAAGATCGGTGAATCTTTCAGAATTTTTGTGGAAATTGCCATTTTCTTCATGTGTTCCATAACACGATGCTTTTATATCTTTTCGTATCTGTTTAATATAATTCCGCCTCGGCCTTCCTCTTTTCTCTTTTCCCTTCTAACGGTCCTTCAATTATCTGCGTTAAATACTGATTATGTCTGAGTACATGATCCATTTATTTCTTCTTTCTTTTAGTTTCTTCGTCAGATTTCTTTCTTTAATTAAATTAAACACTAGTTCGTTGTTTATCTTATCTGTCCATTTTATCTTCTCCATTTTTCTATCAGGTTATGCTTCTATTTTCTTTTGCGTTGTTTTATCAATCGTCCAACTTTTTTTTTCTGATCCATAAAGTAGTATACTCCGTACAAATGTTTTAATAAAATTTTTCTTCGTATCTGTTTTTAATTTTTTCATAGAGGCTATCTTCGCAATTGCGATTTTTATATCTGGTCTCCACTTTTACCATCTTCTGTTATTATGAGACTGCCTAAATATTTTCGTTTTTTAACTTGCTCTATTATTTCACCGTCTATTATTATATTAACTTTTTTGTCGAGATCTTTTTCGCCGCTTCTCATAACCCTGGTCTTATTTTTATTTATGCGCATATTATATTAAAATTTTATTCATTTTCCGCGAAGAATTATTTAAATCTTTCTCGCTTTCTGTTATCACAACTATATCATCTATAAAGAGATTTACTTTCATTCCCTTCCAACGGTTATTCCATTGTTCCTACTTCCACTGTTTTATTGCTTGATCGATCTCTTTCCGTGTATTTAATATTAAATTTCGCGCTATTTGTTTTCGACGTAATCTATACGAGCTTTATTTCTCTTTCGTTGATATTAAGTTTTTTCAATGCGCTTTTTAGCAGATTCCAATTACATCTGTCGAAAGCCTTAGGAAAGCCAAATATATCGATTTATTTCTATTCTTTTTTCGATGATCAGTCTTAATCCTAAAATTGCTTCTCTCGTTCCTTTTCCCTTTCTAAAACCATATTGTTCTTCACTTGGTCTATTTTATTATTTATACGATTTTCGTTACGATTTTCGACGCGTGTGGAAGCAGATTTAATCATTCTATGATGTTATTCACATTTTGTTGTACCGTTCTTTTTAGGAATTAGCATTATATCGCTTAAAGTCTATACAGGGAGCTCGTTTTTTTTTTCATATATTTCTTTTATTAAATCACACATCTTGTTCTTTTTCATCCGGTGATTTTTAATTACTAATGTTGTCATATCCAGGAGCTTTTCCTGTTTTCAGCTTAATGCTTTTTCTTCGAATTCTGCTCTCATTATTGGTGCTCCTATATTATCTTCTGTTATATTTTCATTTAGGTAGAACTTATCATATTTATTACGATTTGTTCTTCTTTATACGAGCTTTCTATGTATCGTCTTCCATCTGTCCGCTATTTCTTCTTCATCTCTATCACTAGTTTTCCATTTTCATTTACTATTCCATTTATTTTTGTAAAAGCAAAATTGTGATCTTATCTCTCTTTATACGCGTTTTCTACATTTCCTTTTCGAATAATACTTGCACTTCTTTACATTTCTCTTCTAAGGATGCCTGTGTTTCGCCTTTTTTGCTTCTCTATTTATTTCGTTTCTATATTTTTTCCACATTCCTTCGATTGTATTTAGTAATTTTTATACTTTCTTCTTGTTTCCATTAAATCGATTACTTTGTAATCCATGGTTTTCTATCGATTTTTTTCCCTTTACCTAGTGCATTTTTCGCTGCTTATAGCTTTTTTAATCTGATTCCATTTTTCATCGATACTACCTGTATGCGTATCTTTATATGTTTTCTTAAATATTCTATCATTTCTTTTTGGATATGCAGTTTGTATATTATTCTTCTTTTTCAGTTTTCTCATATTCTTACTTGGTCAAATCTTTTTCTATCCGTTTTTTTTTTTTTTTTTTTTATATATATTTCAGTTCTGTTTAACACCAGATTGTGATCGCTATGTCGGCGCCTGGATATGTTTTACACTGTTTTATCTGGTTTTTATATCTATTTCTGACCAGAATATAGTCTAGTAAATTCTTATATCCTCTGGCATTTTCCCAGAATCTCCTTTCATGCTGTTTAAATAGCGTATTTCCTATTATCAATTCATTTTGTTTGCAGAAGTTTATTAACATTTCTCCTTTCTTATTTCGTTCGTCCACGCATTCGTCTTCTTTTTCTTTCCCTACTATCGCCGTTCCAATCGTCTAGTATTATTAAATTTTCTTTCGGAGGATCTACATATGTTATTGTATCTTCTATTCGAGCGTATATTTCCTGCGCTTCTTCATCTGTGTATTCATTTGTTGGCCCCTATATACACTTGTATTATTGTTGTTGTTGTTATTACCGGAAGTGTTTCTATTTTAACTAGTATTATTCTAACGCTTGCGAATATGTTTTAATTTTATTCGCCGATTTTAATCATTGCTCCAGAAATCATTCTTGTTTACGATATTTCCAATACATCAACTTGCGGTGTCTTTTCATTTCGAGTTCTATATTTTCCAATTATCCATACACCCGCATCGATCTAATATATTCCAAGTTCCTACGTTCATAATTGGTTTTATCGTCATCTCTTTTTTTTTCTTCTTTTTCAAGGCGCATATTTTTCACACACACACAGCCTGGTTACCTACTGTTGTGCGGGTGGTTGCATATTTCTCACCATAAGTCCCCACCTTGACTTCGGCGCCGGTTGCTAGCCGGGTCGCTTGGCATATCTTATTTCTATACTTGTAAAATAATGAGGTAGTTTTCCGTTGCTTTCCTCATCGCAGTTTTAGAACTACTTCAGTAATATGTGCTCCGTGCTTGCTAAATATCTGTTCTATGGCTGTAACTTCTGTTCTCCACCCACGGGCACAGTACTGGTTGCGCTGCTTCCGCAACCGGTGGACCACTCTTCGTCTGACTCCTCCTCCGAGACCTGTCCAGCTTGGCAGACCCTTAGTGGTAGTATACACTACCGCTGGCATAGCTCTCGGAAAACCCCTCCGCCGCGATATAAGTCGATGATCCCCGGAGGGGATTATTAAATAATAATTATTATGATTATAATAAAAGATCGACGAAATACGTGTAAACGGAAAAGTAAAAGGAGTGGAATTTTTTCAATTTCTTTTCAAGCGGTAAAATTATTTCATTCTTGAAATATAATTTTTTTCCCATTATTGAGAAGTTTTCGAATGCGTATTTTTTTACGTGTAATAAAAAAAATAGCATTTTATTATACATATTATTCTAAGCATCGTCCGGGTGCTGTAAATTTCTCTGAAAAATTATATCATTATGCAGGATAACATTGCGTTACTCCTAAATTCTCGTCTTTAATATCGCAAAAACGATATATTATTATACGGTGGTGTACACTCGGTTAAAATCAAATCGATCTCTTCCAGTATATGGAAAGAACTTAATTACACATATATTAAGGTATCTAGATTTTATAATCTGTACGAAAATACACCTAAGTATAAAAATAAAAATCAAAAATTTGTATCGAACAAGCCGGGAAGTTCCAATTAGTCCTACGCTGACAATCTCTGTATCTCATTTAGTGTTTACAGACAATAATAAGTTTCTCGAGTTTGTCTGCGGCGCTTCGAGCAAACAATTAAAAATACGAACATGGTTTTCGCAGAAAAAAATTATAAACGTATATGGATATCAACCGTGAAAGTGGAAATCGTTTTTTTTTTTTTCCCCTTTTTTAATTTAGAGAATGTATTATATATTATGTAGTAGAAAAATAAATTTAAATCTACCAGAATATAATTCTCTATTGGCGTTTTCTCAATATTGTGTTGTACAAAGCTGCGGATGGGGTAACCGAAAAGCAAACCGAATACTTCCGAGATAGTATCATACTTGGCGCCAGTTGGATAGAAAAAATACGCGACACCAAGTATTGCAGCGCGTGGGGAAAAATTGAGAAATCAACATTTTTCCAATATTAATGTTACACGGAGAAGATCCATGCGGGGTCTTTAACTGGACCGGTTTAATATCGGTTCTGTTGATTTATATATCGCTGGCGGACGTTCTATTATCCGATACGTTAGCCAACGTTCGATACACTATGAGAGAAAAACAATCGTGGCGCGATAAAAAGAATCATCTGCGAAATAAATCGAAATTTAATTTTTGAAGACGCATCGCTATAAAACGTTTTAATGAAAAAGAGTCCGGGGATAGTACTTTTGTTATTAGACGAAGATGAAAACGATTTATTCGATCATTTTTATGCTAACAAGAACACTCTATAAACATCGTGCGCCATCGTTGACGAACTCGCAAATAGGAATTATGCTACTGCTGTAACGCTGCAAAATGAAGAACAATTTATAAAAAGATATCTGCAAAAAACTAATCCTAAAACGGATACATCGCATGAAGCTGGCGGAGATAAATTCCCAAAAAAATGACGATGACCGAATTTGTATTATTTAAAGGAAGCGTCGATTTGGAAATCGGCCAAGATCGGTTTTAATATTTGTCG
This sequence comes from Coronaproctus castanopsis, assembly GCA_032883995.1. NCBI lineage: Eukaryota > Metazoa > Arthropoda > Insecta > Hemiptera > Monophlebidae > Coronaproctus > Coronaproctus castanopsis. Next base: position 53,631,325 of record CM065054.1, read on the forward strand.
TGGACGTGTTGAAACCGAGATGTTTCCAGTTTAAGAAACGATTAATTAGTTAACTACTGAATGTTGTATCTCAAATATTATTTTTATAGTAATAAAAGTGCTGCTTATTTAAATTTACCTGAACTGCGATTTGTAAGTTTAGTTAACAATTGAATTAAAGAGTTGGTAATTTTTTATTCGAGCAATAAAAAAAATGGAATATTTTTGCTTCAGTTAAATTTCTTAACATTCGTTATTAAAGCAAAATAAAAGTTTCAATCGTGTGTATTATTGCTATGACAGAGATATAAAAACAATAATTGCATTACGAATTCGTTACTGCTGGATTATTTGTGTATATATATATATGTGTGTGTGTGTGTTTAATCTCTGAATATACTAATACTTGGTCAACGGCTAATATGGAAATCAGCTTATTTCAGACAGAAGATAGACGCCAAATTTAATATATATATATATATATATATATATATATATGTGTGTGTATGTGTATATATGTATATATACAAAATTGCTGACGTCCCCTTATGTATTAATATATATATATATATATATATATATAACCATCTCGCGAAAACCTAGCCGTTGTCAGCCACTACGATGGAAATCATCTTTTTTCAGACAGAACATTAGCGCCAAATCTAATATATATATATATATATATATATATATATATTGGTTAGGTTTCATGTTTTAAACTTTATCACCCTTTAATAAGCAAAGATTATTTCTTACACAGAAGTCGAGGGTCAAAAATGGCGACGATGAAACAAAACACCACGCTGGTATCAAGTTAATTGTATTCTGTATAGTTTTCAGAATGATGGCGTCGCAAAAATACCATCTGTTCTGTTCGTTATTCAATTATAACTATGTATTTTAATAATTTACAACTATCATCATCCTGTCTGATTCGTTTCATATTTTTGTTTTTTCTTGTAATTCCGACGACTGATATAAATTTTTAATATATTTAACTAACTAAATTGTCGAACAATTTGAATTAGTACTACTTGATTTTACCGATTTCTATATGAAATTCGGTTAGCTCTTAATAAATTAAATTTATATATTAATTCGAAAATGAAAAATTTTATTTCTCGCTGAAAAAAACCACGTTAAATATGGAATCGTTTTTAGTAGAAATACTACGTTAGAACTATATATATATATATATATATATATATATATATATATATATATATATATATATATATATTATATATTTGTATATATTACAACGTTTTTAGAGTGACGGGGTATACGATTAAATTAAATAAATAAGTGAAAGAATAGAATTCAAATAGAATTTCAACATTTCAAATTCAAAAGATAGAATGGAAAAATAATACACGGTACTTAAATGCTACATATTTCTACATACGTATATACACATACATTATACTCATATATACACACATAGATATAAAACATACGCACGCATACACACATTCATGTACACATATATACGTGAAACATATAATATATACCTACGTGCCTACGATTATAACATAAACACACATTTTAGATGCATACACACGAGTAATATGTAGATAATATTATGCTTAATACTAATTTATATATAATTCCGTATAATACATAGTAGAGATAAATAGGATTTTATAATATAACGTCCGCTATGCGCATACCGGCGCGGCTAGCGGGAATTTAAACATGAACAGCTACCGTACGAATGTGCAAATTAAAAAAATAGTAACATTAAATATCGTTAGTCTAGTTTTACACGTGCACATTATTAATTGAATGTGAAATAAGAAAACAATACGTGTACATTTTATTCGGACATCGACAGTGTTTCGTATAGGGCAAAAATAAAATATTTAATTTACTCGAGCGTACGATAAATTTTGGCTTACAAGTGGGATAAACACGACTAAACTCGTAATTTAAAATACTACTAATTCAACGTAAAAATACACACACAGGCGTAAAATAATAATAATTTCAATTTCCATTTTTTAATTTCAATTTATTATGACATTTCATTAAAAAGTTTACATACACGAAAATAAAACACATACACTATGCGTATAAACTGCGCGAGCGCCGGCTAACAAATTACAAACATATATTAATATATTAATTAAGTAATAAGTGGTAAACAAATTATAAAACGCTCCTTAATCAAATATTTAATTATATACAAATCGAATTAAAATAATCACAATGCGCGCGAAAAATAAAAAAAAAATAAAAAAAAAAACCTAACTAAAGGAAAAGGAATAAATTTAATTAACTGTGTAGATACACCCGCAAACTAACGATAAACCGTGTGAGATATTAATATTATTATATAAATCATCTTCTTCTGATACATATATATATATATATATATATATATATATATATATATATATATATATACAAATAATGGCAAAATACCTTATACGTATGCACACACACACACGAACATTTATGTACCACGTGAAGACAATTTGACGTTAAAGTCTTACGCACACCAAACGCAAAAGCATCCGGTAAATGAGAGACTGCATACCCTATAATTATGAAGTTTAACTAATAAATAATTAATAAAATAATAATTAATAATAATAATATACATTGAAGTTATATACATACGGGCTGCTGATCGTCGAAATAGATAAGCTACAAGTATGAAATTTCCCAATGCAATAACAATAATAATAATAATAATAATAATAATAAATACAATAAAATGACGTTCGGGGAATAAGTTGGGATATACGTCGAATTTACAGTAGTAGTGGGGAATTTCGAAGATATAATCGCCGGTACGAATGTTAAAGATAAATAAAAAGGACCTCTTAATATAAAATTCGCCATTTTTAATTATTTTATATCTCTAGCACTAATTTATACATAAGTATAAGATCGTACTATTAAAAATAGATAAAAAAATAATAATTATTATTATTTGCCACGTATAATATATTTCTCGATCGTTCCTTTACGATTTTTATCTGTTTTTTTTTTTTGTTTTTTTTTTGTAATTTCGGTGATTAAATATTTCTTCCTACTTCCCGGCATACGTGCTGTAGTCATTTTTACACACGTTTACCGAAGTCTAGCCATATGTAATAAAATTTTTAGTGTTCCCGGTTTATAAGTTAAATTTATCGTACGTTTATTATCGTAAAAAATCGATTATTTTTCGTTCTATTTACCGATCGTTGTTAAGATATTACGGTGTTTTTCTTCTTCGGCGATTATGATTATTTATCCGTCGTTTGTTTTATTTTTATATTTTTTTTTTTTTTTTTTTTTTAACGAATAAATATTTCGATATCGCCGAATATTTAAAAAAAAAAAACAAAAAAACATACGTCGTTATTCAATTTTATATTTTTATTCGGCTTTTCTTACATTCGGTATTTTTCGTTCTTTTTTTTTTTAGTGTATTCGCATTTAATTATTTATATATTAATTTTTAATTTTTTAAATAATTTTTTAACTTTAAAATCGTTCTGTTTTTTTTTTTTTTTTTCGTCGTAAATCGTACACGCTATTCAGCGACATTTCGACCGAATTTCGATTTCTGTTCGATAAATATTAATTATCTCGAAATCACTAGCTATTATTATTCATTATTCGCGTTTAATTTTATTTATATATTAATCTTTAATTTTTTAACGGTTAAAATCGTTGTTTTTTTTCTCGTCGCAAATCGTATACGCTATTACGTGACATTCCGACCGAATTTCGATTTCTGTTCGATAAATATTAATTATCTCGAAATCAGTAATTCATTATTGGCATTTAATTATTTATATATTAATTTTTAATTCTTTAACGTTAAAATCGTTTTTTTTTTTCTCGTCGCAAATCGTATACGCTATTACGTGACATTCCGACCGAATTTCGATTTCTGTTCGATAAATATTAATTATCTCGAAATCAGTAATTCATTATTGGCATTTAATTATTTATATATTAATTTTTAATTTTTTAAATAATTTTTTAACTTTAAAATCGTTCTGGTTTTTTTTTTTTCGTCGCAAATCGTACACGCTATTCAGCGACATTTCGACCGAATTTCGATTTCTGTTCGATAAATATTAATTATCTCGAAATCACTAGCTATTATTATTCATTATTCGCGTTTAATTATTTATATATTAATCTTTAATTTTTTAACGGTTAAAATCGTGTTTTTTTTTCTCGTCGCAAATCGTATACGCTATTACGTGACATTCCGACCGAATTTCGATTTCTGTTCGATAAATATTCATTATCTCGAAATCAGTAATTCATTATTGGCATTTAATTATTTATATATTAATTTTTAATTCTTTAACGTTAAAATCGTTTTTTTTTTCTCGTCGCAAATCGTATATTCAGCGACATTTCGGCCGAATTTCGATTTCTGTTCGATAAATATTAATTACCTCGAAATCACTAGCTATTATTATTCAAAATAGTCAGAGAAGAGTCGTGTGCGAGAATTACCGATGAATTCCACCAGTATACCCGGATATTTATACGAATGGTTTGTTGGAATCGATTATACAGCATGGGATATTGTTATTATTACTAAATTGTCCATATCAATACAATTGTTGCAGGTTCTTTCGCTTCGACTTCATTGTTATTATTAATTCCACGGATTACTGAACACTTTCAATCGTGCAGAAAAGAATCGCATTCCTCTTTCCTAAAAATGGATTTCTTTCTTACTATGTCCTGTGTGCGTGTGTGTTGTTTATATTTATGTTTTCATATTTATATTCTTCTGTTTAAATATTTTGGTTTATATATAAAATGGATGGAATCGATGTTCACACTCTATGAATTTTATATGTTTCTGTACATTTATTCGGCCGTGCAATATATATATATATATAATTATATGTATATATACATATATATATATATATATATATATATATATATATATATATATATATATATATATTCACGTCTATATGTACAAGTGCGTCACACGTGAATATATATGCATATGTATGTCGTGTGTGTGTGTGTGTATGCGTATGTAAAAATTGAAAAAAGGGACAAAATTATATGAAGCCGTATTGCATTTTTTTATAACTTTTTTGTCCACAGACATAAAAAATATATTTCTACAACGATGGTCATTTTAACCTCTATTTTTTGATTGTATATATATATTGTGCAGTGTATGTTGTATATAGTACTACGCTATTAATACGTGTATCCGGGAGTAGGTGTATATTAGTAGTAATCCGTATCGGCTTTTTTTACGATCCAATTTTCTATCGTCATAATTCTGGGCTCCATTTCTCTTCTCATTACGTATTTCAACTCGTCTGTCTGTTTGCTGAAAATCATTTTATCCCTACTGATATCCGCCTACTTTCTGATAGTTCTCCGGAACGGGTTTTCGTTTTTTAATATTTTCCACTTTCTGCTGTTATATTTCTAAAGGATTCATAGTTGAATTTTTTTTATGCACTGAAGATAATCCGCTATCGTGTTTAAAAATTCGAATTCTACTACAACCGGTATTATTAGATGAATATTTTAATCATCTCACATTCGGCGGACGATGCAGTTCTATAGTGAGCGGAAGTTGTGGAACATCTACAGATGATGATAACAGATTGAAATGTGTACACTTCAACGAAATAGGACCGGAAATAAATTTACAAAAGAAAAAAAAAAGTAATAATGACGAACACGGGAAAAATAGTATACAATTAGCAAACATCGGAACAGATGATAGTTATACACGTAGGTTAAAAATCGCAACAAATAAAGACGTGATAATGAAAGCAGAAATTGCAAGCAATCACTATCGCGGGTTGCACTGGGACAATTACGCGTAGTATTATGCAATAAAAAAATACCGTTTATTCTGAAATATAACCAACGCGTACTTCCGAACCTTATAAAACGTGGCCATATACAAAAACAAATTTAAAAAAGGAAATGAAATAGTAGATAATGCAGCAAAATCGGAAACGAATGTTAAAAACGATAATACTAATCTATACAGAATATATCCCACAAATAAAAATAATGAAATATCAACAAATGCGAGAAGAATATAATAAACAAAAAGAAATAGGGAAACAATATCGTAAAATTCAGATAAAAATAAAACCCCATATAGTTTTGGAATAACTCGTTACAATATAGTAAACACTTTTTAACAACAATTATCCGATTAAGATATAATAAAACACCGGCACATCTAACGCGAATACACATAATCCAAAATAGTTTATGCGATAAATGTCAAGAGGAAATCAACCATATCATATGGAAATGCGAGAAATACAAACAAAATCGAAATAATATGATACGGGAATTATTAAAATACAAATACACACTTCCTCTAAATGTAGAATCAATAGTAAGTGACCTAAATGCAGAACCCGTCAAAATCATATATAAGTTCATAGCCCAGAATAGTATAGAAATATAATAACCCAACTTTAATAGTTTAAAACAAGAAAATCATCCTATAAATGGCCAAAGCGACCTATGGTACAGGTCAAAAAAAAACAAAAAACTTACAGTGGTGGCCAATGGACGGAAAAGAAAACAGGGAAGGCCAATGATACAGCGAAGGTAGCTGGGAAAAATTGATTGAAAAAATCGTAAGTGGGTGGAGGACGTTAGGGAAAGTCTTCATCCGGAAGTGGATAGACAAAGGCTTATCGTGATATACACATATATATATATATATATATATATATAAAATGCGTTGTGTAATTACGTATTTAAAAGTCGTTTTTTATATTAATAATTAATTAACGATACATCATAAAAAATCATCCGCTTTTTTAAAATTTACTTTAATGAGGTTTCTACAGTTTGCCACATTGACTCCTACTTTTAGACGCCTCAGCTACTTCCGGAGTAAAAACGATACTTAAGTCATCTTTTTCAAACTTCGCCTAAATAAAAATACAGGAAAATTTAACGAGTAATAAAGGAGAAAAAAGACGACAAAAGAATTAAAGATATTATACCTACACTACGAATTCCATACATCATTTTTTTTTCTCCTTTTTATATAATTACGAAAATTTCTACAATGAAAATTTAAGGTGGGGCAATTTGGGAGATCGACATTAATACACGCTCAATCACACATTTAAACATTTTAACAATCAAATAGATTTTATAGGGTATTAGGTAAAAATTATGTAATTTTATTTTTAAAATATAAATCACCAATAACATCATTGAAGCGATGATTAAAATACTATAAAAAATTCTGTTCAAAATAGTTGGAAAAATAATAAAACAGTGTAATAGGCCTTTGTAAAGGAAGACTTGATCGTGTCTTCGAGATGCTGATTATTATCAAAGACATTAGTGACCTAAGTAATATATATATATATATATAATATATATATTATATATATATATATATATATAATATATATATTATATATATATATCATGTATAAAGCATTTATAAAAATGCTCGTGGTATACGTTAAAATAAATATTCGGACGAAAGAAATGAACCATTATATATTTTGAAACGTAGTAAATATCTATAAAATTATAAACAAATAAATCAAGCACTTTTCACGAGCGCAGCTTGACAATTTGAAACATCACGTAAACAAATATCGTTTAAAAAAGTTGTACGCTATTAATTTTATCTCGATTAAAATAGAATATCAACCGGTCATCGACTAAAATAGAACATCGACTAATCATCGATTATTTTAACTGATTGTGCGAGAGAACGCTGTCCAATCAACTTGAATTAATAAAGTGCCTCATAGTTTGAGTATCATCACGATCGCACAGTTCTGACTCTAAACGCTTTCATTTATTCATTAAATAATTGAAACGAACGCACCTTAATTAGTTAGGAAACGATTTAGATTACACCATGCTTTTATTACCGCGTATTACTTCGAATTTAAGACGCACTTTTTTTTTCACAATTCAAGGTCTAAAATCAAGGGTGCCTCTTAAATTCGACGTACTTTCTAAATTGACCACATGTATAAGAGTAAAACTACCATAATACGTGCTAAAATCTCCTATTATACGTGAAATAGTGTTAGTAGTCCTATTGTATTTGCTACATTAATGCTATCGATATATTCGCAGGCAAACAACTCCGGTCCGAACGAAAGACCACACTTGCACCGATAGGATGAGTAATTTATTGCCTAGGGACCACCCTTCGATCGATACGACGATCCAACGATCTTTTTTTCTTTTTAGGTTACATTATATATATATATATATATATATATATTAGCAGCTAACTCTACCCTTAGATAATATATATATATATATATATATATATTAGCAGCTAACTCTACCCTTAGATAATATATATATATATATATATATTAGCAGCTAACTGTACCCTTAGATAAAACTTTTATATATATATATATATATATATGTATATATGTGCGCGCTCGTTAACTATATTTTGAACCTTCGTCAGCTATAGAAAATAAAATCTTTTAACTCGTTTCTCTCACTTTCACTCTCTCTGCACGTATGTAATATATGTATCTATATCTATATATCTCTATATCTATTTATATATATATATATATATATGAATATGTACGCAGCTACATATACATCGTGTGTAATATACATATGTGAATATATACATGTGCATATTATACACATATGTATATATATATATATATATATATATATATATATATATATATATATATATATATATATAAATATATAATAAGAGAATTTTAAATGACAGTAAGATGTTATAGAGAAATTAATAAACGATAGATATAATTCTCTATCCTATTGTGTGGACTGTGTGGCGATAATTTACAAAAATATTATGGTACGCCAATTATATTGAATTATTTTTTTAAAAAGATTTTAATGAAAAAGTTTAAACGTTTATTATTATATTTTTTACGTTCTTGGGATACATTATTTATTTTAATTATTTAAATAAATTATGGTCACCTTTAATTATTTACATATAATCAACGCGATCGTATCTCCCCCAAAAGTCTATTATTCAAACAGAAGAGGGCACTCATATATCCAGGCCATTATTCTAGTAATCCAGCTATATGTTACTATTTAATATTTGTTTTGTAAGTAAATAACTTTTAAATTTCTTATTTCTTATTATTATTCTAAGAAGATTTCAGAGCATGAATATTATTCTAACACATATACATATAAAATATTTACGACACGTAAAACAAATAATTATTAATATATGAAATAACGAAATATATATATATGTATATATATATATATATATATATATATATATATATATATATATATCAGACGGTATACCGTATGTGAAATAATCGATGCTTTTAACGAGATGGAATGTTTTACTTCGTTACATAGGAATAACTCAATTCAATTTTATCTCTTATAACGACTACATCATTTTTATACGATATTGACCTATATCATAAAGCCATATCGCGGATTCATTAAAAATTAATATTTTAAGCTAATTAGCATACAGGCTGACTACTATTATTTATATGTTATATACGTGTGTGTGTATATATATATATATATACATATATATATATGTAAGAAATTCCCAGCAGTAAGTAACAGATATAAGATGTTCTTATTCTGGTTACTGTACAACTCTGTTTATGTACACATAGTATTGTTATTATTATTTTTTTTGTTTTTTCGGAAATTTCTTAGTTTCGGCCCTTATATCAATATCGTCCATCAACTACTGTATTATATTACAAATAACGGTCACGTCACAGACCGATTTAAAAATCCGATATACCTTAAATAACGATCCACGAGATATAAAATTGTAATTATATTTACCAATACATAAAGTAAAAAGAAAATTTCTAACCTTTTCAAATTTGAGTGGTTAATGCGATTGAGTTATAATTTTCATACACACTTTTATAAATTGCTTAATACACTGCGCATATATGGAGAAAACTTCAATCGCTTCTGTTATGCTGAATATGTACATATTCAGATCGCTGGTTTTTTTTTTAGCTATAAAGTGTATAATTTAATGCACCTAATTTGGTATGATATTTTCAAAAATATCTAATCATTTTGGGAAAGTATTGACAAAAAATTAACTTTTATTATAAATTTACATTATTAAATCAATCAAGAGACAACAATTTTCGTACCACCAGTAGATTTTATGATAATCTGTATTCTACCTATTTTAATATTTTTATAATAACTCTTTTCCCAATAAAACGAAATAGTGGAATGCAATGAATTAAAAAGTTTTTTGAAACAAGAGAAATGAATACAGAAATACTCATCTTCGACATACATGTTTGTAATTAATAAAACTTTCCCCGTCATCTTTCCTCTGCAGTATAACACAAAATATTCGAAAATGAAAAATAATTTTTATTTTACAATCGTCATACATTTAAATTATTATCCCAATAATCCAGTGTTAACATATTAAATAAACCTTATTAACGTTAGAACGTAAAAATGTCGTCTTATATTTTCGAGCAATGAAAAAATTAAAATACTAACGTTGAAAACAAATCGATTAGAAATTATAATGGTAAACTGATGATAATTTAAAATCGTATTAAATATGCGTATTTACAGATATATTAATAAATCCAAAAACGAGCAATGATACTTAAGAAAAACATGAAAATAAATTAATTTAATTCGTTATTATTGGCAATACTATATCCATATAAATAAACGAATTAAACTTTTGCGATCAGTAAACGAAATATAAATATAAGTAAGTATTAAATGTATGCAGTAGTTATAAAATTAATCCTCTAACTTATAATTTTTGTTATTTATGTTAATTTTAAAAATTATAGTATACGCATAACACTTTTAAATCTATAAAATTAGCTATGCACAAAAATTAATAAATGTACGCGATATATTATGTATGCAGTATACCAAGAAACATTTAAAACCTACAAAAATCAACGTTTCCTGTACGTTGAAGATAATAATCAAATCGCCGTGGTGACGTGTCACCTCAAATATGACAGTTCTCGCAGATTGTACGGTAGATATTTTCGCCGATGGTACATTTAAGTATCGGCCGAAATATTTTAAACAGCTCTATACAAATCACGGATAAAATAATCATTTATATATTTCGCTGGTTTATTGCTTCCTGCCAGGAAAAACGCAGGGCTACATACACTGCAATGTGGACGTTCCTGGTTTAAATTGCATTGTCGATGAATATAGAGTTAAATATTAGAAAAATTAGACTAGATTTCGAAAAAGCGGCGCAAAATGCCGTTACTGTAGTTTTCCCAGAGTGCGAAATATTCGGTTGCCGGTTTTATTTGGGACAATCATGGTATCGAAAAATAATTAGTATCGGAAATTTAAGAAGAGATTATACGACGGATTCCGATGTGGGTCGGTGGTTAAAACGATTTTTCGGACTAGCATTTCTGCCATCAAATTTGGTTTATTACAATTTTTGGCAAATTGCTAGGCAACCACCAAATCCTTCAACCAAGGATTTCGCAGATTATATATTTGAAAATTATGTTGCGTATACATCACTACTTCCTCCTCAGATGTGGACTGCTGCGCACCATCCACAGGTCCAAGAACAACGAATGGGCCTGAATCTTTCCATTCAGATTATAATCGGCAGTTTTATAATATTTCTCCTAACGTTACATTTGTTCTTGAAGTGATAAAGGAGATACAATCCGAATCGGAAATAAAGATCAGATATTTCGGACTAATGGAAGCTGATCGGATTATCACGCGCTGTCGCGAATAAAGTCCAAAATTGAAAGATGAACATTCTGTCTGAATCGTTACCAAAGTGGGCAGATGGGTGAAATTTTTCCATTACAGATACGTTTATAGATATTTCCGGTCTGGTACACTGATTGGTTTATTTCAAAATTACCATGCCTTGAAATATCATTCATTGATTCTAATACGTTGATGTAAATCTAGAATATATATAATACACATTTATTTATATCCTAATTTTCTTATTTTTAACTTTTAGGTATTAAAAAAAAAAAATGAGTGTAGACGACTGCGAATTTTGAAAAAACAAATCTAATGCATCAGGTCGATTTTATAAACTTTTTAAAACAAAAATTATATAGAATATCAAACAATCAGTTTTACTGACTATATTATCCGCTGTCCGATTTTCACTCATCAGAGTTACACCTTCTACTCCAAATTATTAAAGTGGAATGTTCATTCGATTATTAAATTTAAAGACTAATTGACATTATATATATATATATGTTTAATATACATGTCAGCAGCAACATACATACACACGCACATAAATAAATATATATATATATATATCAAATATCATAATTTCCGTTACATATATATTCATATAGAATGTACCTGATCAGAATACATCACGGCCGTAGAATCTTTGGCCCATTATTTCGATATACTGTAACGAACTGATATCACCAGTCTGCCATCTTTCGTGCTGGTTTAGACAGAATGTTTGTCTTTCAACTTCTGACTTTCTTTGCGGCAGCGCCTGATAATCCGGATCAGCTTCCATTAGTCCGAAATCTCTGATCTTTATTTCCGATTCGGATTGTATCTCCTTTATCACTTCAAGAACAGATGCAACGTTAGCAGAAATATTATAGAACTGCCGATTATAATCTGAATGGAAAGATTCAGGCCCATTCGTTGTTCTTGGACTCGTGGATGGTTCAGCAGCCCACATCTGAGGAGGAAATGGTGATGTATACGCAGCATAATTTTCAAATATATAATCTGCGAAATCCTTGGCTGAAGGATTTGGTGGTTGCCTAGCAATTTGCCAAAAATTGTAATAAACCAAATTTGATGGTAGAAATGCTAGACCAAAAAATCGATTTAACCACCGGCCCACATATCTTCTTAAATTTCCGATACTAATTATTTTTCGATACCATGATTGTCCCAAATAAAACCGGCAACCGAATATTTCGCACTCTGGGAAAACTACAGTAACGGCATTTTGCGCCGCTTTTTCGAAATCTAGTCTAATTTTTCTAATATTTAACTCTATATTCATCGACAATGCAATTTAAACCAGGAACGTCCACATTGCAGTGTATGTAGCCCTGCGTTTTTCCTGGCAGGAAGCAATAAACCAGCGAAATATATAAATGATTATTTTATCCGTGATTTGTATAGAGCTGTTTAAAATATTTCGGCCGATACTTAAATGTACCATCGGCGAAAATATCTACCGTACAATCTGCGAGAACTGTCATATTTGAGGTGACACGTCACCACGGCTATTTGATTATTATCTTCAACGTACAGGAAACGTTGATTTTTGTAGGTTTTAAATGTTTCTTGCATACTGCATAAATAGTTTATTGCTTCTAATAATGATGACGGCTGATTTCCTATGATTGATAAACAAGCTCGACGAGCTGCAACCCGTAGATTATCTATATCACGCATATTTATGTTTTCTGCTTCTCTTATTTCTGAAATCATAATCGAATATTAATTAAAACAAATTTACCAATAAACTACTACATAAAGATAGTTGATAAATCATCAATAATCGTTTTTTGAAAGTGTACATTTGATTATTAACTTTAACATTCTTTTTAGTAATCGTCCATTGTATTATATTTTTTAAAAATTATCTTTAGAAGATTTTTGTTGAAATTTAAACATTAGTAGTTACAGCAGATAGGATTAAAAAAATAAAATCATTGACTAAAACTTTTTTATTATTTTTGAATAACAAAAGGTAAGTTATTATATTATTATACATTAAATTAAATTTTTATTTACTAGTAATGTAAAAAACATGACATCTCTTTGAGAGATTAAATAAAACATACCTTGCCGAATTATTTGATTCGGTTTCATACGTAAATTTTCCACAGCACGTTTTTTAACAGCTTGACAAACCTATAATGCAAATATCAAATTTTTTCTATATTGATAATTCATGTCTACACTTTTAAACTATCATGGTTGACAATTTTTGTCGGTGTAAACCATCTTAATTTTTTTATTATGTAACGTTTCGAAAATAATTACAGTTTTCATTTTTAAGATAAATACTGTGATTGCTTTCCAAACGAAAAGTAATCAAAAATTCAACATGGATTACACCGGGAAATATTGTGAACATTGTAACACCTCAAAAAGGTACCTGACTTTTAGTAGTGTGTGTGTATATACATTAAAAAATTAAAAATTATGAAATTTAAAATTACATATATTAAAATAGCGTATTCCGAGATATAGGAATAAGCAATATATATTTGTATGTGCCTGGCTGCATGTATATTAAAAAAGGACCATGAGTCCTGATAAAGAATCACTTTAGTCAAAATCGAAGTTATGTAGATAATTGCTTATAAGTTAACATTATTTATATATATATATATATATATATATATATAGAGAGAGAGAGAGAGAGAGAGAGAGAGAGAGAGAGAAATATCGTCACGTTAATATATTGTTTTGTACAAATTGATTTTGTCCACAAAATTAATAGTAATAATGATTTATATCTTCGTGTCAATTATTGTAAAAGTTAATTTTAACGGTAGAGTTAATAATGAAAATTTATCACTTGCTGTTTCAATAATTTTCACATAAAATATTTTACTGTAATTATCTCACGTGTTTCAATTAATCAGTAAGCTGTCCCTATGGTTTGCACCTCTTGGAGGGACCTTGTGAATATTTAACAGGTAAATGGATTTAAAATCGGATAACATTTTAAGTTTATTATCGTGTGTACTGTTTAGAGAATTTTGGTCAGACGAAAATAATTAGAACAAAGCAGGAATAATAATAAAAAAACTCCCGAATAAGCTAACAATGATAAAAAGTTTGTACATTAGAAATAAAAGAAGAAAAGCTAAGCAATTTTTTAGATGGAAAGACGCATAATTAAATTTATGCATATAATATACAGTACGAGAGAATTGTCCGGGACCGCAGGGAATTTAAAAGTTTGAGGGAGGCCTTTGTTTAGAATGTGTACTTTTAATTATTGTAAATTTCTATTTACTAAGTATTTAATAAAAGCTTTTATTATTATTACTTTTTAAAAAACCAAAATGTTGGAATGAATTTCACCAAATCAATTTCGATTAATAAAAATAAAATAAAATGTTATACTTTAAAAATGCATGTTGAGTTTAATTTACCACTAAAAAACAACATTAACGATGTTTCATTTTTAGTATTAGACAACAATATATGATAAACTGAAATGAGAATAATTGATAATGTAATTTACTTACCATAGATTTCTCTATGTTACGTTCAGATAATCGCTCGTGGTTATGTGCCCGTTCGCTAATCCACTGTACTTCCGTTATAGCAATATTTGTTTTCAAACTGACATCACATTGTTTATTTACACACCGCCACGATAAATAGCACTGAGTGGAGCGATTACTGCGATTAGCCCGTAATGAATATTTAAAATTATTATAAATAACACATTGTTTGGCCCTTTGGCTTTTTGTAACAATTAGAGACATGTTTGAAAATTTAACTTAATAAATTAAAAAACAACTAGGCTTAAAAAATTAACACGGAAAACGAATAACAACTATGAATCACATCGACACGTATATGTTTATTTTCCTTTCGTTAAAATGAACATTTTCCCAAACGCACTCGCTGTTTTATATTCCGAAATATTGTAAAAATACATAAAAAAAAGTATGTAAACTACAACAAAAATCTTTTTACATTTTAAATGACGCTGTTGTGTGCTCTGGAGTCATACTGAACCCGATTATCTATAACCAAGTGTGATTATATATATATATGAGTGTGTGTGCGCGCTGTAATTCCTTGTGTGTGTACATATGTATACTGTAATATTGGTAACCTGGAGAGTTTAAATATATGCATATATATACACACCATTAAATAAGTCTTAAATAGCAATATATATGCAGTCACACGAAATCACATTTTGAATTATATAGTTCGCTCAGTGTGAATTAAAATTATTATTATCTAAAGGAATAATGACCAAAGTGGACAAAAGGGAAAAAAGAATCAAACAATTTGATGGATCCAATGGAAAGAAAATGTTTTTTGTCATTTTTTTTTTACATTTATTGTTGTAAAAATTTCATCTTAGGGGTATGCTCGAACGTTCTTTTTTTGTGTGTGTGTGAGTGCGTGTGCCCAGATAGATATTTAGTTTTAGTTTATAAAAAATGTCGTTAGAAGAAACATTTAGTAGATGATATAAAAAAAAGAAACATATATAGATGGAAAACATGGATGAGGTTCATTCTGATCATTCGTTGCTCACAACATTGTATAACATTTGAATATACGAAATTATTAATTCCGTTTTCACGCGTATGAAAAATTGTGTAAAGAAACGTTTAAAAATCATATTATTAATTCATTCGGATACTTCCACATATAAATGCGCGCGTAAAAATTAAAAATCTCGAAATTTTTCGTAAATATTGCGCATATAAATATTATAATTGTACATAGATGTTAATTATCTGAATAATAAATTAACATAACAAATATTCCTGCGATACGGACATGATGATCTGCCTGTATGTATGTATCGGAATGTATTAACGTATTTGTGTAATGAATAAGCGGAGGTGTGTATTGCCATTTACGCATTAATAAGGTTTAATTTTATTTATAATAATTCGAAATAAACAATTTTAATTTAAATTATTATTATTATTAATATACGTGTTATTTTCGTCATTATACTTACAGTACTAATAAGAAAAAATATTATTATTGTTACTATATTATTCTCTTTATATATTTCGCTTTTTTCCATTCCACGCAGCGTGTAGTAACGTCTTTTGGGTGGAACGAATCACCAGAAATAATAATAATCATAAAAGGCCACCGTAGAATCATGTCCGTGAACCGCCTAATCGTTTATTTTGGCATTTACACGACAGCTCGTAGCTGGAGTTCAAAAAAGGTCTTAGACCGGTAATGCATGACGCCCCGATATATTACACTAGCTGTAGGAGTTGATTAATGATGTTTATAAAAGTGACTTGTAAACCTATTCCCATTTCCGGTCACAGTCGTTGCTCGTCAGTCAGTGTCGCTCTCCCAAACATTGCAGTTACTAACCCATCGTTGTTTTGTTAATATACGGTACTTTTTCTTTTTATTACGGAAAAGCGTTTTACATACGAAGCGGAATTTAAGCGTAAAGTTATTTTATGCGCAGAAAATATCGGAAATCGTGCCGCCGGTAAACAGTTCTCGATTAACGAAGTGAATGTTCGCCGTTGGCGTGAAATGAAAAATAAGTTATTCGCGTGTGTAAACGAACAAAAAAATCATTTTCGGGACCAAAACATGGAATCGGAAATCGATGCTGCCGTTTTAACTTATTTTAAAGAACTTCGCACGAAAGGTCTTCCAGTAACGCGAGAAGCATTAATGTTAAAAGCCAGAGAAATTGCCAGCGATAAAACTCTTCAATTTAAAGCTAGTCGTGGATGGTGTGAAAAATTCATGAAAAGACAATGTCTATCATTACGTCGTAGAACCACAATTTGCCAGAAACTACCATCTGATTACGAGGATAAATTGGTGCAATATCAACGTCATGTAATACAACTAAGGTTAAAGAAACAATACCATCTTAGTCGTAATGCTGACGAAACTGCCGTTTTCTTTGACATGCCAAGAAATTACACGGTCAGTAAGAAGGGGCAAAAACAAGTAACAGTGAAAACAACCGGCTATGAAAAATTAAGAGTAACTGTTACGCTCAGTGCTATTGCGGATGGCAATAAGTTACCGCCGTAATCCTGAACAGAAAAACTGTGCCAAAGGAAATCTTCTCGGATGGGGTTATTGTTCGAGCCCAACAAAATGCCTGAATGACAAGTAAACTTATGCAAGATTGGTTGGAGTGCGTATGGGAGCGAAGACCAGGTGGACTTCTCAAACGAGACAGCGTGTTAGTGATGGATGCGTTTCGCGGTCATTTATCTGACGACATTAAAACCAGATTGGCAAATGGAAAATGCGATTTAGTAGTCATTCCTGGAGGTATGACAAGTCAGTTACGACCTCTTGATGTCGGTGTTAATAAAGCCTTTAAAGATCGTATTCGTGCGCAATACGATCAATGGTTGACTGAAAATAATCATCCTCTCACACCAACTGGCAAAATCAAACGAGCCTCAGCAGGTACGATTGTAGGATGGATTTCAAAAGCTTGGAAAGATTTACCGCCCTGTATAATCATCTAATCATTTTTGAAGTGCTGTATATCGAATGCATTGGATGGCTCTGAAGATGATTGTGCATGGAATCATAGTGACGAAGATGACGCAAACGATTCTACTTCAACGTCCGGCAATGACGACGATTCAACAACCGACGATAGCAATTAAAAACGTAATTAGAAAAAGTAATAAATAGGTAATTTAGTCGTAAGAATTACTGTTTTTTCCTGTTTTTTCCTGTTGTTTTTTCCTGTTTTTTCCTGTTTTTTTTTTTTTTTTTATTGCAAATTGCGCTAAGTAATCCTATGTACCTATAAGTTTATAATATTTCGTATTATGTTGAAGAAGTATACGCGTATATTAGCATCTTAATTATTTCTATTTCTTCCAAAACTTCCTTTAAACCTTGTAATTTTAATGCGTCTTAAATTCGATTAATTTTTTTTTTCTTCACGTTAAAAACCAAAAACCAGGGTGCGTCTTAAATTCGAAGTAATACGGTATATTTAGACGAAATTCCTAATATTACGATCTGTGGATTTGTAATTGCTCATTTGCCGCAGATTATTTGTTGCACGGATCTCTTTATTATTCGCAAAAACGTCTATAATGGTTTTCAAGAGCAAAGACGTCAAGGTGAAATATTTTCGCTAATACGTACTGGTCGATGTTTTGTATGTAGACCATAATATACGTCGATGTCACTTCTGTCAAATTATTCAGAGAACGTTTGCAATATAATTCACCGAAAGTGATCCTAAATCCGTTGAGGCAAATAGGCCACAGTCTGCGACAGGTGAGTATCCGCCGCACTCAGACAAATGTCAAAAGTCATAATCAGAATACCTTGCACATAGGTGGGGCATTTACCTTTTTTTATAATAATAATAATAATAATAACAATAGTAATAATAATAATTAAATACAATTCAAATAATAATATAATTTAATAACCCTAATAATAATAATAATAAGGACGTCATCCGTGTATGGACTGGTAGACGATGTGAGAGTAGCGTCGCTATATATATATATATATATATATATATATATATATATATATATATATATATATATATATATATACATTACATTTATATATTTACACAGTGTGATATTGCGGATTGCACACAAACACTTCGGGGAAGTTTGACATCCGTTTAAGCGAGGTGAAAAAATTTTTATTTTTAGGAAAGGTAATTAACTTGTGGAAATATTAAATGTATTCTACCAGCCTTATGTTTATCTTCAAATTTTCTATCTAGAAGTTTGGATTCTCAGGTACGTCGTGTATCTTTTATAGAGGTTTCGTTTTTAGTTTTAACGAAAATCATTATTTCTGAAAACGATTTCATAATAAATCGTAACTAACGAACGATTGATTACAGAGCGATTCGATACACGATTAATGAGATAAATGAAGGTAGGTCGGAAGGTATTATTGTAATTCGGACAGACAGTTAATCAATAGTAGCGATCTTTTACATATGTATATATTCTTTTATATACGAGAGACAATTTATGCCGTGTTCTTGTAATAATTCATCTCTAATATCCTCCGGAACGTCCGTATTCCGTTTAGTTATAGAAGAAATTTCGTATTCTTGAATGATGTCTTTGATTTGTGTGATCATTGATTTAAGACATCCCTGTCAAAGTCTAATCGACAGTCCGTACTCAGAGGATACACTGTATCCAACTGTCACTGACAGTTTCTAAACAGTCCGTACTCTTTTTCTTTACTATGTTTAGAGGATACACTGTATCCAACTGTCACTGACAGCGTGATATAGCGTGATAGATAAAAAATTGATAACGTTAAAATTAGGTTAATTAACGTATTAATTAACTTAATTAGAGGATGGAGGGATGGTATGTATTTCGGGATAAACTTTTTGTAAACGGAACGGATGGAGGTAGGTTGAAGTATTTGTCGGAAGGACTGATAAGACATCCCCGTCAAAGTCTAATCGATAGTCTGTACTCTTTTTCTTTACTATGTTTAGAGGATACACTGTATCCAACTGTCACTGACAGCGTGAGTGATAGATAAAAAATTGATAACGTTAATTAGGTTAATTAACGTATTAATTAACTTAATTAGAGGATGGAGGGATGGTATGTATTTCGGGATAAACTTTTTGTAAACGGAACGGATGGAGGTACCTTGAAGTATTTGTCGTTAGGACTGATAGGGATGTCTTATCAGTCCTTCCGACAAATACTTCAAGCTACCTCCATCCGTTCCGTTTACAAAAAGTTTATCCCGAAATATATACCATCCCTCCATCCTCTAATTATTAATTGCTGTTTTGGCCTATTACATCCGTAAATACGGACACGGAACGGAAAACGACGATAAAATGAAAATTAATTATATAGATAGTTTGAAAATAGTTAACACGGACAACAATTCCTTTATAAATTAATAATATTTAAACAGCGAGATAATTATAATTACGAACAAAATTTTCAAGATGCTTAGTACTTAGCGCGTGGTGATATACGTTGACAGTGTGGGAGCGATGCCGGAGTTTTAACGCGTTATCTTGACAGCGTAACGAAAGAAGATAAAAAAGGTGAAATAATAAAAATACAAAAAAAAAAAAAATTATCGAAAAACAATAAAAATCGAATGTACTTGATTGAGTACTATATGTGAGCCTATACAGCAGATATACCTCCGGCATCCTGACACGCTATTGTGTACATTCGCTGACGATGTTGCTGTACTATCAAGAGTGAACACTACATAAAATTGATTTCATTACCGTCTGACGACCAGCTACGAGATGATGATGATGATGATACCTTCTGTAAAAGTCATAGACACCAACAAGAAGGAAATACTATATTCTGGCGAGAATGAAAAATGAAATAATACTAATAATAGAATTTTGAGAACGTAAAATTTAGCCAACGCTCAATTTTAATTTACACGGCATCTTTATTATCGGGATTTAACCAAAAACGAAAACAAATTTTACACGTAATAGTAGTATTTTCGCGCCTCCTTTATAAGATTTGCATTACTTTATTAAATTTAAATAGATTTTTTTTTTTTTTTTTTTTTGTTGTTGTTGAAAAAAATATACTTCAAATTATTTTAGACGGATTTAACTATTCATATTTTACGTAAGTTTCACGACGTCACATATATTATATTTAATCACTGCTGCATTATTCGTAAAACTGTTATTTCGTTTCGTGATAAAAAACCTACAATACAATGTAAAAATATCCAAAACAGTTAAAAATACGATAATAAATTCAGCAAATGTACATCTACATGCAAACACCTTCACTACGCCTGTTGAGATTCAAAATTGCATTAAACAGTTAAAAAATAAGGAATCATGCGGTGACGACGGAATTTCTGTTGGATTAAAAATCTACCGAACAAAGCCATTATTTATTTTACTAATATTATTAATAGGTTATCTCATTTTCCCACAAAATGGAAAATTGCTAAAATTATAGTGTTGCCAAAACCAGGTAAAGATAATAGTAATATCAATAACGTACGGCCAATTAGTTTGTTAACAAACTTAAGCAAAATAGCGGAAAAAGTGATTTTGCGCAGGCTACGAGTTTATTCTGATTCAAATAATATTCTAAGAGATGAGCAGTTTGGTTTTAAACCTAAGCATTCTACGGTTCACCAGCTAGCTCGAATAGCGGACACTATTACTGATAACTTTAATCTCAAGAAACACACGGGAATGCTGTTAATCGATGTTGAAAAAGCTTTTGATACAGCTTGGCACGACGGAATATTATATAAAATGATTAAATTTCCAATATTACTTATCAAAATTGATTAAATCATACTTAAGTCAGAGAACATATTACGTTACGAATTATTTCGAAAAATCGTCAATTACTAAATGCCGGGGTTCCTCAGGGAAGTATACTCGGGCCTTACTTATTCCTAATGTTAATGAATGATCTTCCAGAACTGCCTTTCGTTAGTGCCGCGTTGTATGCTGATGATCTTGCTTTATATACATCCTGTTATAGGACAGATACAATATATAACCGATTGCAAAAGGCTGCAATTAAAATATTTAAATAGATGGAACTTAAAATTAAATGAAGAAAAATCAGAAGCAATTCTATTTACTCGGAGACGACCACTACCGCTAACTGAAATTACAATAAATTCTAAACGAATTCCTTGGGTCGAACAGGTTCGGTATCTAGGAGTTATCCTTAGATAGCAGATTAACTTTCAATAACCATATTACTTTCGCTATAGATAAAGCGCATAAATCTATGCATACACTTTTTCCATTATTTAACAGAAAATCGGGTCTTAGTTACGTAAACAAAAAATTAATCTATACGGCTGTTATACGCCCTAGATTAACCTATGCTTGCCCTGTATGGTCATCAGTGTCTGATGATAGTACATACAGGAAACTACAAGTAGTTCAAAATCATTGCTGCAGAATTTCGTTGAATGCAACGCGATATACTAAAATTTCTAATCTACACGATCATTTAAATATCCCTTACATACATTCGTTTATTAGTAAAATCTCAAAAAAATTTTACGAAAACTGTAAAACTCATCAAAATAAACTAATACGTGTAATAGGAAATTACAATATGAAACATCTACGCATACGTTATACTAAGTATAAGCATCGTAGATTAAAACATAGATTTTTCTAATTATTAACCTATTGTTAAGTACAGATATTTTAAGCTAAATTATGTCTAAAAACACTGCTTTTCGTTTTGTTGATTTATTGACTTTTTAATTTTTGTTACCTTCAGGGTGTGTCTTTTTTTTGTAGTTTTTTTTTTTCATTTTTTCCTGCACTATTTCTAAAGTAATTTCAAAGTCTACTATAAGTTTTGTAATTATACATATTTAGAATTGGTAAGGTTTATGTATAGGTACTTAGCTTTAAGTTATGAAAGAAAATTGTTTTCGGTTTATGTTTAAAAATATAATAAAGATTTTTCATTTCATTTTATTATAATTATAATAATGCAATTGGAACGTTCATTGTATTTATATATATATATATATATATATATATATATATATATATATATATATATATATATATATATATATATATATATTTTTTTTTTTTTTTAAAAGCTTAAAGATGCGTATCTGTTCGGTTGAACAATAGGCAGTACTGATCTGTTTAAAAGCTATAACGGGACACTTCCCAACGGTCGTTATCCCTTAATTTATCTTAGTATTATTATACAATATAATATAATATAATGTATGATGTATAATATATAAACTAGTTGATCGCTACGGTCGATTTCCCAATTCGATCTGACTGCGTCTCTTCAGTCGTTGGAATGGCACGCCGTTACGTAGAACATTGACTGCTAGTGGATTGATGTGGGTTTGAAGTCGATGCAAGTATCTTCCAGCGCAGCTTTTGACTACCTCTTTAACAGACGGTATACGGAGATCCTTCGGTATGTCGTCATTGCGGACATACCATGGCGCTGACACGATATTCCGCAATACTTGAGATTGAAATTTTTATACTATGTCTAAATTAGAGTTGCTCGTTGTACCCCAAATCTGGATACCATATGACCAGATTGGCTTCAAGACTGTTTTATATAGTAATACTTTATTTTCATACGACAGTGTTGAATATTTGCCCATCAGACAATAAATATTTCGGTATGTAATGCCGAGCTGTTTTAGCAATAACATGATTTTTCCGGGTAAGCCGTTTATCAAGGTGTAATCCGAGATATTTTACGTTACGCGATTCGGAAATTGTTTGCCCGTTTAACTTAATCGGTAAATTTTTGCTTTTATTTAAAGTAAATAAAACATGCATTTTGATTCGTTAATATTGAATTTCCACAGTTTAAACCACTTTTCTACGTGTCAGATGGTTTTGAAGTTGTTCGGCCGCTAAATTATTATCACGATGTGTCGAGAGAATTGTCATCGGCAAACATAGCTGTGTCTGTATTTTCGTTAACTGGAAAGTCGTGTATATATAGAGCTGGTACAGTGTTGGTCCGACTGCCTACTCCCGATTGTATCGAATGAATTCGTGAGTAATTCCCGTTATTAACATCAACATGGAAATATCTTTCTGTTAGGTATGACTTCATTAGCTGGTAGTATGAGGTAATTTAAGTTTTAATTTGTACAATAGGCCAACGTGCCAGACTTTATCAAAGGCCTTTTCGATGTCGAGAAATACCGCTGATACTTCTTTTCTTCGAAACTTTTGTTTATGATGTCGACTATTCTATGTAGTAGATGGTTAGAAAGTACAATAAATTCACAGCGAAAAAATAAACGATAAATAATGATTTGGATAAACAAAATGAACTACGGAGGTATGGTGTTGAAGATCGTCGTAAAAGAGGGAGACCTCCAACGAGTTATTAATATCTTGACGGAGTTTAAAAACAATTGCAGGTGCCTAAATAATACGGGAAGTAATTGATCGGGCAATATATTGGACTCGGCAAAACACATTTTGTGTAACATTCATAGTATCACGATGATCGGAACGAGCCACGATGATAATCATTATGATATATACATATACTTATACATATATATTAAAGACCGACCGAAGGTTCGGTTTCGGTTTCGGTTTCGGCTAGTTTCGGCCACAGTTTCGGTTTCGGACAAATATTAGCCGAAACTTCGGCCGCGCCGAAACTTAGTGTAATTATGACTCATTAATTGTCGCGCGTCGTTCGGCTAACTTCCGGTTATAACGTGTGTTTAATTACCAATTATACTTATGGTAAAATTGATACTCTTTTATGTAATGAATGGAATTCGTTTTAACGAACCTCACACAGCCTTTTGAAATTTTTCTATGAGGCCACACTTGATTTACGATTTGATGGCGCATGATATCAATAGTAATACCTTTGATATCATTATTAAAGCGCAAGCTACAAGTTTGATCCGAAAAGGAAGATGAGATGCTGACAAATATGAAAAACTCATTGTACGAGTCATTGAATACCAAATTTTCTTTTATAAAAAGGCACCCCCTTCATTGATGGCTGCGATAATGCTGGACCCAAGATTTAAATCGAAATATCTCTATTCCAATGAAGTGGATGCTGCAATGAGAGAAATAATATCTTTTTTGATAGAATAGATAGTCTTTGTGATATACACGATAATATTCCTAAATAGATGCAGGCAACCATATCTGAAGATCAAAAAACTGTTTTGGAAAAAATAATTCAATCTTATCTGTCGGAGCCATTATTGCAACTATGCTGACATATATTGTTATTGGAACAGTAGTCCATATCCTACCCTGAGAAAAGCCGTTTTAAAGTATCTTTCTGCTCCACCTACTAGTGTTCCCAGCGAGCAGTTGTTTAGTGCCGCTGGACAAATATACGCAGATTGTCGGAGTAAGCTGCTTGGCGAAAACGTAGAAAAATTACTTTTCTTCGCGTACAATATAAGACTTTTTAATTACGAATATTAAATCTAATTTCAATTTATTATTTAATGTCAAATTGTGAATATAACATAAATAATAACTATCTTTGATTGCAACTATTACTTTTTATTGTATTTTACATAAGTTAATTATCTGTGTTTGTGTATAAAATACACCAGATTTTAATATGCAATAGAAAGTTTAACATGTCTAAATAAGTTTCGGTTTCGGTTTCGGTTTCGGCTGAAAATCTTGTTTCGGTCGGACACTAATATATATATATATATATATATATATATGCGTGTGTGTGTACATGATACTGGAATAATGAATACATAAGACTACTATCATTTTTATAACGTGTTTTTTCTTTCTAGGTAGCAACATACACACCATCGAAGATTTTATTTATTCTTTTTTTTTTTTAACTTTAATAAAAAGGGGTAAGTGCACTGTTCATGCTTATCAATACTTACGTTGACAGTTTAATTGTGAGGGGTTCCAAGATTAAATTACATCTAAACTTTAGGTCGTTGCTGCTGCTGTATCGTACAGAAATACAAGGTGTAACACCGGATAAATTTCAGGAATAGTCTCAGCGGTTCTGTTCGGATTGTTTAATGCTGACCCAATGCATTTATATACCGTCACCGTCATTTTGTCGCCGACGAACATTGCGACGCCAATTTTTTATTTTTCACCAGCAATACCAACTAGAATTCGTAGAACTGATTATATGCATTCCAGACGCTTACGTATACAATATACGCAGCAGAATGCAGCTGTCTTCCTTAAAATGTATATATATATATAATATATATGTATTTATTTCCATTTATATATTATATATATAATATATTTATATATATATATATATATATATATATATATATATATATATATATATATATCAAAGAAAATAATATACGAAGAGTAGAGTAACCAGCTTATGGCTACCGATAGGGACTATTAATATCGATGTTTTACATCATTCCAAGATAAATATAAAGAAATTGTTCTAATAGAATAATTTCGTCATGATTAAATGAACAATCGATATTATACAATTTTCTCAGATCGGTGCATTATATTATCCTGTATTTGATTAGTTACATTTTCCATCGTGGATAATTTGTAATTTATTCAAATAATGTCCGAGATAGAACCACAGTAAGTGTCGGTGTGGTGTAAAAATCTACTTTAAACTTTTTTCTGTTTAACGCGTTTAATTTTAAATACGTAAAAAAATTTCATTCATCAATTTATCATTAATTTAAGCATCGTATTTCGATTCGAATTTATTAAATACGATCGAATCGCCAGTACTTTAAGATGTTCTTTATTTATCATACCATTATGTTCTCTATTAATTTAGAAAATAAGTCTTACTTTATATATATATATATATATATATATATATATATATATATATATATATATATATCAGTATTTAGCTTACAGAAAGTCCCTTCTGTCCCCTCCATTCTGAACAGGCAGTCTGCAACCCCGATCGTGTCTTTTTTGAATACTCTGCTGTAGCGCCCTTGCGTTCGGAGCTTTACCTTATTTCTACGTTCTTCGAGTATTACATCTCCGTATAATGTATCGTCCCTTCTACATCTGGATAATCTACAGCATACTTGATTAAGATGTAGATAGTCCCCACAGTATCATAGTTCGATTAGCAACATTTGAATCGGCTATGTGTATATGTTCGATCGAAATACTTAGAATTTACTTTACGAGTTAGAGTGAATGCTCCAGCGCAATACGAGTATAAGCTCCGTACCGAGTCTTTAGTATTAACTTTGAATTTATGATTTATTAGTCGCCCCGTAATTTTTTCCACCGTGTGATTGAAAAATATCATAATATTTATCGACCTTATCATTTATACGTCTTGAATACGTTTATTGTATTTCGGTTGATTATCTATAGTAAAACCGATAAATATTTAATACGATCCTACACAAGAACAATATTTTCACCACGGAATCGTTTACAATCGTAATTCGAGCTGATCTCAGAATTTGTTCGAATCTTCGGTCATACTAATTCGAATTTCTTTCGGCGATATTTAGTTGTACGTTCGTTTTTTTTTTTTTTTTTTTTTCAAGTATTTGATTTATGTCGAAGGTAAGACTGTCGATATTTAACGTTTGCAGTGAGGCGTTATCAAATTTTTTTGACCGAATTGTAAATTTTATACCGCTGGAGGGGTATTTAGTATACAATTCTGTTTTCCGAGCGGGTGACTGTCTATAATTTTCAACGTCATATATATATATATATATATATATATATATATATATATATATATATAAATATATATAAATATTTTAAGAATTGATACATTTTCTGTCAACTAGAAAAACGCAATTCTGTATTAAGGTGACATAAAGGACATCCTGACTGAAAGGGGGTTAATCACGATATAATATTTTATCGCGATTACAATCGCTGAAATATATATCTAAAAAAATTTATTCGCGTGTATATATACATTAATACGCGTAGACTAGCACGATCGTGTGCGCCCTACCTATAAATATATGGAAAAAACCAGAAACGAATTAAATTTAAAATTTCTATACGATAAATCATTCGATGTTAATACCACTTCAGTTATCGTTAATTCTATATATTATTTATATATATATATATATATATATATATATATATATATGGCAACGCCATTAACACACCGTTTAATAATACATATCCAGATTAGTGTGACGTCACATACAATTGTTATTATTATGGTTTATTATTAAATTGTTGAAATTAAAAAACTTTATATATATATATATATATATATATATATATATATATATATATATATATGTATATATAATATATATATATATATAAATGTTGAATATCAACGTCATATATATATATAAATATTTTAAGAATTGATACATTTTCTGTCAACTAGAAAAACGCAATTCTGTATTAAGGTGACATAAAGGACATCCTGACTGAAAGGGGGTTAATCACGATATAATATTTTATCGCGATTACAATCGCTGAAATATATATCTAAAAAAATTTATTCGCGTGTATATATACATTAATACGCGTAGACTAGCACGATCGTGTGCGCCCTACCTATAAATATATGGAAAAAACCAGAAACGAATTAAATTTAAAATTTCTATACGATAAATCATTCGATGTTAATACCACTTCAGTTATCGTTAATTCTATATATTATTTATATATATATATATATATATATATATATATATATATGGCAACGCCATTAACACACCGTTTAATAATACATATCCAGATTAGTGTGACGTCACATACAATTGTTATTATTATGGTTTATTATTAAATTGTTGAAATTAAAAAACTTTATATATATATATATATATATATATGTATATATAGTATATATATATATAAATGTTGAATATATTGGAGAGTAGTGATTTTACTAATTAATAATAAACCAAACAAAATATAACACAATCATTAAAATTTTTTAATCGCGAAGCTTTTCGACAGTTACGTCATGAGATATAAAAAGGTGTAATAATTTTGGTGAAAATGACGTAACTGTCGAAAAGCTCCGCGATTAAAAAATTTTAGTGATTGTATTATATTTTGATTGGTTTATTATATATATATATAATATATGTATATATGTTACCGACATTTACGAATTCTCCAGATGGGATGACACGTGGATTGGGTCACGACCGTTAATTAAAAATGAACGAAACAAAACAAAATAAAACGCAGTTTCTATTTTTATTAGAATTTTAAAATAATAAAATAAAACTAACAGATTACGGATTTTCGGACGAGCACGATTTTTAAATACCTTTATTAAAATTAAAACTAAAACTTAAACTGAACTAATAAAACTATACTAACTATAAACTAGAATGAAATAAATTTAAACAATAACTTGAATTAATTTGAACTAATTAAAAATTAGACTATCTCCTTTTATACTAAAAATATGCATATATACACCCGTCTATACATATATGCATGTCTAATTAGAACTTTCTAGATTTTTGCGGAAATATTCGTTTATTATTATTGCATACATTTTTGGAACATTTAGAAAAATCTTGGTATATTTACATATGTGCGAGTGTATTTTTTTGATTGATTTAACATAATTTTTAATATCCGATCATAAACGTGATTTTACCGGCTCCACGTGGAGCATCTCACGTGTAGTAATTATCTTGTCATTTAATATATTATAATATTTGTGCGTGTGTGTGTGTTTCTATTATTAATACGTCGATCGGACGATTTTCAATAACCGATCAAAATGTTTTAAATTTCTCCTCATTTTCTCATTAGAAAATTATGCATACAAATACTCATACATATATATACACACACATACACATATACCTATTGTGTAATTAATACGACGAGAAAGCAACTGAAAGGTTAATAAACCTTGTGTGTCATCTTAACTTATTATTGACCCTTTTACTAATAACAATATATACATAATATATCTCTTATATAATACGTATAGTTTTACTTATTTTTTAATTTTCAAACTCATCTTATTTATTTATTTATTTTATTTATTTATTTAATCATTAACGTGTAACAACATGGTTGTTACAATATATATATATATATATATATATATATATATGTTTATGTATAACAAGATATGTATAGTACCTATTTAGAGTATAGTGTTGTTTATGCATTCAATACAAACATATGGGCATGGTATGTTAGAATCTGTGTGCACATACGCTATTCAAATCTGGGGAACAGCGAGTCATTCCCATAAAATTTATACAAAGATTCCAAAGTGCCGCGAGATATTTTAGCGGCACCGTGGTTTGTTCGCAATGATGACATGCACAAGAAGCTACGCATTTCAACTGTCAAAGAAGTAATTGCCACCTTTGCAAGAAGACATTTTCATCGACTAAAAAACCACGTCAATCCGTTGGCGCTCGATCTCTCGCAGAATAGCGTGCGATTCGGACGACTGAAGCGATTTTAATTTATAAAATTTAATATATTACGATAAACGATAATATATAAACACGGAATGGCAGCCATTGGGACGTGTTCCATCATAATCTATATGTATAGCAATGCTACTTAATGTTCAAACGAACAGATTGTATGAAGAAAAAAAATATATATATATATATATGTGTGTATGGTAATTGTTGATTTTTTCCCCCGGTTATTTTTAATTCGCTAATTGTTCTTTTACATTTTTTAAAATTTTCACCATATTTATTTTTTTCTATTAGGCGCGAACGATAATTTAGAAAATATTAAACTAATTAGTAAATCCATTTTCTAGCGTATCATCACGCTTGAAATTCGCGACACAATTTAAAAGTAAAACGCGAAGAAAAAATGTATACACGATTGTTTTCCAAGTATAACAATAATATTGCCTGGCTGACATACACGCGTTAATTAAGAGTTATTTCGTTGACACGTATACTGTGTTATTTTCAACCGAGATAATGTCCGACACGGATTAAAACTGCATTTGGAAATTGTCATCGGCTATTTTCCGACATTTAAAAAATAGAGCAAACTACGTAAAAAAAAAAAAAAAAAAAAGGAAAAAAATGTTTTCCGCAATTATTCGGTGGTAAACGCAAACCAAACGTGAATTATTATTATTATTATTTTTCAGCACAGCTCGCGCCGCCGTTTGGTCAAATTAAATCTTTAGCGAATTTTAAATCATTACGCCACTACGTTTTTGATGAATTCGTATAAACACAGCGACACAGAAGACAACCCCGGTCAGTTAATTGGATGATGCTCGCCGGTAAAATGTGCTAAAATCTTAGAGAACCTATATGGTTGAGAAATTTCCGAGAAAATCCAAATTTAACGCTCAACGCTAACGTGACTCGCCTGTTCCATCAGAAATTATGCCTAATTTAGCGAGATGTGAGTCAGTACGGTTAGACAATAAAGTTTATATATAATCGCTCGAAACGTGCTCGGTATAATTGAAACCATTACTACTGGAAACCGTATGTAAAGAGAAGTATTTTTTTTTTTTCGTTTATTCTGACTTTCGGGGCGATGTAATTGAATTATTAGAGAACGGAAAAAAAAAAAAGTAAGCGACTCTAATTACATTTTGAATATAGGAAATTTTATTAAGTTCTCAAACGTTAATCGATGTGTTTTTCGAGTTTGAAAGATCATTATAGAATGATCTTTTAATTATATAGAGATATTTATTAATCTATTCGGAATTCAAAAAAATTTTTCAATTATTCGAAACGACTTAATCGCGTCTCTATATATGTTCGACGATGCATAAAATTATGAATATACTGAATAACAATTATTTCGAATAAAACTTCAGATGCGTTTGCATCCATTTATCGATCGTTCTTCGGTTTATCGATGAAAATTGAGATATTCCGGAACAAATGAATTAAATGCGTTCGTTCTACTCTGCGCAGTCTTTCGATCTGATAGAAAATTAATAGCTGAAATATCAAATTTTATTGTTACGAGTTCTAAGTTGAATTTGTGAATTTCGTAATTCAGCAATCTTCTGTCGCTAATGACAAAAGAATATACAATATTCTTTCAGTCGTTATTTATTAGGTTTATCTGCCTCTTTTTTTCTTCTTTTTCAAAATCATCTAAAAGAACAGCAGGCATTTTAAGGAATTTCTTAAAAAAAAAAAAAAAAAAAAATATACCCAGTGTTATAGAAAACAAGATGAAATTTTAATTCACGTTCGATGAATATTAATAATTTATAATAATGGACCACCGTTTTATTAATGTATTAGGAAATCGCGCGACAAACGGCATCGATAAGTAAAACGCGCGCTATTATTTAAAAAAAAAAAAAAATTATACCCAGTGTTATAGAAAACAAGATGAAATTTTATTTCACGTCCGATGAATATTAATAATTTATAATAATAATGGACCGCCGTTTTATTAATGTATTAGGAAATCGCGCGACAAACGGCATCGATAAGTAAAACGCGCGCTATTATTTTAAAAAAAAAAAAAATTATACCCAGTGTTATAGAAAACAAGATGAAATTTTAATTCACGTCCGATGAATATTAATAATTTATAATAATAATGGACCGCCGTTTTATTAATGTCTTAGGAAATCGCGCGACAAATGGCATCGATAAGTAAAACGCGCGCTATTATTTAAAAAAAAAAAAAAATTATACCCAGTGTTATAGAAAACAAGATGAAATTTTAATTCACGTCCGATGAATATTAATAATTTATAATAATAATGGACCGCCGTTTTATTAATGTATTAGGAAATCGCGCGACAAACGGCATCGATAAGTAAAACGTGCGCTATTATTTAAAAAAAAAAAAAAATTTAACCAGCGAATTTTTACAAAAGCGTTTTCGCTAAAATAATTTCATTTCCAGATGTCGTATTTAATATTTTACAAAAAAAGAAAAAGTTTGGATTATCGTTGTAAAACGAACATTTCGATAATGAATTTATAACCGTTTTATAATGGAAAAATTCTAATGCAGAAATGTGAAATCGAGTTAGTTAAAAAAAGGTATATACGTTCTAAAAATGGAGATAACATTATCGTTCGGAGTTGAAGTTCGCTTTTTAATCGATTGAAAAATTTTCATTTTTCTCTCTTTCGAACAGACAATTTCGATCGGCACTTTAAATTATTTCCCGATGTAAAATTTAAATCATTACACATATTCATTTTTCGACTTGATCAGGTTAAAAACTGATATGCGTGTTCGTCGGAAGATTTCGAGTAAGAAAAATTTTTAATTAGTGCAATTCGCATTAATTAAAAAGTCACGTTTTTTTTCTTAAAATCTTCCGACGAATGCAATTCTAATTAATAATTCAGTTTTAAATGAACATGCGAAAAATTTAAGCGGATTTGAACTTTTACCAGATAGGCCTTCAAGACGACTGAAAAGATGCCGAGCTTACAGTTCAGATTAAATAGTGCCCGGCCTAAGCTGATACAAGGACAGCAAAACAAGCTGCTCCATTTGGACATTTTGAAAGAAGAATAATTTTAATTTAGATATTTGTTTGACCTATTGGTCGGTACGCGAAAAATAAAGAGTATCTTGCAATGCCCCAGACTTTAAAACTAATCAAGTTCCTTTTCAGCAATGAAACAAATTCATTAAGTATTGCAAATTTACTCAAAGTTGAAAACGTTCTCGCTCTTTTATCAATAGGAAAAAAAAATTATTAACGAAATTCGAAGCAAAATTACGTCAAAGACACGTCGAACGAAATCGTGTTCAAATGAGAATAATAATAATTTCTAAGTATAAATAAACTATGTTTCTTCTTCAAAAGGATCTGTATACTCCCCCACACATGCACGCGTGTTTTTGGCTCGCGAATACATTTAATGTCTTTTAATTGGTTTATATATATATATATATATATATATATATATATATATATATATAAAATTGAAATGTAAGTTTTACGGGTTATTCTGTATCAGTCACATACAGTCATTTAGAAATACAGTTCTTCTTCTTCTGGTGTGCCACGTTCTTGACGAATTCGGTGATTTGAACGTTCCATTTCTCGCTGCTTCCATCAATTCTCCAATTTCCTTTATTCCCGTCCAGTTCTTTATATTCATTATCCAGAACTTCCTTCTACTCATTCGCCATTTTCCTACCATTCTACCTTGTTTTACAGTTGGTGTAATACGCGTTATTCTATATAGTAAGGGCTTAAAATAAATATCACATTCAAGCGCGAGTCAAACTTTAATTCTCAGAATTCGTGACTGATGTGCCATCTCCGATTCAAAGGTAGGCGACTACTTACATATATATATATATATATATATATATATATATATATATATATATATATATATATACGTATATATCTTTTGTTATACGGTATAAGTAGCGTACGAGGAAAGCATAATATTTAGCCTAGAGATAGACAGAACATAGCTGGGAGAACTGATTGTAATCGCTTTATTGTCATGATACAATGCAGCCCGTGTGTTTTTATAGTGTACTATATTATTATTTGTGCGCGTATAGTGTTGTGGTTTGCCATTGTCTTCCACGTGATAATATTAGAATTATTTCTATTTTTTATTTTCTGATGAACTGTTAGCCACTAGGTTATCCCGACGACATATATATATATATGTGTATATATATATATATATATATATATATATATATGTGTATATATCCCCATATTTAATTCTTGATGAGATGCTGTCAAATAAATCGAATGAATTAAATCGATAAAATCTACACACATTCGACGCATTTAAATACCTGAGGACTGTTGTCAGCGAGGATTTGCCTCTCGAGCACGAAATTTCTGCGCGTGTAACGAATGTGAAAAAACAACAGACTATCTCGGAGAGTATTCAGAAATAAGGATTTATCAGTGAAACCGAATATGGTAGTATACGGAGAAGTGTTGATTCCGATAAAGCTTGACCCAAACGAGACATGGTCAGTAATTAAAAAATAAAAAATAAAAAATACAACCCGAAACGCTTCACTTAAGATTTCTCAGAGAAATCTCGAGGGCTGATTATGTGGAAGGATTATTGCGTAAAGAAATACATACCGTTCAGCGGGACAAATGTTAGTCGAAAAACGAGACAGATGGATATTTATTTATTTATTCGTACGTTTCCCGGTACAAATAAATTTGCTACTTAAATAATTCTACAGATTAATATTTAGTTTCTCGATTTTGCTCGATCAGTTTTAGCTCCCCCATTAATCTCCAACTGTTATTTAATGCTCCCATTTGACATTCCATTAGTATATGATTCACTGTTCAATTTTTATCTGCGCAGTCGCATGTTGCGATGTTCTTGATGCCCCAACTATGCGACATTTTTCCACATCTTCCATGTTCTGTCCTAATGCGAGTTAGTCTAGTCCACAAATTTCTTGATAGATCAAATCCTGCTGGTTCGAGGCTTGGGTTTTTGATGAGTTTACATTGATTGTCATCAGACCAGCTATGTATCCAAGTCGGAATTTCGTCGAATTTTTCGGAAATTAGTTGAGCAGCGAATTTACGCTCCGGTTTCCTTGGTGTGAGTCGCTCTGCTACGTTTGTGTCTAGATGTATCGTAAGAGCTTCGTTGTTATTATATTTCACCCATTCGACGTCTAAACAGTGTAGACTCCCCATGATGTTCCTGCGAGTTTATGTATGATATTTGCGACCGTGTTTTCAATACGTTTTCTGTAGGTGAGTTGTCTGTCCGATATAATACCCAGGTATTTTTAGGGGGGGGGTTTCTTCATAGGGTAGTTTATTAATTTTCTTTTTTGCGAGATTGCCGTTTTTGACTTATTTAATTTTAGTCTTCATTTCTTGACATATTGTGACGCGGCTTCTATATCTTCTTCGAGGATCTTTTCTGTAATTTCCATTTTATTATTGCGATTAGCTGGCGCCAGATCATCCGCGTACGAAAACTTTCTAGAGTTAGTGGAAGGTCTATAGATTATATAGTATCGTAGAAAGCACAGAGTCCTGAGGAATTATTAAGTATTCTTGGTCGATTGATTTTCCCATCTATGCTAACTGTTCCTCTTGCTTTGCATCTTATTGAATAACGAATTTGTAGTCTCGCAAGGAATTATCTCGAGAAGCTTTGTCAGCAGCCCTGCTCGTCGAACAGTGTCGTCGGCTGATGAAATATCTACAAATACAACAGATGTTTTCTTGTCCAGTTGATGTCAATGTTCAATGAATGTTGTTTAGGCGGTTATCTGGTCCAAGCAGCTTCTTGAATTTCGAAAGATGGATATGACAATTGAATGAGCGAAGATCGGATATTAAAAAAAAAAAAAGATACTTACGGCGTGTTTGCGAAGAAACCGTTAGGCTGCCCTCATTTTTGTGATACAAAGGTATCGTTGTTGAAGATTTTAAAAAATCAGTAATTAAACCGACTAGCATCCGTTGGGAAAAGTTGGCGTCAGATCGTAAACAAGTTCACCGAGCAAGGAGTAAAATCGAAAAAGAGATAGCAGCGCAAAATGTATCACAAACGGTTAATATATATTCACGATGCGGCTTTGTTAACAACCCACAAGATACACGATTAATAACGCGTAACCGGCACAGACATAATCGAATATGACGGCAAAACTCGGTCAGTGGTATGTTAGACTACTATTATATAGTAGCGACAGGGCAAGGAGACACGAGGATGCAGATGGACAGCTTGAGGACCTGTCTACTAAAAGTCTGCAAGAATCCTATGACTGTCTCTCCCTCGGCGGGTTTAGGTCGCCATAAAAACCTAACAAAATTGTTACCACCTCAGTAACAACCCGCTGCCTTGCGGTTAGGATATTGATCCAAAGGCTAAGGGAGACAACCCTAACAGAAAACAAAGCCACTGCCTTGTGGTTAGGGTTTTTACCCGAAGGCTAAGAGAGTAAACTCTAACAATGGAAAACCACCAGCGTACTATATCTTCCTTTTATCAATATGACAAGTACAAGAAAAAACATAACTGCTGCATCCAAGGGGTGTACCAGAAACGGTATATCAGGCATTGGACGGTCAGTGACGGCAACGTTAATTGGCTCGAGCTCCCCGTCCGTACTATATATATCGTTGTTTAATTTAATGTTTCGTCTGATTTCGTTTTTATGGGTTGAAAATAAATTATCGAATAAGTAAAATTACGACGATAAATTTAGCGCGTAAACTAAATAAATTATATACCTTAATTACGGTAATTATTTAATCAATCAATTCAGGCCGAACGAACGACGTTCAAGTCGCCTTTGTCTTTTCCATCGTCAACTCGGACGATATCCAACCAAGCTTTCACCTTGCCTCGGTTGACGTTAACGATGTTCAAAGAAGTTTCCTCTTTGTCCGTGTTAACTAAACCGGATTCAACGATACTCATGACGATCTTTTCTTTGTCCATTTTAATAACGATATTTAGAAAAAACAATAATTCAGTTCGGTTCCTATTTTCAATTCGGTTTAGTTTTACTATCATATTTCCTTCCAACGCGTACATGTATAACACAAAAACATCGACAATACGGGGGTTTAAAGCATCTTACAAACGTGCTACTATAAACCAAATTTATAAATAAGAGTTATAAATAAAATGCTCCTTAGTATAAATACTTTTCGTATAAATTATTTTTATTTATTATTTGATAATACGAACGCCGGCTGCACTAGCGGGTCATATGCACCCATTGACTGTGATCCTAGATCTGATTTAAAAGGTTCAGTAAATCCAGAAACAGGAAAACATTACGAATGTGGTCGTTCAGATAACAGTTAAGGTAAGGAAGGAAGTTGTGCTGATAAATGTTGCGAGAGCATGACAGGATGTTAGTACGCGTGGTATAAGCAGTTGCGACACTACAAAGTTGATGGTCTGTTCCTTCTCGAAGAAGATAGGAATGAGTAAGATTTGAGTGGGATATTCGAAGTCTGGTATAATATTTTTCTTTCTTGTTCCGAAAGAAAATGGCAGCTGAGATAGTAGGTTTGATT
Organism: Coronaproctus castanopsis; assembly: GCA_032883995.1. NCBI lineage: Eukaryota > Metazoa > Arthropoda > Insecta > Hemiptera > Monophlebidae > Coronaproctus > Coronaproctus castanopsis. Next base: position 53,669,427 of record CM065054.1, read on the forward strand.
GAAAGGAGATGGGTTTCGTTGATTAGACTTCCACACCCGACACCGGGATGATGAGAAATTTCCGAAAAACTCTTTTACGTCGCTATAGAGAAACGGTCGAGCGGAAATGTGCGGAAGGCGAGGACGCCTCCCTGCAAGTTTCGGTCAATAGCTTCATTTCCGGGAAAACCTATGTGAATCTAAATCAGAACTATGGAAACGTGAGATCTAGTAAGGAGGTCGTGGACAAGCTGTAAAAGTGCATTGTCCGTATAAAGGTTTTGGAGAGACTCTAAAAATTAGTATCGTTACAATGCAAAATCATAAGAAACCTAACCGAAAAATACGAAAATTTAACTAATCGATAATAACCCCATGTACATGTAACGCTAAATGCTATTAATATACGCACCGTCTATAATACGAGCAATAGTAATAATCAAATCAAATCGAATCGAATCAAATTTATTTTAATTTCAATCAAATACACCAGTATACATTTCGAAATAAATATAGAAATTAATTACAAATCGAATACGAATAAACGAATAAAATAAAATAAAATAAAAAACGGATAAATAAACATCGAGAAAATAATTGAAGTGATAATTATAATACATCGTTAAAAACATTAAGTACTTTCGGAAGGTATTAATAAAAGGAGTGAAACGATAGAATATATTAAATGAATCGAGAATTTTTGTACTTAATAATAACCGTTCATAAGTAATGATAATCATCATTGAATCGAAACCGAATAATTATTATCGTTAATATTAATTATCATCGTTAATATTAATTATCATCGTTAATATTAATTATTATCATTAATATTAATTATTATCGTTAATATTAATTATTATCGTTAATATGAATTATTATCGTTAATATGAATTATTATCGTTAATATGAATTATTATCGTTAATATGAATTATTATCGTTAATATGAATTATTATCGTTAATATGAATTATTATCGTTAATATGAATTATTATCGTTAATATGAATTATTATCGTTAATATTAATTATTATCGTTAATATTAATTATTATCGTTAATATTAATTACTACTCTTCAACTCTTTATTTATCCGGACGTAGGACAGTTGTTCGTTTAATAAAATGGTCGAATATAATATATACAGGGTGGAAATTCTATAATAAATCCTGAGCTACATATAGATTCGTCATTATAGTTGCGAACTCTTTAATTTTGTTCCTCTTAGTTGATATCTATCACTGTCCTGGGCGCATATAATCATTTGCCGTAGCGAACTGAAGCCAATTATCACTTTGACATTGTTCACATATCGCGTCAAGTGTGGCCTTCTTCTTCGCCTGCAACCTTTGACCATACCTGATGTTATACGTTTTTCTAGATTTTTCTGTCGCATGATACGGATGAAGAAAATGGATATACGTTTTTCGACGATTTTCGTTTTTGATGAATAAACATCTTTTTAAGTGACCCCCCCCCTCTGAGTAAACGAAACTTTTCAACTACTCCTCTAAAAACTTTTCGGATTATCTGTTTTTTGCTTTTAAGCTGATTTCTTTAGTTAGAAATTATTTTGAACGGGCAGCCTTGGACATGTATGTTTAAAATGCGCTCGAATATATATTTACATACGAATTTCCATAAATACAGATGTTATTTTCATCTAGCGCGACTGCGCAGTTCACAGTTCGCGCTATTCGCTCATACACGAACAAAATATTAATCATTATACTATATCTTAGTTTTGTTTTGTTTTTTTTTTTGAAAGGGTAGAGATGGAAAAGTGTATACTGTGCGCAGTATGAGCGAGTGTAGTATATGTCGGCTTAAGTGAGCGCTGTTGTAGACAATCCGAAGTGCATGTTTTTTTTTTAATTTATACAAAATTATTATGTTTGTTTTTTTTTCAACTCCGCTGTATCTTTTTACCTTGTGGCCTCTTAGTCGGAGTTTTTAATTGCTATTGCTACTTGTTATTCGTAATTATATTGTGTCTTCTTTTACTTTTCACTACATAGTGTTAACAAAACTGATTAGATGAAAAAAGTCTTTGTGTATTTTTAATTATTTATCTTTTTTCTCTCTCTCTCTCTCTCACTTCGTTGAAGTTTCTGCGTTCAAAAATCCAGTGAAAGGAATGAACTAATTTTCCTTCGCATACAGATATCCGAATTAGCCAATTTTAAAACGTTTCAACTAGGCTCCATTCTTACCATGTCCGGTTAAAAATTGTATGATCAGTATAAAAAAAAAAAATGTTTCATTTGTAAATCTTTTTTTCTAGGAATTATATTTCCCGTGTCATTTTGCCAGTTTTCGATTTGTCTCTCTTCGTCGTTAATTCATTTGAGTTAATTTCACTTGTAACTTTTTCCAGTCCGACATAATATATGTCTCTCCTGCTTCAAATGTTTTTCATTTAGTTTACCATTTTCAACTTCCTATGCACGGGTATTTATTCCGACTATAATGTAGACCGAGGTGTATGATATTGTGCGATGTCCGTAAATTGTTTCTACGACTATTTTCCTTTGTCATCGTTTTATTGTACGTGAACACGTATATATAAACCTATAAATTTCTTCCTGTTTATAATAAATAATTGTAAATATATTTATAAAAAATTCAATATCACGATCAAATAAATTTGATCGGATTTGACCATTATCATCATCATCATCATCATCAGAATCGTCATAATCATAATGATGGTAATAATCAAAATCAAATCGAAATAATTTATTTTGCAATAAAAATGCCATTAAGATACTATTTATCCAAACTAAATGAAGGAAAATAACAAGTAATAATAGATTAACTATATGTATATAATTATATTAATTAGAAATACTATAATTATAAAGATGAAGTAACCTGCTCGATAGCTTATGGTTACCTGTAGTGGTTATTTATTTATATATATATATACATTTTTTGAGCTTAAATACTTCATATATAAATGTTGGAAAACATTTCAAAAGAACTATCTCATTGAAAGGCAATGCGCAGTGTATATTATATATCTTAAATCATAATATTCAGAATATATATATATATATATATATATATATATATATATATACATTATGTGATGAACATGTTCTGTATCATTACTGTCTCACAGTTACAACGTAATATTGTTATATATCATTTGCTCATATGTAGAACAAGGACGTGTAAAAACCATTATATGCGATTTCTTAATTTCAAATATTAGGCTTTGTTTAATACCACCGTGTTGTATCTGTCAACATGAGCGCATATGTATATATATATATATATATATATATATCGTCAGTTCCAACATATATACAGTGTAAATTAAAAAGAGACGTTCACACGTGTAGCAATGATTACACGTATCCTTTTATAATATTTATAAGAAACTCTATTTATATAACGTCGCATATGAAAAAAAAAATGGTGATAGTAATGATAAAATTGAGCAACCGATATAAATCAGATTAAAAATTAACGCTAAATTACGAACAGACATATCGTTCACAAGGGTGTTGTGCGTGTGTTTAATGAACCGAACCAATTAGGGTAGATTAGATTTACCGCTGGTAGAGATCGCCACGACTTATCGTGAATTAATAAATCTCGATAAATTAATTAAGATTAATTAATAATTAGTAGTCGTATTCGCGTACGTCGTTATTAATTACAACTGAAAGAACTAATAACTAGAAAACTTTAAAATAGTAAATTTTTTTATATATTTCATTCTTTTTACCTTTAATACGCGATGTCTATATTTAGGATGGACTTATTTTTCGATATATATATATATATATATATATATTTATCACGGCACAAATACATATACATATAATGAAGTCATCCGTGCCACACACCACCAGTGACTAGCCGATGTCTGGTGCAGTGTTGCCAGATGCTTTGAAGTAAAAAGCGGTAGTTGACCTTACAAAAAAACGGTAGAAACGGTAGAATACGATACTCCCACAATCATTGCAAAATCGGGAAACACAAAATATATTGTTTATCTTCCCTTACAAGAAATTATGAAATATTTCATTCTAAATATAAAATAATCAATTTTCGAAATGTGTTTCATCAAATAATTACACAATAGAAACAGTAGAACCTACTTAACCAGATATTCATTATTTTTACATATCACTTTTTTTTTATTATTATAAAATTAGAATGTGAAATTAAAAACATGCGAATGTATGTTTACTTACCAAAATATTTAAGCTGAGTTGACAGGTACATAGTTTTATCAGCGGAGACCGGTGGCTAGAATGTAATTGTAATAAAGGCTGTGCTCATTGTAAAGCGCGCGAATGGGAAATACGAACACGAAAACCGAACTTATTAAAGAATGAATCGTAAACACTTTTAATCTTTGTCGGGTGTTTTTTGTCCGATTGTGTTTCTTCCTTGGGTTGCGTCTTGTAGGCGCCTTCTGTTGCGCTGACTGCAACATCAAAAGTGAGCTCTAATATCATTCTCTTTTTTTTTATATATGTATTTTGTCACATGCCGATCAGCGCATAAAAACTTGAACTGTCTAACCTTCCGGCTGAATCATCTATTTTCTGTCATTCTATATCTCCGCTCCAATTAATACACTAACACATAGGCAATATTTTAACGAAGGTAAATAGTAGAGATGGGCATTCCCGTTCTTTTAGAAGAATGTGAACGCCCGTTCTATTCCTAAAAAAGAACGGTTCTAATGAACGGTTCTTTAAAGAACGGGTTGTTCAGTGGTTCCGTAATGAATGGAGGGTTCTTTAAAGAACGTAGGTTCTTTAAAAGAACGTAGGTTCTTTAAAGAACGGGTGGTCGAACGGTTCTGTAAAGAACGGAGGGTTCTTTAAAGAACGCTTTAAATATATACGGCCTTGGATTTGTTTTACGTTTAAAACAATGAACGGGGCAATCTGTTAACATTTGTAGTTCTTTTCTAGGTAAAATGAGATTGAATATACTTAAGTTAGACAAGGAGAAACTGCTGATGTAGTAAAAAATAAAAATAAAAAATTATGTGAAAAAAATGAACAGTTGACCGCCGATCACTTCCATAGTACTTTACTATAGAAGTATTTAAATATTTAGGCTCTAATTCGTCATTGACGTTTTATACATTTCATACACTTATGTATGTGTGTGCGCCTCTGGTAAGAGCAGTGTTTTATTTCCGGACGTGCGCAACACAACAACGCATCTAAGTAAAATTAAAATGAAGTAGAATATAGTTAAAGCGCAGTAAGACAAGGAGAAAGTTCAAACAAACTCGGGAAATTAGCCGAGAATAGCCGAAAGGTACAGAAAGACGTTCTGTATTTTTACTGAACTGGCAGGCGTTCTTTAAAAAAGGCGTTCTTTAGAAAAGGCGTTCTTTAAAAAAGGCGTTCTTTAAAAAATGCGTTCTTTAAAAGAACGGTTCTTTTTTGTTCTACAGAACCGTTCATTCATTCCGCTTATAAGAACAGTTCTGACTGAACCGTTCAGTTATTTTTCTCCCAACACTAGTAAATAGTGATTGAAAAAATGATTAATGGACGTTTTAATTGTACAAACTATAAAATACACGGAAATTAATGAATTAACGTAAATATTGGAAAAAGCGGTAGATTTATGAAATATTTCGGGAAATAACGGTATGGCGGTAGGAATCTCTGAAAAACGGTAGATCTACCGTAAAAACGGTAGGTCTGGTAACACTGGTCTGGTGGTCAAAGTTTTTACCCAGAGACCTGTTGAATGGCCGCATATTCAAACGGTATATCAGGTATGAGCGCGTAAATCAATTTCAATCGTGGTTACGCACTGGAGGTATATAGTACGGCCGCAGCACCGCGGTCAGGATGGCGAAAATCATCTGATTATTTTTCCGGCGAATATCACGATGATACATGTAACGCAAGATATTCTACCATGTGGTCCGACTGGTAATCGGCGTGTGAAAACTATAGACGCTATAGCTTTAATAGCTGACACCGGCAAAATTCTCCACAAACTATTATCAATATTGAAATCTTATATAATACAGCAAATTAGAACTAGCGTGATTCATGCCCAGTCGAGTAACAAGATAAAATATCTTGAATATAATGCGGATCATCTAAAAACACCGGAACATCAACTAGAATTATATAGGTAAAGTATTTGACTCGCGGTCAAATTGAGCAAACTGTGCAGACATTACGTATAAAACCAGTGTACCAGTACGCATACGCAATCTATAACGAACATATTATCCGTACTGTAAGAGTTAATACATATTCGAAAATAACAAACTAGTAAACGGTTAAGAAGTTACGCAATGATGTATAATAATGTCTCCCACGTTATTTAATATATATATATATATATATATATATATATATATATATATATATACACCGAACATACAGTACTCGATGGATGGGAAGCTGGAATAACAACAGCAGTTGACAAAATTACTAATTCGCGGTACGCTGATGATATAGTATCATTCGCTTCCTTAGAAGAACAGCTTCAAACCGTTATGAAAAAGCTAGAAGTTGTAAATTAGAAATTACGACATTAAACTGAACAAATAAAAAAAAAAAAAAAAAGTAACGACTATTAACATAGCTGGAAATAATCGATCAGAAAGTACAAGAATTGGTGGTTATGAAGCAGCACGACAGTTCAGCTACATCGGTGCGATAATTTTAAACACAGGTACTTATGAGGAGGAAATACTGTAATAGCGATGACCGGACTGAATAAAATGTTGAAAGATAGTCGCGTAATACAAATAACATAATTAAGATTGATCGATGCATTTTTCCCCGTTTCGACATACGCATCAGAAAGCTGGGATCATTAGAACAGCTGATGCCAAACGTATAATTAAATATATAGAAAATTTTTTCAAGCACCACGAAGAACGCATCGAAGGAATAAGTTCATTATGGAAGAACTAAAAAAAAATCAGCCTTCTGACGAGAAACAGTGGAAATATTGTAAGATATTTTGTGTATGTAGAGGAGAAATATCGATTCGCTCGAAGGAAAAATAATACACGTTATGGTAAGTGGTAAACTGTTAAAATGAAAATGCGCAATATGTTGGATTGATCGAATTAAGGCGTTGCTAAGAATAGGGAATGTTGGGGAATCACCGCCGGGTCTTATGGTAGGACGATGTTTTGTGTAATTATATTTATATACATTTCGGTGCAAGACAAAACATATACATATATACACACACACACACACATATATATATATACATATTATATATATATATATAATATATATATATAATATGTATGTAGAAAAGTACTTGAAAATTACTTTTTATATAATCGTACTTCTGGATTATCATTATTTCATTTTCGTTATATTTACTTACGTTAGGATATACAGATTTAGTTTTACTTTCTTCGTTAACGTTTATTGTAGTCTTTAAGAATGTTATTCCGTATCCTGACGGCGATTAAAATCTCGCTATTTCATACAAATTAAGTAGAACCGGAAAGGGTCAAATTAACGTGCTAATGAGGGTCACGAAATCAACGATGAGAAATTGACAACCAGAAGACTGCCGAAGTTCATTAAAAAGATTTATCGCGCTACGCGAAGCATTTTTCTGAATTACACGTCCAGCATTGAGCAAGACGAAATTACGAAAACTAACCGAGTAGTTCAATAATTGACCACGACGATAATATCTTATTAAACGGGTAATATATATATATATAATATATATATATATATATATATATATATATATATATATATATATATATATACATATTTCTCGGCCAGCTCGCAAACGGCTCTAACGATTTCAAAAAAATTTTGTACATACTCGTAATGTATTAAATTTTCGAAAATAGCCTGCATGAAAATTAGGAATTTTAAAACTTCGTCCCCGAAAACCCGAGTACAGTCGTCGTAAAATTTTTATAATCATCTTTTTTTCACGATACCTATTAACGCCTAACGTTGAAAATTTCAGCTCGATCGCACACAAAGTTCGAGTTTCATAAGTTTAGAAATTTGCTTTCTATCGCATATGCGTTAATGAGTGTAACTTGAAATTTATAAATATATTTTCCTTAAAGACAGTATTTTACAAAAAATAATATCAAGTAAAGACCAATTGCCAACATGCTCCTTTTTATCCTTCTCTCTCTCTCTCTCTCTCTCTCTCTCTCTCTCTATATATATATATATATATATATATATATATATATATATATATATATATATATATATATATATATATATCACATAAATATGTGATACATATAATATAAATATGTATATACATATAATATTAATATATGTAGACATAATACATAAATATATATACATGTAATACCAATATATATATATATATATATATATATATATATATATATATATATATATATATATATATATATATATATATATCGTCGTCGTATCGTGTCCATAACTCTTTATATTTTCACCTCCCAGAAATAAATTAGCTTCATCGCTTCGTCATTGAGCTGTGGAGCCCACAAGCTGTCAATTGTTATTTCACCTCCTAGTAGTGGACATTTGAACAAGTGTTTATGGTCTTGTTCCTCCCCGCACAGTATCTAGTCCCCATTTTTTTAAATTTTCCTTTGTACGGCCGCATCTTGTTCGTAATCTATTTAGGGTTTTCCATTTTTTCCAGCTGATCGTATTGTGTGGCAATATGCCCTCGTCACCAACCACGTCCAGTTGTTGCGATAGTTCCTTACGGTGTTTTACTGGCTCGTGTAAAAGTGGTGTGGTAAAGTTCCAAAAGTCTTTTCTAGATTTAAGTCTTTCTCGAGGTGGTGATTGTCCATAGAGCATTGGTGGAGCGATACCACTGGCTCTATACAGATCTCCAATTGCTGTTGGTTTTAAGTTATATATATATATATATATATATTAGTGATGGGATCAACTGAATGAAAAATAACCGATTATTCGGTTTTTGAAAAACTATCTGTAACCAGTATCCGATGGTTGTAAACACATAATGAATAACGAATAATGATGATTAACTATCGAATACCTTAAAACTATCCTGTAATCAGTATCGGATGTTTATAAATAGATAATAAATTACCGATAACGGTCGATAACTATCGGATATCGAATGAAATTATATGAAATGCGCGTGCACATTACCGATTTCTATATCTACTTCGTTTTTGTTTTTTTGTTTTTAAATTGTTTTAATTTTTAGGTTATTAAAATTTGAATATATTGGAGAGTAGTGATTTTATTAATTATAAGCCAAATAAAATATAAAGGTAATATTTATTTGTGCGTGCTTGAAAATGACGTAATTGTCGAAAAAAAAAAAATACTTTTAGCGATTATTGGTGTTATATTTTGTGTCGATTTATAATTTTAGGTTATTGTATGTCGTTATTGCCACTTTTTTTATTTAGATTTAAAATTGCGTCATAATTTTCACGAAGTTAATTGTATACACAATTTCGCCGCAATTATTAAATATGCGTGTATTTGAATGATTTGATTCGGATGATGAATTATTTAAGTCGCAAAGTTGGTTTACGAATTAAAAATATAATCATTCAAATTAATTTCTCCGTATTATAACCGATATATAGAAAATGAATTTTTAAAAGCGGCGTTTTTTTTTTTTTTTTTATTAACATAATACGACAAAAAGGTGTACAAAAATATTTCGGTAATCCGTTTCATATTTATTGTATTTACCCTACATAATTTTGAAAAATTATCAGAAACATAAAAAATATCTGATATAAAAATTTTAATAATAAAATACAATAAAAAAAACCTAAGAATATACACAATAGGAAACATGAAACGTTAATACACGTTTTATAAAACAGACAACACTGTACAAAGAAAAGAAGAGAACAGATAGGTATCAGATGAAAATCATCTGAATAATCATCTTGTATCATCTAGTTATCCATTATTCGGTTTTTTAAAATATCCGATGTTTCTCATCACTAATATATATATATATATATATATATATATATATATATATATATATATATATATATATATAGTGTGTGTGTGTGAGTTAGAGAGAAATCAATTATTAAAAGTGATGTAACAAATTAAATTATCCTCGTTTCTGAATCGTTTTCTTATGTTTGTTTTTTAAAATGTGTATAACTACTTATTAAATAAAACTATTCAAAATATATTTTAAAATTTCATTTTTACACTTCGTTACTACCGTAGATCTATTATTGGGGTACGGTTTCGTTTTTTTAAATTTTTTCACGAATTTCTATTTACTTATTTCAGTATTTTTCGAATTTTACATCTTTATTCAAGCAGAAATTTATGATAAACCCGATAATTCGTTTTCGGGTAAGTTTTTTATAAAATGTCCGGAACAGATTTATTTACAATATTTTTTTTTTTAATCATCTTACTTTATTGCACACAGCAGAACAGGTTTCTCGCGGATTCAGAAATGAATTAACGCTGTTATCATTATCATCGTTACAAATATTATTATTATTATATTATTATTATTATTATTATTATTATTATTATTATTATTATAACCGTTTTCGAATTTGTTTTACTGTTTTTTACGTCGTAAAGCTATATATAATTTTCGTTATTTTCGTTAATTCGTAATTTTTATAACGAAATATAAATTTGAAAAAAAAAAAAAAAAACAGAAATTACTCTATTATTTTACACGAATTTATGTTCGAAATGTAAAATACGTCATCGAAAATATACACATTTAATAATCGGCCATTTTAGGTTTAATTAAAAGAATAATTAAAAAACGAAATAAATAAATATTAATAATTAAATAATTTTCCAAGTCGAATAAATAACTTCATGAAATGTACGTAAACACGTGATGAGATACGATTCTACTAATTTCAGAAGTTTGCCCATCAGCCTGTGTATGATTAACGTTGAGCTGTTTACGTTTGGCGATAGCATGATTTTATAAGCCGTTTATCAATGTGTAAATCCGAGATATTTTACGTTACACGATTCTCGGAGAAATTATTCCTCCATTTAGGTTAATCGGTAAATTTTAAGCTAAATAAAACTTGCATTTGATTTGAATTTCCACAGTCTAAACCACTTTATTCGCGTCTAGTAGATGGTTTTGAAGTTGCTCGGCCCCGCTAAATTATCATCACGACCAGTTGTGAGAATAGCGATGTCGTCGGCAAATATAGCTGTAATTGTATTTTCCTGTTGACTGGGAAGTCGTATTATGTGTACAGCTGTGGTATAGTGTCGGTCAGAGTAGACCGCCTTGAGGTACTCTCGATAGTATTGGATGAATTCGCGAGTAATTCCAGTTAACATTAACATGGAAATATCTTTTCTACGTATTTTTATGATCGCGAATATTATTTTTAAATTTTATTTTTTAATTATTATATTTTACGTCTAGTGTACCGCCTTATTATAAAATCGTTATAATTATATATATATATATATGTGTGTGTGTGTGTGTGTATATAATATAAGCGCACATATCAAAATATACCTTGGTCATAAAAAAAATAATAATTTTTCATTTATGGCTGACGAATAAAACAATTTTTCCCTGGTAAATATATTTTAAAGAATTCCTGGAAGTTTATTTCTGTTCTTTTGGGGGGGGTGGGGGGGGAGACTCACTTTCAAATTATAAATGGCGAGTGTGGAAAAATTCTCGGAAAGAAATATGATATTTTCTCTCTGGAGGCAATCGAGAATAATTAAATGAAAGCGTCTTGGATATAAAAAAAACGTCGACAGGCGACAGCGATGACTGTCTGCCCTAAGTTTTCTTGTTAATAATGCTGATTATGTTAGAATAGATTGCTGATTATTTGCACACGTGCATAAATATTAACACACGTATTCCTAAGTATACATTATATATATATATATATATATATATATATATATATATATATATATATATATATATATATGTGTTAGGTTAGGGCTTTATTATATATATATATATATATATATATATGTGTGTATGTGTGTTATGCAATGGCTCGCCAGAAGTTAACTATCAGTTATTACTTCGAACGGAGCAAGTCCTATGCAGTATGCTATCCAAGCAACAATTGACACTTTTGTCGCAGGTGGTACAAAAAAAACTCTTACACATCTATATTTGAATATGAAATTTAACATAGAGATTCGGAATTATACCCAGATGTTTTTCCCCGTCAACAATATATACTATTTTTTAAAGTAAAAACTTATATAAATAAAATAAATACGAAACAATAATTACATCGTCTATTAATGGCGTCTACAGATACACAGAACTAACCTATCGATGGACACTATTGTTATTGTTCGGTATTCGGTATTTGAATTTTTATTTATGATTTTTGACGTCCTATCCAGTTATTAAATTCTTACTGGTGACCTTACCGAAATTAATTAATAAAATTATAAATATATATATAATATATAATATATATATATATATATATATATATATATATATATATATATATATATATTGTAACAACCAAGCTTGTTACATAGTTAGTAGTAGTGAGTGACTAAAGTTGGTAAATTGAAATTTGAGTTGAAACGTATATTTGGAAGATTAAATTTAATAATATGTACGTAAAAGGTGATGAAAGAAAAAGAAATATTGTATATATATATAGGTATGTGTTTATACATCCGGTCGGCATTGCGAACGTGACTTTCCCAAAGGAAATATAATGAAAAGAAAATAGAATAGTTAGACTGATATAAATATAGATATATATGTATTGGGGAAAGCACGCTGGCGCCGATAAGATTAGAATTGTAAAAGATCTGTCAGAGTTAGCCTAAAAAATGGATTCAGTCGGTATTTTGGTTGAAGACCAAAAGAAACAGCTCCGAATTTTCTGATTGGCTAGCCCAAAACAGAAATCGGAGGGTTCCACCGAAAACCGTCAATTTAGGAATTTCTATATCTGTAGAATTCCTAGAAAGCAAGTATGTGGAGTGTATGAGTATATGTATATGTTATCTGATGCTGGCTGCCGCACTAATAAGTATATTATATATAAGACTATATATGTATATATGTATAAGTATATAACCTTTAAGCATAAGGGACAATGGAACTTGTCCTTAGTTCAACTATGTTCGTCGAAAATAGTCAAAAAACCCATTATGGAGGAGAAAAAGATTTAAGAAAAGATCAAAACAATAATTGCAAAGAAACCGGCATTTCGTCGACAGT
>CM065054.1:54387600-54622600 GCA_032883995.1 Coronaproctus castanopsis
AGGCATAGAATCGTGATTCATATCCCCTTCTTCAAAAGTGAAGGTTAGTGTTGGGCTTTCGCAGTTCAGTAGCGTTTCAAAATATTCTGCCAATATTTTACAATTTTCTTTGTTACTGAATGCCATCTTTTGATTTTTGTCTTTGAAGATGAGACACGGGTATATAAATTTGTTTACACTTCGTTTGAATGTTTTATAGAAATCTCTTGTGTTATTCTTCTGGAAATTTTGTTCGATTCTACATAACTGATCACTGTGATGTTTTCTTTTTACATTTCTGATGATCTTCACCTCTTTCCTCGTTTCTATGAAATATGTCTTATTATTTACGTTTTTATCTGCATTCCATTCATGTTGTCTTTTTATAACAGCCTCTTCACATTTATGGTTCCACCATGAATGTTTTCTTAGTTTTGTTAAGCTAAGCGTTTCTTTAGCGGTTTGAACCAATATCTCATTTAATTGTTCCCAATTCTCCGGATTTCTAGTCTATTAGTTGTCCTTAAATTCGGATCCTTTTTTTAACTTCATGGTATCATACTTGTTAATTTTTGTTTTAATTTGTTTCCTTGTATTCCTAGGTTGAAATTTAATTTTAATTTTAGAAAAGTAATGGTCTGAATCCAGATGACCATTTCTTATAACTTTCACATTTTGTATATCCTTTGTAGATTCTTTTGACACCGCCACATGGTCTATTTGAAATTCGCCTGCTGTTTCCGCGGCAGGTGTTTAAAAGCTGCGGATTTCTTAATCAAGTTGGCAGCTTTACACAGATCTATTAGTCTTTCTCCATTCTTGTTAGCCCTTAAATGTGCTCGGTATCTTCCAACAATATCTCAATACTTCTTTTCTCTGCCTAGCTGTGCATTAAAATCTCTCAGTAATACAGTTGTGTGTTTCTCGGGGATGTTTATAAAGACATTCTTACCAAAAAATATCTGCTTTTTTATTTGTTCCTTTGATTTATTGGAGCATGCGCATTGATTAACGTATATATTTTATTTGTGCATATAATGCTCACTAAAGAAATTCTACTGTTAAATGATTGGAAATCCACGACAGAATCCAGGATCCGGCAACTGACTACAAAAGCTGTTCCTAAATACGCAGCGTTGTTCGTTTCTATTTTTCCTACTTTTCCTTTGAATATTCGATATCCCTCAGATTCGAACACATTTTCATCTGTATATCTTGTCTCCTGTATAGATACATATACCATGCTCCTTCAGAACATCTATCAATTGTTTTAGTTTCCTTAATTTTTGTAATGAATTTATATTGACTGTTGCAAAAAAGTTTTCCGGTTGACTTCTAATCTTTCTAAAATCTCCTTAGAGCATGTTGGTGCAAGCTCTCCAGAATACGATAGCTTGCTGGCGTTGCATTCGGCAACGGTGGAGTAGTTACCACCTGGAGTAGTTATATGATTTGTCTTTTCCATCATGCTTTCCAATTGAAAAAAGAATATTGTGGTTAGCCATATTCTAGCTAAAACCAATATGCTGTCAAGAGTGTTAGTCTTGTAGGGTAGTAGCTCTATTCACCAGAGCTGTGGAACGCCGCCATTGACTATTATTATAGTTCTTCTGCCGCCGTCCTAAGATAATAGACCCATCTCATCTACACCCAGTCCATGAAGGCCTTTCTACAGTCTCTGTATAATTGTCCCTCATAGACCCCCTTTCACTATTTTGTTCGCCAATCTGGACTTCCACCAGGGTTTTTTACCTGATCTCCATCCAGCATTGACTTAACAGGGGCACCTCGAGAACGTGAGTGCAGGGTGGAAGTGGAGAGGCTAAAGCAAACTTCTTGAGAGTTTGTATATTGCACATCACACTTCCTGGGGTTGCCCCGTATATATATATATATATACATATATACATATATATATATATATATATATATATATACATATATATATACATATATATATATATATATATATATATATATATATATATACATATATATATATATATATATATATATATATATATATATATATATATATATATACATATATATATATATATACACATGTATGTTGTGTTAAAAATTCATTTAATATATATATATTATTTTTTTCTATCTCTCTTTTTATATTTTTACTTTTGACAATTAATATTTTTCTCTATTTAAAATTCCCTATTATTGATCTTACTAAATTCCGTTATTAATCGTTTTCCTACTTCTTACCTGCGTCGTACAGCTTATAATAAATCGTTCGTTATTAAGTCTAGTAAATCTCGATTTCCGTTTAAAATCGTAACGCCTAGGCGGTGGTAAAATCTGCCCCTTTTGGTATTCAATTTTGAAGCCTAAAATTTGAAGAAAATTTCAAACTTCGTACGGACCTTCCTGATTAATTATTTTCAGCGTACATCTAGTATTCGCACAACACTAACAGGCAAATTTTCATATAGTATATTTAATTAATTTAATTAATAATTTAATAACTAATAAATATTTTATCGATAAACGTTATTCGTTTTATCATTTCCGACCAACTCCGGAATATTTAATTAATTTATAATTCGTTACTGTTACCGTGAATTTTGTATTTCGATGACGATGATATTCGATCATGTGGTTCCTACTGCAGAGATAAATTCGATACATATAACGGTAAAGTCCTATCAACTTTCTTCTTTTACTTTATTTATTTTTTATTTTATTTTTAATTATGAAGGCTTACCGATTATAAATTGCAATATAAAAGATTAGATAAGAATATAGAAGTTATGTCGTTAAGTTATAATCACGAAAAACGAACTTATATAAACAAATGTAAATGCGCATATTACGAGTAGCAAGTAAGAAAGACATGTTTATGGAGGAAAGGAATAGATAAGGATTTGATTATATTATGTGTTACCAGAATAGAAATAACGGGAACGTCCGAAGAATACGTGATTTACGACGGCAATGTTAGCAGTTTTAACAATGGAGTGAAGGATCAATGTGCGGCGAATAAGCGATGAGCAGTAGTCCAAGATAGAAAGGAGAGTGGGCATAGTAGTCAGCGGGAAAGTAAGGCAGAGAGCAACTTCTGAAGTCTGAAAAGATTACATTTTATTTTTTATATAATTGATTACAAAAGGATCAAAGATTAAACTTTTGAACAATTTTGAAGGAAGGAATAACAACAGCCGAACTAATATTGTGTGATTGATTTAGAACTGTTTGTGTAGATAGGTGTGGATTCAGGGAAGTGGTTATTAATATGAGAAATAAAAAACGCGTTTAGAAGAAGGAACAGAAGATTTAAACGTTTTAAAATAATCTAAATATGTAAAGATACCTCGTTATTAGTAAAAGGAAAAAGGGAAAATTATTATATAATTGGATATTAGGCAGAGAGGTAAATGATTGGACGACGACGACTAAGAGCATATTTGAGTTTTGGAAAATATTGAGAAAAGACGGGAATAATGAAGACGCGCAAGATGAGAAATAGTTTATCAAATATTTGTCAGCTAAAAATATCCCTGACGCACATATAAATCATTTTGTTTTATAATATTTTTTATGAGTTAATACCATCTTACGATTAAATAAGTAACCGCAATTATTACGACGGTATATATGCTTAAAACTAACGTATTAAACATGAAGACTGGTGTGAAGACACTTGCTCCAGCGAACAAGGCTTCTTACTAACTTACATATATCATATATAAATTAGTACTTAAAATGTCATATCAAGTTGTGCGGTTTCAGTCGTTTCGAGTATCGGGTTCGATGTCAAGCAACTTTTTCGCTTCAAGGTTAGGATGTCCATGCAATCGTCGTTCGTGCATCTTTGCAATATCCCGTATTACTTCGCGTACACTTTTTAATGCAAGGTAGCGATGTAATCGTTGCGGAAAAAACGATAGGCATCTACGATTATTCGTAGAATTTGCCGAGTTTGAACGAGCTGCTGATTAGTCTTCTTAGCACAGCTCCATAAGGCTATTTCACATGTCCATGTAAGCTTTATAATTTGTAAGTATATCAGGCGTTTACAGTAAATACTGAGAATTTTAACGCCGTCCTATCAGTCTGTATAGTGAAGACATGAGTTTTATTGATTCGCCTGTACTTCATCTTTACACGCAGCTTCCTACGTAAGACGAGAATCCAAGTCTATGCCGAGATATTTTACCAAGTTAGCTGGGGAACAGGCTGATCTGCGATATAAGCTCGATGGGACAAATTATCGTGTCGCAAGGTGAATACGATGTGTCGCGATTTGGTTTTGTTGAGCATGATTTTAATGGTAATCATTTAAAGGATTCATTTATGCATGTAATCGTACGTGACAGATTGTAATAAGACGTTATTTCGCATTTAATATTGTCGTATTTAATGTTGTATTCCTGCGGATTTATCCTTTTATAAACATTTTTGTACGTACAATAGTAAACCTTTATAAATACTTAAGTGTAAATTACAAACGTATACAGTAGACATACTAAGCTGCAGGCAATGAAAGAAATGGCGAGAGATTTATGAGTAGGGAAATAAATTAAAATTAACTTAAGCGTGTAACGAGAAATTCGAACAGAAACATAATTAAGGATTACGCAGGTAGAAATGCGGTAGAAAGAATCGAGGAAAAAAATGTGAAACACGATAGAAGGATTTGTGGAGGAAAAGAACATACAACGTAGGGAAAAGGGAAAAGCTTACACACTGTAGATGAAAAGTACAAGTATCCGGTAATTAACTAACATCATGAAAGAAATAAGAAGAAAATAAATGCAGCAGCGGTTGAACTATCCGAACGGTATAGCGAAAAATATAATCCTAATAATAGTCATCGTCATCACGGCCTTCATCGCAAATAATAATAATAATATCGGTAGCAGTAACAACGATAATTACAATAATATCACTAACGTCATCTTTCGATCAACATGAAACGTATTATCTGAATTCAATTACCATTTATTTTTGTATTTTAATTTTTTTTTTTTAAATTTCCCTCTAATACAGAACTGAAACCAGATCTATGATTCTTTTCCGTTTTAATATTTTAGGTATTCCTTCATTAAGTAGGTTAGATGCCAATGGATTTGGATGGTGTTATAGTCTTGATATATACGAACTGGCGATTTAATCTCTTAAGCGACATATCTCATAGCAGACTCGCTTTGTATTAATGACTTAGAATTTATCGCAACTTCATATTTATCGCGCGCAATACGTCGTTTAGTAAAGATAATGTGATCGCATTTTTTCTCATTGATTAAAATTTTCAATTTATGCGACCATTCAACTATGTTGTCAATAACATTTTGAACATACTCATATATATCATCATTATCATCGTCGTCGTACTGCACGGTGCCGAGCGTCGTAATCTATCATGTAATTTTTCGCATAATTCGTCTCCAGTTGTCCCGATTTTCAATCGCCCGCATCAATTCTTCAAGTGATAGCTTTGTCCAGGATTTGACTTGATATCGATAGCACGTCCTCTTGTTCGTTTACCATTCATCTTTCCTTGAATTATCCATTTCCCTATCGAGTCTCTTCTGATTATATGTCCAAGAAAACTTAATATTTTTCTGCGGATCATTGGTAGTAAACGGTATTTCCTTCGATTCCAAGTTCCTTCAGGACAGATACGTTCGTTGTGTTTGCTGTTCATGATATGAAGCGCGGCGGTAGCATGTCATTTCAAAATCTTCGATTCGTCTTTGGGCCGTTTTATTCATAGTCCATGATTCCGCCCCATATGTGGCCACTGGAAAGACTATTGTCCGGAGAAGGTAGAGTTTTATTTGTTTGCTTATCTGGTGATCTCTCCATATTTTCTCTAGATTGGCCAAAGCATTCTTTGCCATTTCGATTCTTCTTCTTATTTCTTTCTCATGTTGTCCTTTTTGTGGTATTTGAAACCCAACGTAAATTATTTCATCTTTTATTGCGATGTCCTTTATATGGTGAAGTGGTTTGGGGATTATATTTTGTCTGTCTATAATCATCAGGTAGCATTTGGATCGGTTTAGTCTTAAACCTACTTTGTTGTTGCTTTTCTCAACCCGAGTGAGAAGTTCAGCCATCTCTTCTTCTGATGACGGCAGGAGTGCAGTATCATCTGCATATCTAAGGTTTGAAATTCTTCTTCCCCCTATTATAATGCCACCGTTCCAGTTGTCTATAGCCTTTCTGATTATCCATTCGCCATACACAGTGAAAAGTAGCGGCGATAAAACGCAACCTTGTCTTACGCCTTTCTTTACTTGAAAAACCTCTGATAATCCTCTATCCATTCTTATATATGTTTTATTATTGTATAGTGAGGCTATTATTTGTATGATCTGATTTGAAACTCCTACTTCCTTTAATATTTTCCACATTTGGTTCCATTTTACATTATCAAGAGCCTTGTAATAATCTAAAAAATATATAACCGCAGTTAAATTCATTGTATTTTTCTATTACTTGTCTTATATTCAGTTTCTGATCTCGTGTTCCTCGGCCTGGCATGAAGCCTGCCTGTTCTTTAGATATAAATGGGTAAATATACGGTTTTAAGCGTTCCTGTATAATATATAGCATGACCTTGCTGGCGTGATTTATTAATAAAATCGTTCGGTAATTTTTACATTTGTGTTTATCTCCTTTTTACAGAGACTCTCCCCATTCAGCCGGCCATATGTGGGTATTCCATATTTTTTCACATGTTTGATGTAATATGTCAATACCTCCTTTGTCTATCGGTTTAATCATCCTCCTGACTTGTTGTTAGAGATTTTTCATATGGCTGATATAACCTCATTTTTTAAAATTGGTGGCATATTATATATATATATATATATATATATATATATATATATATATATATATATATAGGGTGATTTTGCAATAAGGATATATTGATGTCTGTGATAGTTATATCGTTGTTTCGGCGGCGTATGTTTAATCTAGTGTTCGTTGTTCTGTTACAAATGTAAAATCACCATGTCAAGTTTAATGATACTACATGTCATAGAGCGGACGCCACGATGGCATATTCTTCATGAACGATTTCAGGGGGTAAAATGTTTTATCTTTGGCAGAGGTAAAGATCGTGCGATTTGATCATGATAGTCTTTTTCTTATTAGGACATCCTGAAGTCGAAGGTTTATGCCAATAAGCCGCAATCGACCGATAGCCTTAAAGTCAACATTACCGATGTTATCGTTCAAATTCGGTCACATCTATGCAACGCGGTTGAAAATTGCACCACTCGTACTCTCGCTACCGTGAAATGTTGCGATGTGAATGTAAACGATGTTATGTTTCGTACCTGTACGTGGGCCTTTCAAATAGGAAAAGATTTCACGTATACAGATTGTTATTTCAACACCCAGTCACCGTTATTGGAAAATCCCGTATATTAAAATTAATAATTGACAAAGTACGAATTAATAGACAAAAATAGAACTTCGGTAACGTCCGAAGAGTCCGAAGAGTGTGAAAGGAAAATAAAAAAATTTTAAACCTACAGCTCAATTTTGTTAGCGATATTCAAAAAAGAAAAAAGAAAATATATGCGGATGGATGTGGGGTCGATAATGATCGAGTATAGGGCAGTGAACTAAAATATGACGAATTAGAGAAGGATTTGGGAGTAGGACAAAAGGGTTCGTTTGGAAACGACGATATACGACCGAGGCGGATCCGGCTAAGTGCTATGTAGTTAGAACGGAACAAGTTAGCAACTGGTTTCCATGCGTCAACATTGGATTTAATAACGGAAAGGAAGTTATAGGAGCATAAATTTCGCATTAGTTTCCAGTTGTTGTTAATGAAGTATTCGCGCGAGGGCTGCGTTTACTATTGCAGATAGCGACGCCAGTAGATATGCAAATAACACGCAGCTTGGGTGCGAATGAATTAAATAAATAACGGCGTTTCAACAAGAGTGGCTACTGACTGAAAGCCTCTTGTAGCTGATTTCAGTAGTATCATTAGGGTAATAAGCATGACGAGACAGAGAGACAGGTTGATATCCATAAAACTTTATCTACCGTAATGACTTGTTAATCCGTCGTAGAAAAAAGTGACCGCCTAGAAAATATGCCTTGCTAATGCCTTAAGGTTTTTTGATTTGAATGAGAACGAACTGTACTGTCTTGCGGAAAGGGTTTTGTTTACCCGAAGGCTGGAGATCGTAACAGAAAATCAATCGGGAACCATTATCGAAAATTATGATAGGTCAATTAGAATATGCTTCGACTGACATCCGACGTATTGATCAAGATGCGAAATATGCGACAAAAAATTCTAATCGAACGTTAATGAATAATAATTATACAATTGGCATACGGAATATCGAAGACTACTTTGATGAGGAACACTTAAAATTACTCAAATTGAACTATAGAGTGGTACAATATTCAAAGACCGAAATTAACCTATCAGTGTATAGGAAGATAGGTTTTAATCGATGTGTATAATTAAAATGAAATTATTGTAAACAAAATAATGAATAATTCGGACTACAATACCGAGAATAATTCGGATTATAGAATTTAGAATAAGTTAAAAATCCGTTAACAATATTAACATAGCATTGGAATATCCACGGCCTTTGCCTCATATGAGACAATTGATAGGTATACAATACATAAAAGCCAGTGTACCAACTGGTAATAGAGGCGTGAATATGCTAATTTTCACACGAAGTATATATCAGATAAAATTAAACAAAGTAATCGAAATGTTTTACAATAAAAATACAGTAATAATAATAATAATAATAATAATATATATTTTTTTCTATTTTTATTTAATAATCAAACGGATCGAATCGTAAAGTGAACACATAAATGACGTATTAATCCATCCAAATGTCAACTAATCACTTTTATTAACAGACAAGTAATATGTCCTCTAATATGTATTCGTGGTAATTCTGCAAACAAATCGCGTAAGATATCTCGGAATGCGTATTGACCGACGGCTAACATGACGGTTTTATATGGCTCTCAAACAAGGAAAACTATCGCGAACCAAATTGCAGTATCCTCTTCTGGGAAGGAAATTCGCTTTAAACTTACCTTTTTTTTTTTTTTAAATGGGAGTGCCTTTACAGCTTACCTAACGTAATACTGTGGGGACTATCTACATATTAATCAAGCATGCTGACTTCTCTAGAAACGCTATACGGGGGAATAATTGTACATTATCCAGATGTAGAAGGGACGATACATTATATACGGAGGTGTAATATACTCGAAGAAAAGGTAAAGCACCGAACGCAACGGCGCCACAGCAGAGCATTCGAAAAAGACACGATCGTGCTTGCACGCCTGTTCAGAATTGATGGTACAGAAGGCACTTTAATCTGGAAATATGGAATCGAATTATACGGAACTACATGTAAAAGCGATGTATCGGAAATACTTCGTATCATCACTTCTGCACCGAAACACGTAAACCCTCCATAATGGTATCCCATATGTCGATGAAGTTTATATAAACCGGTATAAAAAGTTTTTTTTGATAAATTGCAAATTTAGTATTAACTCGCATCAGAATGCATTTATTTACTCTTCCTGACAATGCGACAAGACGATTAAAAAAGAGGAGAAATTCTGCAGAGATGCTCTTCCAATAACTTGAAAAAGAAATAATCGCAAAAGTAAACGATATTAAACAATTCGGAACATCGATGAAAAGTTAAATAATAAACTTATGTGTATGTCTATAGTAATTCGATAATTCAGAGCTTTAACTTTAACGATACCGTCACTGAGAATCCCTGAGGCTCCTGTCACTGGACGGATAACCTCTTCACGTTAATTTGCTTTCCTATATCAGAATTACTGGATAGTCCAAATGGACTAGTTGTAATTATGTAAAATAAAAATAAAAAATAAAAAAAAAACTGAGAATCTAGTCGTCTCGCTGAAGACTTTAAATCGTATTTTTATTACTTTATTCGTCGTCATTGTGTTACGATGCTTTATACGATGGGGGGGAAAGGAAAAGTAATAATAAAAAATTTCGTTTTTCGTCCTGTTCATATTCCAGTTCTCTAACACGAGAAATATCCACCGAAATGTGTACATTTTCTCCTTTTAGTTTTCGTAGGTACACACTTACCGTAATACGGTAGAGTGAATGATGAAACACACGAGACTTAATAAAGACCGTTCGACTCGAACTGAAGGTTTACAGATTTTATTCGAAGAAGGATTATCATAATTACGGGATCACTGCAGACTAAATTTCGCTCGTATACATCATGGCGACGTCTACTTACTTTTTGTAGCAGGTAATTGTAATGGTAGTCATAATAACGCTACACCAGATTTATTACATTAAGAAGTGACCGTTCCAGCGTACACCGTTGTTCAAAATAATCGAACAAGGTAAATATAACATTATCATAATATAAATATGCAATACGTAACAGAGGAACAGAATAGAATTCGCCGTACAGAGTACCCGGAAAATGCCTTTTCAACTAGAGAGTATAAATATGTAAAAGAACCGTTTTCCTTGATTACTATTATTATTATTATCGTCATCATCGTCATTATTACTATTATTATTATTATTATTTACGGCTAATCCTTACTCTATAAAACATCATAACAGGAACAAAGGTAACTTTAAAGGTTCTCATTATACGTGTATTTTAATGAAACGCTACAATATTATAACGAGAATAAAACTGACGATGACGTTGTAATAGATTACCTGTCGGTTTGTTTTTTTTCTTTTTTAATATTCGAACAAATATTATACCGTTAGAAAAAGTTCAAAGAATAGTGTTAAAGGTTTTTGATGTATACGATCGGCGATGAATAACGAACTTCTAACATATAACGTATACGTCATTTCCAGGAAGCTATTAATTTTTATTATTATTATTAATTTTAAGGCGCTTTATGCTGTCGCTAAGGTTAGATGTACTGAAGGATCATTAAGCATAAAGAGAAAATGTTAGGTAGAAAAGTTATAAAAGTTTAGATTATGTACCGCAGGATTACGATAATTAAATTTTTCCAGCCAATAAGCATCTACGTAGCATTGTGTCATTTGCTAAGTATAAGTCGGTCTCATTTTGCCGGACACGCATGGCATTTTCGAAGATGTACCGCATCGCGTTCACATCTATCGTCATTAGAGTATCCTCATCTCCGCAGGTTAACTTTGCACCGTCCTACATTATTCCTTATTCTGTTTAATGTTTTCTACAGCTCCCGCGTGAGGTCTGATCTATTGGCTAGTTTTTCAGTGTTTATTCGCCATTTGTACAGTTTGATGTAATCTTTCTGTGCATTTCAGAAAGCTTTTTACATTTAATAAGTTTTCGGCCATGTATGGGGTGTGTTTTTTCACCTATTTGTCTATTTCTTTCCATGTTTGATGCAATTTCTCGTCGTATGTTCAGCGGAGCGATTCCAACTGATATATTTTCTTTATATTTGTACGCTTTAAATATCCAGTCACAATTCTGCATGATTCACTTAAAGCAGTATCCACATATTTGGTATGTGCTGATGCGGCTTCGGGACTTGGTTTTGTTTTCGATTTATAATTCTGATCTTTTTTTTTCTAACAACCGAAACGTTTGTTTCGATTTAATAATGAGTTCGTAGCATTTTTTTTTTAATTATTTGTTCACTGCGCGTTAGCCGTTGACCTATAAGTTTATTCCAAAGGTATTTTACTTCTAGAATTATTTTCGGTGAAAACCACGTCCTGATTATTCAAAAAACTTTTTTTGAATAATCAGGACGTGGTTTTCACCGAAAATAATTCTAGACGTATGGAAAACAACCACGAAAGTTTTAATAAATATATATTTTACTTCTCCTTTTTGAGAGGGATGATGAGCCTCGTTGAAAGAGTGCTTCGGTTCGGTGAATATTATACCCCGAGCTGATCTATCCTCATTAATATTAATTTTCCGCGTTTTAAACCACGTTTTGCTATATCCTGAAATGCTGATTGCAGGTTTGTGCATGCGTCTACGGAGGAACTATCTAGTAGGAGATAATCCATCAGTAAATGTCGTTACTTCAACGTTTGCACGAAAATAACGGGGTCCCAGCCACCTTGAAGTACGCCTGATGTTATTGGATAAATCTCAGATTCTTCTTCGCCATATTTAACGTAAACGTAAAAGTATGTTTCTTCTTTTATGCACGTAATAACGAAACAACAAAATGAAAAAAATCGAAATGTCGAATTGTCGTATATTTCGGTTGAAGTAGCGATTTTATTTTATTGGCAACAACCGGATGACGAAAGTTAATGACGCACGTTTTCGTTTCACTTTCAACTCTCACATTTGCCAAAGCAACAGTTTGCGAATTTCGTATACGTAACGACACATTTGACGTGATAAAACTTCCGGGGGGTTTCCTTTTTAGTGCAAAATAATAATAATAATAAAAAAAAAGCATTTCGTACTTCGCAAAAGGTGATCCCCATTCCACAGAGCCTGTTTCAACGTCTTCGTAAAATTTAAACGGGTACACAGCCCGTTAAAACCGACACATAGTCGGTAAACGAAATGACAACGACACATTTGTCAGAATGAATTCGTGACAATTCAATTTCCTCTTTTAACGAGGAACGAAACTCGAACTAAACGAAAAATGGACCCTATTTCGGAATTTTTCCTTCTCATTTTCACCCTTAATATACGCGCACAGTTGTTACGCTGGCATTTATATAAGCTATCTCCTGCTATACAGAGCATTACAAACTAACAAAAAAGTGATACATCTGTATATAATGTATGTGCGTATACACGTGTGTATATATATATATATGTGTGTGTGTGCATGTGTGTATCACATTGCTCTTAACCAGGGAATGAGTTTTCCTCGTCGTCTGACACAATTTATTTATTCATTTGTCAGTCTCTTCAGTTCAATGCCAATCTAATGCAATCCGAAACATCGGTGAAGTGGAAAAGAAGGAAAACACTTATCATCCGTTAAGACAAATAAAAGGGGAGCAGACGACATTACAAAAGTTAGAAGCAATGATATCCAACCACGTAGTCATGCAGACGCACACACATGTGTACATGTATACATTCTGTTCTGTCGTAATTTTCCCTTTCGTAATAAACAATTAAAACGAACTTTCCTAATTCTGCTGGCAATAATAATAATAATAATAATAATAATAATAATAATAATAATAATAATAATAATAATAATAATAATAAAATTATAATGATAATAATTGATGCCGATAATAAATATTATTATTATTATTATTATAAAACCGTCCATAAATGGGATAAGTTTTAATTGCATTTGAACAAACTTTAACTCAAGGAAAACATTTGACGTACTATTAATAATAGTAATAATAATAACAATGGGCATAAAAAAAAATTAAATACAACAATAGCGAAAAAGTACTTACTTTTTTTTTTTTTTTTTTAATTGGGTAGGGCAAATAAAGAAACAATGGACGATGTAACTAACGGTTGTGGTAGCATAATGGAATCTAGGATATATATATATATATATGTTAGAAATTTTGAAAAATGTTACCATAACTACTCCTATTTCAATAGATTCTCTTTCCTCTAATCATAAACCGATTTTTACCGAAATTGGAGTTAATAAACAGTTATTTGAACATCAATTTACGTATGATTATCCGCATGCTAACTAGAGTGTACTCAAGAGGTATATACCCGATCATATCGTGTTAGGTGTGCCTATTACAAACAATGCTGAAATTGATTCTCTTCTTCCAATTTACCGTTAGGTATATGCTTATCAGATTTCAAAATAATATTAGAAGACGGTACACTAAAAATTATGCCTATCCCTGCGCTCGAATGTTAAAAGAAATTCTAAATCTCTGAACTAAATTGTTGCGGTTGTTCTTAAACATAGGGAGAATAAATTTAATTCGTTTTTATCGAAGCCTAACACAAAATATAATAGTCTATTCATAACAAATAAGTGCAGTGCTCTTCCACCGCTCTACGATTCATTTCGAAGTAATTGCGTTTAAAAATCTGAACTCCTTGCATGCGAATATTCTAGAGTACACGGTGTTGCACATTGGTTCCAATTATCAGACAGACAAAGTTCGATCTACGGTCAATAAATATATTAAACATGCCACGCGTCTGTTGATAAAATAATTTTTGTCACTCCGAAAGATATTTACGTTACTATTAAATTAAAGCTAAACATTCTGTAGGACATGATGAAATTTCATCTATAGTAATTAAGAAGCTCCCGTTAAAGGCTAAAATTTGCGAATATATTAAACTGCACGTTTAAATTCAGTTATTTTCGCCGCAGCACAGGGCTGGAAAACCGCAAAAGTCGTTGCTCTTTCGAAACAAAGGAAGGACAGTTCTCAGATTTGCAAACATTCGGTCAATTAGTTTACTTAGCAAACCTAAGTAAGGTCGTTACTTTAATCGAATTAGGGAAACACCCTCATGCTAACAATATCATTCCCAATGTACAGTTTGGTTTTTGTCGAAATTTTTATACGTCTCATCAAATATCCAGGGTAGCCGGGTTTGCGACAGATAATTTTAATCGTAATGAACACACTGGTATGGTGCTCTTTGACGTTGCTAAAGCAACTGATTCTACCTGGCAAGCGGGCATTTTTTATACAAAATGATTAAATGCAAATTTTCCGCTTATTTAATTAAATTAATTTACGCGATAGAACTTTTTATGTAACTGTTGGCGATTCGGTCTCTCAATTAGAACGTGTTTATGGGGGTGTTCCGCAAGGACCTTTTTTTTTTCACATTGTACCTATATGATTTTCCAGAAGTACCGAACGCACAAGTGGCACTCTATACAGACAATGCGGCTATTTTTGTAGTGCATTTAAACCACTATCGAGAATAGATTTCAAATATCACGCATTCTCAGATATTATATAATAAACGGAAAATCAGTATCAATCCATCGAAAACCGGAGAAATTTTTTTTACACCTAGACGATCAACTAAATAATCCGATAGCGTCGCGAAACAGCATTAACTGGGCAGATCATATTCGGTATTTAGATGTTGTTTTTGACAATAAACTTGACTTTACTAAACATATTGATTATATTAATACGAAGACTAATAAATCCACTCGTTCCATACATCCCGCGTTCAATCGAAAATCATTCCTTAATACACGCGATAAACTTATTTTACGTCCGGTATTTACTTATGCTTGTCCTGTTTGTTGGTGTTCGATATGCTAGTTATAATAAATAGCAGCTAATTCAGAACAGTTCGGTGTATACTAAATGTTCCCCGTTCTACTAGAATGGATTATACGCGTAATATTCTGAAATTACTTCGTGTTGAGGAATATAACATATTCTTAACATATCGCGTAGATTTTTCGATGATTGCACATGATAATGAGTTGATCTCGTTAATAGGTAATTATGATTACAGGCAGCTAATGTTTATGGTGTATAAAATATAAGCGTAGACGTATTAAACGTAATTTATTTTAACGAGCTATATAATTATTAGTGTGATATTATATTAATTATGTTTATATTTAATCGTTAGTTTCAACATTATCTAATATTATGCTCGCTTTGTTTGTTTGCGGGTTTTTTCCCTTTTTGTTACAATAGTCGTGCATGTAAGCTATCGTGGTAAGGCGAGTTCCGGTACACGATATTATATAAATTATGTTTATTGGCTGTATTTTAATTATTTAATAAACGATTTATATACATATATATATATATATATATATATATATATATATATATACATAATTATTTGTTGTCAATCCGTAGATTGTTTTAACCTACCGTTCTTCTCTATTTCCTGATAACCTCTTCAGTTCCGTGTAGTTGTTACATTCCAGGTCTTCTATAATCTGCGTCATATACTCGTGGCGAGGTTTTCCTCTGGGTTTTTTTCCGTATACCATTCCTTCCAATATGGTTTTCATGAGGGTATCATGCCTCAAAATATGTCCAACCAATTGAACCCGTCTCCTGGTAATTACGTTTAAAAAATGTTTTTTCGTTTTCGTTACGTTTAGTACTTCTTTATTCGTAATTCTGTCTGTCCGCCCGATTTCCATCATTCTTCTTAGACACCACATTTCAAAAGCATTTAAGTTTTACATATTACTGGTAGACAGAGTCCACGTTTCGCAGCCATACAGCGTAACGCTCCAAACAAAGCATTCTGGGAACGTTTTCCTTTTTTCTATGGATATTGATTTCAAGGTCAGTATCGACTTCTTCTTGGTGCACGCTGTTTTCCCCTGGTCTATTCTCGCTTTTATATATATATATATATATATATATATATATATATATAGTATATATATATGTATATATACGTAAGTTTACACGATCGAGTAATACAAATGTTCGCGTAAACATGAATAATGATGAAATAGAGCGCGTGTATCAGAATTCAGATATTTGGGAACTCTTATAACAAATGATAAGGAAATCAAAATGGACTGGTGAAATAAGCATTTAATATAATTTAACCGCACTTATTCAGCAACACTGAAATGAATTTTAACGGGAAGAAAAGAATATTAAATTTTTACGTGTGGTCATTACTTAAATACGCCGCCAGCAAATCGTGGATAATTAGCGCGGATAAAAGAATCGAGGCGTTTGAAATGCGGTACTATCGTAGGATGCGGAAATTATCAAGACCGTACTATAAACAAAACAGCAATGAGAAGACGGAAACAAACTAACGAATGACATTAAGGATTAAGGAAAGGGAAGTAAAATATTATTCGTAACATCCGAGAAGGCGAATATAATCATAAATAAGAAAAAATACCATTCGTAATCGATAAGAGGATGGCGAAGGTTGGAATCGATGAACAAGCCGCCTCATAATTTGGCTGATAAGAAAAGTCAGAGATCGGGACATACGAAATATAGTACGATGTATGCAAACTCCTGAACAGAAGATGCGACTAATATGCAAACTCCTGAACAGAAGATGCGACTAATATGCAAACTCCTGAACAGAAAGTGCGACTAATACGTCACGATGATGATAATCGACATAACGGTGTTGTGAAAATATTATACAAACGACTACTTAAATATATATTCTACAAATATCGAGGGGGGCTGTACATTATACAATTATGCGGTGAAAGAAGTTGTAGACAAAATATAGTCGAAAAAATAGATCGGATTTAACTATTTATGGAATAATGGTAATTCACTTAGCGGAAATTGGTGGTGGTAAAATTATTATTATTAACTCTTTCCGTCACGATGTCCACTACACGGTACACGTAAAATTTTTTTAGAAATTTTTCATCATTTTCTGGTTAAGGCGAAATATTCCGCATTTAAATAAGTTAAGATATAGAGAAACGTATTAACATATTTTCCATAAAAAAAAAAAAATCATATAAATTCAAATCACAAATTGACAAATTCATTAATTGTAGAATATCGACAACTTTGAACAAAAACTACTGACGTTTAATCAGTATGTACACATATTATTATATGCATTAGATAAGCATTATACGAGCATTCAATCAAGATTGGATGAATATAATGGTATAAAAACCGGTTCCCAAGCATTTAAAAAAGTTTCAGTAATACTCCGACAACTGTATAACATGCAACTTTACTGATTAGGCACACACTATCTCCGGCTGTAATCAAGGTAATAAAGATTTTAGCGATAATAGAGCAGATCAATTGGTAAAACTAAAAATCGTTTAAAATTTTCAATACTTTCACACCATTTTGCAGAAATAAATCATCGTGCAGAATAAATATGCACCTAACCTAAGTATGTGGTATAAAAATCAATTTAATCTTTTAACATTGTAGAACAGTTTGTAAAATCGATTATTTCTACTGTATTTGTACTTCATTTACACAATACACTTACACCGTCGTTTTTAAGAAAAAGAAAAATATCTCGAATTTAAAAAATATTTATATAAATAAATTTAAAAATTATCGACGTTTCACCTCTAAGAAGCGGTATTGTGTATAATGAACGTCCGCGTTTCGAATGAATAAAATTTCGTGTCGACATTTTATAATGCACGATTGAAAGGATTAATCATCGAAATAAAACGAATTTCGAAACCTGAATCAAACGGATAATAATATCTTGAACTGGTACACGGTATCAATACAGGTAGACGATGTCACGCGTAGAATAAGAAATAAAAAAAGAATTTTTTCTATAAAAAATACAATAAAAAAAATCATTGAATTATCTTTTATTTTACCGGCTATTGTATTGTTTGTGTATAAAATTTTATATTGCTGTTTGTTGATTGCGTTGTTTACCAGATTCACGATCAGATTGGTTTACTAATACTGTGATTTTTGTGAAGATCTACATTAATATTTTTCCATTTTATATTTTTGTATTTTCGAATTTCCCTTGATAATGGCCTAGAATATTTTGTGATTTTTTGTAAAGAAAAGAAAAAAACGTAGTAATTTAGAATACGGTTAGACCGTCGGTTGTGCTGGAAAGATCATATTCTAAAGAAAAGTAAGGAACTAAGACTCAGATTCAACAAGATGTATTGGCTTTTAGGAAGGAAATCTGAACTTTCTCCAAGTTCTAAGATGGTACTTTATAACACCACGCTGAAACCTGTGTGGACTTATTGGCTACAATCGGAGCAGTTATTAAGCCGATGTGGACATATGGCATATATCACTCTGAGGGACAGCATCGATATCGAATATCAAAATAGTGCAGCGATCTCAATCAAAAATACTAAGGTTAATTGCACCCTGGTATATACGAAATGAAAATTTGCATAAAGACCTAAAAGTAGCAAAAGTGCACGAAGTAGTTCGGGATGACAGTAAAGATTACTTGCACAGGTTAAAGGGTCATTCTAACCAGCTGGCGGTAAATTTATTAAATCATGGGACTCGCACATTGAACTATCGCACACTTCTAGATCTTCCCCACCTACGGTTTAAATGATTGGAGAGGTAGTTCGGAGTATCATTGTTGAATGACATCTCCCATCCTGTCATAGTTTACATTTCATTTGCTTATTGGCTACATCAGCCAGATTGCAATTTGTATATATATATATATATATATATATAAAAATTATGAGGAACTGCTTGAAATTCAACAGTTCAAATTATTCAGCGATTCCAATCTAAGATACTAAGATCACTAGTTAACGCAACCTGGTACATTCGAACTGATCATCATCACAGAGATCTGAAGGTACTAGAGGGCACAGATAAAATATAAACGTACAACGTTCGGTACCTGCAAAGGCTAGATAGGCACTCTAATCCGCTGGATATTAATTTTCTAGATAATAGTGACGAAGTCAGGCGAATCAATCGACTAACTCTCCTCGATCTCGCACTCCGTATTCATTGATTGGTAGTAATAGTACGGAATTTCGCCGGCGGGCGATCGTTCAATAGGCGTCATGGTCCGTTTTATTATTCTTCACATCTCAATTGCTTATTAGCTATTTTCAGCTAGATTGCAATTTATCTGAAAGTGGGGGAAAATATGTAGGATTACGTAAGCACTTTCCAGTACAATTGTTTTTCCCGCTTTATGTTTAAATTCAAATGTGTATTGCGAGTGACTGTGTTTATATGTTGTATACGCAGCTGTATAACTGTTCCCCTCCCCTCTTTTTTTATATTATTTTAATAATTTCATATAATTCTTTTTTCAACAATTTTTATGGTTTAATTCAGTTGTATACATTTCTTCGATTATTTACTCCTCAGTGCGTATGTAAATAAATAAATATATGTTTATATATATATATATATATATATATATATATATATATATATATATATATATATATAATAGAGGGAAAGCAAAACGTGCTAAGAATAATACAGCGCGTTATTTAAACTAAATCTATTGGTTCGTGTCAAATTAGTTTATACGTTCCGACTTACGCATACCAATTGTTTCGGAAGTATAAAAAAAAAAGATGCAAGCTCTTTTTCAGCAGACTAAGAAATGCCGCTAATCCGGCTATTCTACAACTAACAAATCATGATATGTCACTGGCTTCATCGCGTCGGTTAAAGAGAAACTGGCCAAGAGATAGTATTAAAACTCCTCCTCCTCCTCTCAATTGATATGTCCTAAGTTGTGATCAATGGACCATAAACAGTGTCTCATTCTTTCCTTTTATCACATTTACTTATTGCACTATGTACAGATTGTAAATAAATTAAAAAAAAAAAATAGTCTATATTTTTGAAAAAGTATAAAACATAACCGCGAGTTAATGATTTTGACAGCAAACAGGAAATGCTATTTTACATTTGAGTCGCTCTAGGTGCGAAGGATTACAGTGGTTTCGTAGGAAACTTTATATTCCGTGATAGGGGTGGTAACTTGATTAATTCTTTTAACTTCCGCTCGAGATAAAAGTAGTAAATACAGAAAGCATCCTGAATCGAGGTAAAGTTCTTACTACCAATATAAAACTAAATATGAATTCTTCACATAAACACATACGCACGCATATTATATATGCATATATATATATATGTATGTATGTATGTGTGTATACATATATTTTTACACATACGTATACACTCGCTTTTCGTTAGCGTTCAGCTTCCTTTTATTGTAACTAAGAGTAGGAAACAATGTTGGTAGAACAGGGTGTGCAGGCTTGTTACGCCGTTAAACTTGCGCATCCACGCCCGGTTTTTTTTTTTTTTATAAACTATTTTCTTTTCCCCATTAGGAATTTCGTTTGGTATCTGACAACTGTTGCTTATCCTATAAAAATAAACCCTAAAGAAATAAGCGAACCGAGATACAGCAATGTAAATCTTTTTTTACACAACTTAAAGGGTATAAAAACGATCGTTCACATCGTTCGGAAAATAATATAAGCCTTCCAAAGACGGTCGTATCAAAAATAAACGTGATTAAATATTCAACATCTAATTACGAATGTTATTTTTTTTTACATAAACTAGATTTACGTAGAAATTAAAAAAAAAATAATAAAAAAAATAAAATAAAACGAAATAAAATAAAATAAATAAAAGTGATCCAAAAAAAAAAAATTGTTTTCACGAAAAATATCGAAGCCATCCCCCAAAAGTAATGAATAAATTTTTTATCAATATCGCGATTTTAATTATTGCTCAATTTCTATATGTTTTTGAATATATCGAAATTGAGCAATAGAAAAGCAGATATGGAGACAAATACAAACTCACTATCAGACAGTTTATTGAAGAAAACAGCAATAAAAGATTGCAAAAGAAGAACGATGATGTATTGGGTGTAGTCAATTCAAAACCCGAATTGAGACCTTACTAATGGACATGTTCTCGAGAAATCGAGTGCGTTCTCAAGACATCTGGTTCGTGGCGTGAATTTGTCGGTACTTGATAAGAAGGAGATAAAAAATATATATGGACAAAATACAGGCGTCATGCTGATATGATTCGCCTCATTGTTGCACTTCTGCGCTACTAGTTAAGAGTTAGTCGTGGTTTACATTTCGTTGCTAAAATCATCGTCCATACGACTCATAGCTTAGTCGTTTTTTTATGATTTTACGATCCTTCCGTATGCAACTCGGTTTGCCAATTCCCTAGCGTTTGTCGAAGCTAATCATCTTCTTACGAATATCAAAATAAAATTATTTATATGGGCGTTACATAACTTATAAACGGAATATATTAAAAGACTATTGGATCTTAAGTATAAGTCAAATAAAAAATAAATAAAATTTACCAAAAATTAATAGTCCATATTTTGAACATCCCTGAATCTTATCCCATTCCCTGCTGTCCTAGGTAATTCTCTCGTACTGTTTACGATATGCGTATAATTTAGTTATCCCGTCTTCCCATCTTAAAAATTGCTTGCCTCTACTTTTGTTCGTAACGTATCGGGTTTTTCTTCTATATGTCCCCGCGTATTATTCATCAATCTTACAACATGTCCAGCCGGATCCCACATTTTTCTCTTACATTTATTAACGAACCCTAACGGCGTTTTTAAATTTTTTTCTGAGATATCATTCTAACCACTCTATTTATCTTTCTTTTCAATTTAGCTGGAGACCACGACCTGACATATCGATGTCGGTAGCACACAACTATTGAATACTTCACTATTCGCTCTAATCCCAAATAAAATCTTTAATTTATATTTTTTAGAGATTAATATTTTTTCTAAGCTAATGATATTTTTTGTGTACCTCTCTTCTTTTGTTACATCTCCCACTTCCATTCTCTAACGTTAAAAAAAAAAAAACAAAAAACAAAAAAAAAACTATTTCATCTACTTATTCAATTTTTTGACCATCTGTTTCAATTTTATTTTTTTCATTTTTATGTTCGTAACGACTTTGGTTTATTCATAACACTCACACGTAGATCAGTTTCTTTCTCCGGTACATTTGACTTCACCATCGTTTCTTTTCGATCAACTAAATTTTTCCCTATAAGTAACACATTATCAGCAAAATGTAAATTATTTAGAAGTGGTCTCTTCAATATAACGAATATAATGCCTCTTTGTTCCCGATCTAATTTTTCTAAATACCTCTTCTAGAGCACAGACAAATAATAATGATGATAACGAATCACCTTGCTCTTTACCCTTTTTCTGATATAAAAGTACTCACCTCTTTTGTTCTACTTTTGTGTATATATTTGCTATTATAATATACAATCAGAACCTCCTGCTTTCGAAATATTTATGCTTTGGAGAATCGAACACTTTAGGGTGGTCCATAAAAGGGCTAAAAATTATAACTTTATCCGGTATTCTCTCGATTTTTCTATAACTTGATTTATTGTGTTCAATTTATGACTGCTTATTTATAATATTTTGAATTCTTCTCGCTATTATTTTTGCCGGCATTTTTTGGAATTATAGGGCTGAAAATTATTCGTCTATAGTTCATCTTATTTTTTTTTATAAAGTAGGATTATGCTCATTTTTTTTTCCACTCATGCACGGCTTTTTACCATTTCAAAACTTTATTTTTAAATAATATAACCAAATTCTTTATTATATTTTACTTATTTCATATTTCATCAAAACCTGGAGTTTTATTTACTACATCCCTTATTTCGCGGATGTAATTATATAAGGTTCTTGAGCCGTTTCAAAATTGACTCAAGCGCGTCAAAAAAAACAACAACAACTCTTCGTCGTACAGTTCTGCGTAGTGTGCCGTGGCGTATTCGATTATCCATTTGCGACTGTATATTTTATCGACTTGTTCATCAACGAAGAAATTCACTAAATTTTTTCCTTATTGATTTTGTATTCATTCGCTTCATTTAATATTCTCGCCTACTTCTTACCGAAAACACTTAATTTAATTTTTTCTAATTATTATAGTTTTCCATCGAAGCATCCCTTCAGTCAGTATTCTCGGGGGACATGCCCTTCCACGAAACTCTTTTAGATTTTGTCGCTTTCCTTATGCTAGTAATTATTTCGCTATATAAGATAATCAACGTCAACTCCTTAAGAGATAAAAACCTTTATGCACTACTTTCGATTATAAATTTATCTCTAATTTATCTCTCGATAATCTATAGCCGTTTTTACGCTTCGCTGATGACACAATCTTAATAAGCAGCAACGCAATAATATTGACAGAATTCAACGCGTAGCCAAGAAAAAAACCTAACTAAAGATAAATCAGACAAATAATGATGAATACGACACAAAATACATGAATTAAACGGCGAAAAACAAATCTGCACCCTGGGGTGCAGGGAAAAAGTGAAACTTAAAGTCGATATAAAATGCAATCATCGCAGAACATAAATTTCAATTCAATATGTTACACTCGACGTGTACATTATGCACAATGAAAAGATACTTATTTAATGAACTCACGATTTCGCAATAATTTCATGAAGCAAAGTAACCTCAAATGTTTTCGTTCTCAAATCTACGTCGCACATACACCTGTTGTGCAGTGAAGATTTGAACGAAATAACGTGTGATCTCGCTCGCACGTTTTACGGGTTAATTCCCCATATACAACGTGCTAATATAAATTTTACTTCAAAATTGAAAACGTAAACAGATGTATTTTGAAAATAAGACGATGCAATTGGAAGATAAAAATATCTATTGCTTAGATAGTCATCAGGAAATTAATCGGTGTTTTAAAAAATGAGGAAATACCGAACCATTTGTAAACGATATAATCAGTGAGTGTGCGTGTGTAGCAAGTTTTAACGCACAAAGCTTGTAACATGGAGATACACAAAACACATAATTAAACGAATTAGATGATCCAAAAAGCGCGCGAAAGTTAACAGACTGCGGGGATCATCGAATGACTATTACACAGAGTAGACAGCAAACAAAATTAATGGATGCGGTAGAACGTATAGCTAAATTAAGATATGGTTGGGCAGGACATATTACCAGACGAGATGATAATAGATGTACCAAGCCCCGATTATAATGATGACCGATTAATCTTCGTCGTAAGCAAGGACGACCTGATGATTAGGCGACATCGTGAAAATTGCCAGAATCCACTGGATTCGCGTCGCACAAAATAGAAAACTTTGGAAATGTTTGGGAAATGCTTACACCCAGCAGTGAAAATTGATGTGAGCATAACGTAATAATATTCCTTATTCTACTCGGGATAGCCTAGTGGCCAGAGCACGGTCTTATATACTGTAGGCACCGAGTTCAAATATGATCGGCGCCGCAAAAATTATCATCAGAAAAGTAAAAAAAAATATATATATATATTATCGCGTGGAAGACAATGGCAAATCACAACTCCCAATACCATATGCGCACTAGTAATAATATAACCAACAACAAAAATACGCGGGGCAGTACTGTGTCCTGACAACAAAAATATTATAATCAGTTCTCCCGGGTGTGTGTGTGTGTCTAACTACGCTAGCGCCATATTATGATTGCCTTGTACGCTGCTTACACTATGCAACAAGATATGTATGGTTAAGTAGTCGCTTACCTCCGATACCGAGACGGCACTTAATGATTATGTATATATCTACATACATATATACATACACACGCATATATGTATACATATATATATTGACGTAGCCGGGGGGGGGTCTTAAAAAATTATCATTTATTCTGATAATAAGAAAATATATACATTCGTTATTCGTTGTTAAATGAAGTTTTGCATTTGTTAAACCTATTTTTTTTCATTTTTTTTTAAATTTTGTTGTTTTCGAAGTAAACAAATAGTTTTGTAATATATTAATAAAAATTATTTATCTAGAATTATTTTCGGTGAAAACCACGTCCTGATTATTCAAAAAATTTAACGTTTCGAATTGACTTACACCACTCATCATCAGAAACGAACTAAACCACAGACCCTTGAGTTATTTCCTTTTATAGGCACTTCTCAATCGGAACTTTATATTTCCAGGGCTGTGATTGGTCTTACCGTCAGCTGATACATCACCTGATATTACTGCATGGTGATTATTGGTCAGTTCTTCTGTAGTCATTATATTTCCAGAGCTATGATTGGCCCTACTATCAGTTGATATTCCTGTATTGTGATTGGTTGATTTTTCAGTAGTCATTATATGTCCAGGGCTATGATTGGTCCTACCGTCGGCTGATTCATCACCTGATATTCCTGTATTGTGATTGGTTGGTTCTTCTGTAATCAATGCTTGGTTAGCCACTTCAGTAGGATATTTGAATTTTTCTCTATTGTTTAATAATTCTGGTTTGCAAGCAAAAATTTTTTGAATAATCAGGACGTGCTTTTCACCGAAAATAATTCTAGACGAATGGAAAACAACCACGAAAGTTTTAATAAATATATAATAATTATTTAAACTTTTTATATTATATGTATGCGTGTTCGTCTGTCGATTTCATTTTCGTTATATCGATAGCAAAAAATACGCCTGGCTGTTTTATTTTAAACCTGACAGGTATTTTGTTTAGTCATGCGCCAAAAGAAACATGGCCTCTTTGAAATGTTAGCGATCTCGCCTTGCCATGGTCATCGGTCAGTTGACTGTCTTTTTGCCGCTATTCGCGATCACGTTTTTTTCGTTTCTTTGTTTGTGATTTCGCTGTATTCTTGTTAAATTTTCATTCTTTTGAAGGCTCCTCCATCGTTGTATCACTTACGTATTTTTTTTTTCTGTTTTTTTTTTTAAATATTATGTAAATCTCCATATGCCGTTTGTAACTAGCGGGGTTATTACAGCATAAGGAGACACTTTTTTTGTATAATATAAAATTTTTAATTTGAAAATTTTAGTTTTTTAAAAATATCCGTAAACACTCTCATTGTTGTAAGACATTTTGTGATTTTTGCGGTTAACGAAATATGGAAAAATTTTTAACGAAGAAAAAGAAACCAAGATTAACGGCTTCAGGTACAAATAAAGTCACCCGAACAACCGAATGTATTTTCAGTGCCTCCAGGTGATTTAGTTTCTCCTCAAGAATTTCATCTAAATAATGAAACTGACGTACTTTCTAATGATGTAAGTTTAAAAATATCAAATATCTAGATAAAGTCAAAATTTTAAAAAACGTGTGCATTCCTTCTCAAGATTTTGCATTTCCAGCCGTATCCATAAAAGGGCGGAATTTGAAATTTCAATATAACTGGTCGGAACGATTTAAATAGCGGGCATATCCCAAAGCTAAAAACGTTGCTTTCTGTAAATTCTTTCGAAAACAGAAGCCAGGAAAGATAAACCAATTAATACGTATTATTTAATTATCGGGTTTTTCCTTTTAAATAGACCATTTTCATTTTAATCACAAATTAGTTATTTTATGCATTAAAGAACTTCAAAATTGAAAAGATGTTTTCATTCCATTTTTAGATACAGTTATAGCATAGACGGAAGAAAAATTCGTCACCCATAAAAATATTTTTAAAATGTTTCACATCTTGATATCGAGTAAAAAAAAAAATTGAAGAGGAATAAACGACTGCTCCGGGATAACTTGGAAAGTTCTGTCAAAGTCAAAGTAGAAATAAATTATGGCGAATACTACTAATAAAAATGTATGTAGCTGCGAACGCAAAAATAATAAAACTAACAGAATTAATGGAACGATGTAATGCTGATTTGTATCCAAATACATATAAATTATTGAAAATTTTCTACTGTTTGCCAATTTCAAACGCTTATGTAGAAAGAAGTTTTAGCTCATTAAAACGTTTAAAATCTTATTTAAAAAATACGACGAACGAGCAAACATTAAACGGATTATCTTAA
This sequence comes from Coronaproctus castanopsis, assembly GCA_032883995.1. Taxonomy (NCBI): domain Eukaryota; kingdom Metazoa; phylum Arthropoda; class Insecta; order Hemiptera; family Monophlebidae; genus Coronaproctus; species Coronaproctus castanopsis. The sequence continues at coordinate 54,414,812 of CM065054.1, forward strand.
TATACATGCTGACATTGAAATCACGCCAGAGGAGGTACTAGAAGAATTTTGTAGAAAAACGCGAAGAAAAGATTTTAAATTTTAAATAGTACTACTATATATTTATTTTATTTATTTATTTATTATATTTTATTTAAACGGCGCTCGACTACTCTGGTCATTTGCGTCTTTAATACAGCATAAAAGTCTTATACTTATAAAAAACAGTGAAAAAGTATGTTATACATTAACGTACTTAATTATATTAGCACGAGTAGGTTCGATATGTTTAAAAAATTTAATAGCTTCTGTGATATATCTTCTTTATCTTGTAGCACTTCGTTTATACCGAGTCCGATAATTGACGCCTCTCTTCTTTAATTTTCGAATATTCGGCATTCAGTGATTATGTGTCCCACTGTCAGTGCAGAGAGCTAGCAGTAAGAGCACAATACCTGTTTTTCTCCATTAATCAATGGAGCGTTAGCCTAGTGTGACCGATTCGTATCCTTGCTAGAGCGACTTCCTCTCGTCTGTTTGTGCGGTACGATGTTGTCCAGATGCCAATTTGCGGCTTGATCTGTCGCTCGACCAGTGCTCTTGTTTGGCACACTCTAATGAGCATTTTATCTGTATTGCTTCAAAAAATATAAAAACATTATTTATCGTTTATCATTTATTTTTTCGCAGAATTTATTGTACTTTGTAACCTTTTTCCCCTCACTCCTCAATAACATACTGTTACTGTATTTCAGTGACGTTAAATATTTCCGACGTTTATTGCGTCTAATAGACTTACATACTCGACGTCTAATAATTATAAAAATAACTCCGTCGAGTAGGATTTCTTAGGGCTCGGGGTTTAACCTACTTGAGTTTTGGTTATTTACTTAAAGTTCAATTTAACTTCGGTTCACTGCTATAATGTCGTTTTGTTTGAAAACCCCTCTTCAACCAAGTCTGGCTACACCACTGTATACATATATATATATATATATATATATATACTATTATTCTTTTCTTCGTTTAAAAGACTTATTGTGTACATGTATATACGAATGTATGAAATGGTACACATATACATATATGTGTATGTATGAAGTGTGTACACGGAAATATATATGAAAGTGGAATAAGAGGTTGAAATAAAAACTTTAAGTTTTTATAGTTTAGAAAATAATACACTTCGTCAAAATAAATTATAGTTCTTGGAATGGAGCCCTTATTTCAATCACCCTGCTATGGTGATTGTCACGATATTTGGGTTATGCCTGAAATTACAAATTACTATATACGTGTGTATATATATATATATATATATATATATATATATATATATATATATATATATATATATATATATATATATATATATATATATATATATATATAGTGTGTAATATGAATAATAGAACATAATGGTGACAGACAGCAATTTTCCTTCAGCAACTAACGACATTTACCTCCACGAATTCTGAAACGAATTATCGAAAACTTCGACTACTGACTACGTCACAGATATTAATAATTAAATAAGCTAAAGGAGGAAGTACTAGAGTCGATGGTCATTAACATCCTGCATTAACTGGATAATGACAATCGTCTGTACCCCCACTAATCTTTCTTATTTATTACAGAAGCTCTAATTATCATGGGTTCAGCTACCGATCTTTCTTCCACTGGCAGTGATGACGATTAGTATTATCATGTTCGTGTACAGAAATAAATGCAGGATTACCGGAAAAAGTGGCGTTGTTTTTGTCGAAAGCTAAATTAAAAATTAATATTGGCCGGTTTGTAAATTAATTTTTCAAAATAATAATAACAATTTCGTTGTTTTGTTGCTTGACTTAAAAAGGTAACAAACAAGACGAGCATGCATATATATATATATATATATATATATATATATATATAAAATCTGAATGTTTGTGTATATATGTTTTTTTTTAATTTATGTGCAATGCACACCAACTATCGACTAGAGATACGGATAAATATATAATAGATTAATTGCTTTGGCGTAGGAAATTTTTTAGGTTGAAAAGGATAATAACGGAGGGAATATGTGAGGAACGAACGTTATACGATAATGAAGTGAGGATATTGGAGAACCGAGAGATTGGAGATACATATGCTGCAGAGCGAAAACGTTGTTTTTTTTTTGCACAATACATGAATTGCGTATGTCATTGCAGAAGTCTGATCATGATTATGTCATCTCTTCTTTGGCTCAAACTTCCACGATCGAACGTGTGGTGCTTAATTTGGCGAAATTTGTTCGTACGCTGGATGGACAGCATTGTTAATTCCGTAGTGAGGCAAAAGCAAATTTTAAGCAACGAACAAAGTCTGAAGCTACAACTGGAATATCTACAACAGGAAGAATCGCTGCGACTACCTTGGTTTCTCCTGTCGGCTAACTCATTCTCAGAAATCTCCGGGTGACTTGGAATCCAGAAAAATCTTGTCGCGCGTTAGGCGATCCGAAGACATGAAGTTTGACTATTTTGTTCGCGACGGGGTGTTTTTTATCACTGTAAACACGAGCATGGAATTGTCGGATAATGCTGAGATGGGTTTTTTCTCGTTCAAGAATATTATTCACGTATATACAATATACATACGCTGGTATATGCGGGCTTGTGTATCGGATTTTATGATTCGCTCATGCACAATTTTATTCGGACAAAATTTCCAAAATGAAACTACACTTAAATAAAACACAAAATTAGATATTTTAGTATAGAATGTAATTAAAGATTTTAAAGTAAAATATATAGTGTACAAATTTTGGTTGTCACCTCCGTTTTGAAGATAGTCGCTGTTTACAAATAACTAAAGGAGTAAAATGAAAAAGTAGTATTTTGTATACAATACTGCATTTTAGATACTTAGCATCTAGTCATATATGCTGATCACACATAAGAGTTACGATAATAGACATCAATTTTGATATACCATATAGGAAGCACCATGACTAAAATAGTTAACCCATTTCAAGTTGTTACTACATTCATTCAGCCTTACGCAGGACGGTTCACAGTCTACTTCCCTGGATCTTAACTTCTACTACAATTAGCAAGTCTAATTTTTACTCAATGCCTACAATGTGCTCAAAATATTTTACCGTCTGATGCATGAATATATTTGCAAACCGCTATATCAAGCCCAATTCCTACAATATGAATTTCTTCGTTTCAGTTTTTTCCAACACCTTCCCCTTCGAAATTATCAGCCGTACTATGCTAGTTTTATTTATAGTCCATGTTTCTACCCCGTATAATTGTATTATCGAAAATATAAGCGCTTTTAATAATTTTAATTTATCGTTCCTATTAATGAATCCGTCCTTAATTAACACAACGTTCGCATTTATAAATGTGGGTGCCGGGTCATAGAGGTATTCCAGACAACGAATTTGTTTACTCATTGCCTAAAGACGCGTCGTCTAGTGATATAGAGCTCTCCTTAGTCTCTCAAAAAGATATCATTCACTTTATTCAGCTAGAGCATATGGATCAATGGGTGAGAGCATTAGTCAATCACCTCTCACTTATTACTATCAGCTCCAGCCGTCTCTCCCTAAACTCACGTGGTTCTATTTCTTTAAGAAGATTAGTCGTAACGGAATTGTATTCATCAGTAGTTTACGATTTGGACATCATTTGTTGCCTGACCGTCTTTTCCGTACGCAGTTTAGAGAAAGTCCCTTCTGTCCCCTCCATTCTGAAAGGCAGTCTATAATATCGTTAATGTTTTTTTTTTTTAATGCTCTACTGTGGCGCCGTTGCGTTCGGGGCTTTACCTTGTTTTGCTACGTTCTTCAGGTATTACACCTCCGTATAACGTATCCGCCCCTTCTCCATCTAGATAATCTACAATTATTCCCCCATATAGCGATAATTCTAGAGAAGTCAGCATCCTTTGTTAAGATGTAGATAGTATCACGTTGGGTAAGCTGTAAAGGCACCCCCATTAAAAAAAATATATATATATAAATTCTTTCCACGATATGGTTCTTACACGTTAACATAATATATTTAGAGCAGGTGATCGTCGTCGTAATATTTTTATCGCGACCACTAATGACACATTTCCCTTTTTTTTTTTTTTGTTCGCGGTGATTCTACAGAATCAATGTCGACAGTTTTCTTCTTCAAAGCCAGATATTCCAGATAAATCAATATTGTCATTATTTAAACATTTCAATAATTCGTCTTCATTTATAAATTTGTTCCATTTATTTTATGACATCCTAAATATAGAAATGAAAATCACAGTATGAGATGAATTGCATAATGTAAACTTACTAATTTTCGGGAAGTTTAGCGAGAATTTCTTCCGTTTAAATTACGTGGCCGGTAGTTTTTGAAAATTGAAGATAACGACTCAGATAATTCAGATATTACCATAATTAAAAAATTAAAACGATCTAATTAATAACTCATTACAGTACTTTATTTTTTTTTTTTATCTTAGATCATGCTAAATCTGCGTGGCCCGATAGATTCCAATTTATACTAAATTATAATTTTAAATAATAATACTGCATCTTAAAATAGAAAGAAAAATAAGAAATAATACTTCATAGTGACGACTTAATAGATAATGTAGAGATTATCGGGGAAAAACCGGCCGAAGATATCGGTTTCTTAAGAAATAATTAAAGATAATTAAAAAGAATGCGGTTTACATCTTCCAATAAATTTATGGAAATATACCTATTGTCCTCGATTATCTCTATTTGAAAATTTTAACTCTATACGGCAACATGCGCAACCTACAAATATTATAGTAACAAAAGTCTGCGAAGTTGATGAGGAGGTACTGATATTAGGATACGTACATGTATTGGAAATATCGGAATATGCGTCTGAACAATACTCAAATATTAACTTTTTTTCTTTTTTAAGTATTTCAAATATTCATACTGAGAATAAATTTTATAGCGCAGATCTGATTATGGAATAAATGGGGTAGTGGAAACGCATTACAATATACTTCCCTATATACGTACACGCAAGCACGTTAATATACATAATCGTCATCATGGTGCCATGTTCGTTATCGAACGTCGGCTAACATTTTTCCAATTGTTTGTCTATCCGATGCATAATAGTTCAACTCTATTTGCGTTATACCACTGCGTTAAGTTCTGCACCCATGTTGTTCTTATTTTTCCCCGCGATCTTCCCTTATAGAACGTGTAGTATATCGTTTCGAGCGGCGCATTATATATCCAAAATATTTCACTTTTATTTAAACGACTTAATAATTCGCAGTTTCTTATTTTAGTTCCATTTTACTTTAAAAATTCTGCTATATAGCCGAATTTCGAAGACAACTTTGTTTTTCTCTAACGTCTTCGTTAAAGTCCAACCTTCAACGCTATACAGTGGTACCGAGGAGACACGTAACCGTTTTACCAGCTTAGTTTTAATTTCATATTTACGTTTTTAATACATAATAGAGCTCTAAGCTTTAAAAATGTATTATACGGGCTATTTTTATGTTCGACCCCATTATTCTCATTTATATCGCTATCCGGGTATTCGATATTCTTTATTTTACCCATTGATCCTCCGTCGGCTGTTAGTGGTGTCGTTATCATGTTTTCTTGTTTTTCCTATTTATTACCATGTACTTTGTTTTAGAAATATTACGCTCAATATCGTACTAAGGAGATAAGCTCAGCTATCCCAGATGCTTACAACCTGAAAATTCTTACAGACTTCCTTATCAAGACTAATATTATCAATAGCATCTAGTTATATGTATCTCAATTAATGATCATGTATACATTGAGTAATAGCCACGAGGCATTAAATACTCGTTAAAAAACAAAAAAAAATTAGGCGCAATCTATATTCTTTACATGTTGTTGTGAAAACATGCTCCAATTGTTATAATTGTTTCGTATTATTCGCGATATTAAAATAGTATCATCTGCATATCTGATATTGTTTACTATTATATAGCCATCTACAAAATATATAATATATTTTTGTATATATATATATAATACGTTTGTATGTATGCTACATGTTCCGGTTTAAGCGGGTGTATATATTCGAGTTCATAATAATTTTATAAACAATATACACATCTACACTACAACACGGCAATTAATTATAAATAAAATTATCGTCAAATAATGAATTTATCCCCGTTTCAACAATAATTTGTTAATCGTTATGTTTCCAAATTTCCGTTATTTAAAATATTTCGTCTTTCCATCTACCATTCTTATTTTGTGCATTCAACGGTCATCTACTAATCTTTTTACACAGTCATATTTACATTTTCTAACAAAATTCAAGAGAAAACGTTTTGCGAGGTAGAAAAGAATTTGAATGGAATACCGGAGACTATGGAAAAATACTATGCTAGCAATTACCTCAAATCGAATCCTAATAAAACCCAAATACCGGCGTTTCATTTGAGAAATAAGAATGCAAAACGCAAATTAAATGTTAAATGGCAAGGGATATCGCTGGAACACTGTGACAACCCAAAGTACTTAGGCGTTAAGTTGGACCGAGCCTTAACATTTAAAGAACATTGCGAACATAACAAAAGAGAAAAATCGCTACAAGGAACGGTTTACTCCGAAAATTTGTTGGCTCCACCTGGAGTGCAGATCCAAATGTATTAAGAACATCAGCTTTAGCTCTGTGTTATTCCGCCGGTGAATATGCTAGTGCAGTATGACGGAATTCAGCACATGTAAAAAGAATTGATGTAGCACTACACGGAACCGATCGTATAGTTACAGGATGTTTGAAGCCGACACCGACCGATAAAATAGAAATATTATCCGGAGTAGCACCACCAGATATAAGACGGGAAATGATAGCTGGAAAGTAAAAAAAAAACAAAACAAGAACAAGACATAAGACATCTACTGAATGCAAAAGATGCGGCAGTCAAGAAAGAATTTTAATAAAACAGCAAACGCTGTGACACAAACGCCGGAAATCACTAGGATGGAGTTATGGAAAGGAAGGTTGAAAGAAAACCGATTAAAACTATGTGAACAACCGAAAGAAACATCTACCTCCCGATAATAAATTGCCGTGGTTAATATGGAAAACTCGAAATAGAATAAGAACTCCGACAGGTAGAACAGCAAAGAACATGAAACGATGGAAAATTACATATAATGACAGATGTAATTGTGGCATGGTACAAGATTCGGAGCACTCATTGTTGCCAGTGCGATGCGGGATGGAAGATATGACAAGAATAGACGGAATCTCGGACGAGGCAGTCCACATAATGAAATATTGGGGGGAAAAAGGAATATAAATGACCGACACGATAAGAAGAAGAAGTAAACAAGATGTTATCAAGTGTAAAAGTTTAATTTCATTATTTATACTGTTAATTTTCAGTTCATTTTACATCGTTATTTAACAGACTAATGGCCCTGAGCGTCCGTTCACCCTTAATATTTGTGTCTATAATAAATTTGCTATCAGAATTAGAATTGACGTCATGAGGAACTCAATTATCTAAGAATGAAATTTTCTAAATATACGCTATTCGCACATATATATATATATATATATATATATATATATATACATATATATACATATATATATATATATATATATATATATATATATATATATATATATGTATGTATGTATGTATGTATGTATGTGTGATCATAACAACTTAGTGAAGAAATTTATATTCTTCAGACTGTAATCGGAGGAAATAATTTACGTTTAACCATAACGGGCAATTACAAACGTATTTCACAAACGAACGCAGATACACACCACATCATTGTAAATGAAAATAGTAATTAACTTACGCACACTAATATTACATCGAATGAAAAACCTATTAAGATTCTATCTATACCTTGGAATCAATCACTCATCCTGAACATAAATTGCAAAATACGAAACGGAGAATCTCGTAGCATGATGAGATGAAGGAAATTTCCAATTTCGTGAAAGATGTTACTTAGTTTCCGGGGAAAACTTATTAAATTCTAAATGCGCATATACAGACAGAGATACATGCATACATATACAAATTTTTATTATACATATATATATATATATATATATATATATATATATATATATATATATATACATATTCTTTTTATTTCACTGTTACGATCTTAATATCAGGAAATTATTTACCACTACGGGGAAATTAAATACACATATATACTTGAATCTTAGGTTATCCATTCGTTTTAAAGGTAATCGTAAAATGTAATTCGTCTTCCCCGCGTAAATTTTTCCGTTTTAATCTCTTTCTCATCTTTTCGTATCCGGTTCGCTCGGGATTTATATTTTGTCGCACTCATATCCGGCCAGGATCTTTTTTAATTTGCTAGGGTAACATCATGCATTGTACACATCGTCGGGTTCTTTTTACACTCGAATATGTATTTTATTGTCTGGCGTTCTCCGCATTGGCATATTGGGTCTTCCACCAGCACCCATTTCATCATTTCTGATGCTGTACGAGTACAGTCTGTATTCGGTTTATTGTGCGCCGTACTGGCCATCTCTCTTTATGTTCTGGTGCCAGCGTTTCCTCTGACGGTCTCACGGGGATTTGGTTTAATTGCTTTACTCCATTGATTTATTCGTTCTTTTTCGGGTTGCAATATTAATTCCTTGGTAGTTTTCGTAAAACTGCTCCTTGACTTCAGCCTGTATGATACCTTAGTTTGACCGTACATTCGATGCCTTTCGCCGTAAATTTGTGCAGTTCTTTCTTTGTCAGCTATTACACGGCGTCTTATGTGTGTGTGTGTGTGTGGCGCTATACCGCTCAGTAAATAGAGGTTTTCTACTGCCGTTGGTTTCAAACATCCTGTTACTAAACGACACGCTTCGTTCAGAGCACCATCCACCTGTTTTGCATGCGCAGACCTGGCCCAAGCGGGGCAGCCGTACTCTGCCGCTGTAAAACACAACGATAAGGCTCTGTCGTTCTTATGGCATTTGCACCCAATTTTGAAGTTACAAGTTTTTTTTAGTATTCCATTCCGTGTATCGATATTTTGTTTAGTATTTTTGCGGTGTTGTTTATACGTGAGGTATCTATCTCCGTTTTAATTGTATACGTCTCTGTATCACTGCTTAATCGCAATTTATCTTCGTATTTTCTTGGCTTTATAAACGCATTTCTCGTCTTTACTTTTTAACTAATTGAACATCTTTTTTACAAAGAATAAATTTTTACCACATTCCGCCGCGTATAAACTTTTTTTTATATTAATAATCATCTAGTAATTCCCATACTAATCGGGCATCTCGGTTAACCGTGAAAGACGGTTCCGTTAGGTGCTCTTCCATTGCATTGCGGTGAGTTGAAACCTGCGAATATTCATAATGTGGATATCACGGATGCATGATTTTTTATCTAATTGTTTTTTGTTTTTTTTTTTTTTGTTTTACATCAATCGAGATCGATCTCTCATTGTAAATGTTTCCGTTAATTAAAAGGCTCGTTCCGATACTTGTGATAGTATTTCGATTAATCCATGGGCTGAAATTGAATAACTTCTGCCATGTAGGAGTATTTCAATTTTTCACCTATTTCTATCGTACCGGTATGCAATTTAATAATATTAGTAGCCTTTTTTGTAGCTTGTCACAAATATTGTCTTTTAAAAGAAATTTTCAGTCTCCACTTTTCTTACCTTATTTTTTTAGTATTTCTAATTGTCGTTTTGCATGCTCTATACTGTCTGCGTCGTTTCAATTTTTTCAACTTAAGGAACGAATGTTTAAAGTTCCAAAACGGTATTTTCTTTTATTCTTAGCTCGTGTACCGATCTTTCAAATGTAGACTCTTCAATTTCATCTTCAGCGCTCCCCCAGAATATGGTAGCCTAGATGCACCAAGATTGGCGAAGGATTGCTTCGTCAGGTCGTGCCCTGAGGTAGTTATATGAAATTTTATTTTTTATTTATGGAAAACGGATATATAACGAATAGACACCTTACCAAAATTGAACTGTGATTGTAAGTCCCAGCGTTATTATCCGATCTTAAATTGAAAAACAGTTCCTAATATGAATACTTTTCTTATCTGTTTAAAATGTATAATTTTGTTGAAAAAATATAAGATAACGGCCGACTAAAAGAGTTAAACAATTTATTTGACATTTCGGAACGTGTAGAGTACTTAAGAAACGGATTCGTGCATTTATTAAAATTTTAATATCTCGCGAAGCACTTAACTCTTTCAGTCACAGTGTCCATTGGTGCATAAACTTCTGATACTAAAAAAAATTATCTGCTTTTATAACAAGGAATATTTGAATGACATAAAATGTTTCGATTCTGAAAATGTTTATATAACACGTTAATAATTATCTAGTTATTTAAAGAGCAGTATTATACATAAAATATTACTCATTAAAATGTATAATATTCTATAAAATATACGACTGAACGGGTTAATATATGACGGAGACATATATGTTCCGAATAATTTTGTTGGTTTCGTTTTTTTATTTTATTTTTTTTACCGGGCCGTATACCGCTATACTAAAAGCGCGGAGTCTATTATTCCGTTATTATAAATGTGTGGAGATTATAAGAGTGTTTTAATTTTTAGGGTAAAAGTATTTCATTAAGTGCATTAGGAAAGTGTAACGAACAACGAATGGAGTTATATCGAGAACAGTGACGTAAGATACGACCTGTATAGTGATTTGAACAGTACTGGTTGAGCAAGTAGGTGGATCGGTTTTGGATAGGATATAAAAGCGAGTCAAACGAGTGTGACCTGTGCGGACACGGAAAAGGATCAGTTCATGCTGTCTCGTGTGATGAACACATACAGATACCACTTTGTTAAGGTAAATCGGAAAATCTCACTTGTTGTTTCCATAACATTTATGGAACATGCAGCGACGTATGTCGGAACATGTTGCTGGAAGTAATAATTCTGTAGAAGACATAAAGTCGTCTTCTCTCGCAACTCGATCTATTTCTTCATTCCTTCCGTATCTCCATGTCTGAGAATCCAAAGTACACGGGTCTGCAGGCTTAGATTTTTATTTAAGTAGACTTAAAATTATATCGTCGCACCGGACATGAGCCCATAAGTTTACGACGTATAAGCGATTCGTACGAAATTCATTTATTACGTAAATTTAGCAAAAGGATTTCCGATTAATTAAAGAGAATATAAACGGTTGCAATCACTAGTCACAAGCGACATTTTTAACTACATTTCCGTTATAGTACATTTTCAATAAGCTCGGCTAGTGCATTTTCAATAGTTTTCAATGTATTTCCAGCTAAAAGAAGGGTATTTTTTGTTAATTCGTTCAACTGTGTATATATCTATATGTATGTGTGTTTGTGTATGTGTTCATAATAAATTGATAAATGTAGAAAAGATAACTGATTCCCGGTTCTATGAAAGTGCATTATTTTCAATTAATAACTTTTTGTTCTATAATATATACATATATATATATATATATATATATATATATATATATATATATATATATATATATATATATATATATATATATATATATATATATATAAAATAACATGATAAACTTAACGTTAAAACCAAAAAAAAGTATGAAGTATGAAACTTGTTCATCATATATATATATATATATATATATATATATATATATATATATATATATATATATATATATATATATACGTAAGATTATGCATAAGTAATTTATTGTTTAATTTAGTGGGGAAATAGCATTACCTAGGGTTATTACAGGTAATAAAAACCTGACGATTCCATTAATTTACAATACCGTGAACAAACAATTTCGTTAATGTGTAAGAATGATCGAATAATGTTATCACTTTAAGGAATTTTACGGTTAGAGATTACAGTCGTTATTATTACAATAATAATAATAATAATCCAAGTGTATATTCTTAATAAAAGTAATAAAAATTCTAACAGTAGTACGGAAGACTAAACATCGATAAGAAATGTAGAAGAATTTATAGCTATTAGTTTATTGACCCAAAATATTTAGCACCTTATGATAATACATTTAATATTCTTGAAACATTTCCATCATTTTTTTTTATAATTATGAAAACAATTACAATTTTTTTTAAAGGGCTCTTAATTTTATAAGCCGCGAAATTCATAATTATTTCATTTATATATGTATAAAATATTTTAGCAAGTTTTATTTTTTAGAAGTGTATTCGATTTCGTTAGGTTCTATATAATTTTTTGAACATTTTCATTTGATAGATATATATATATATATATATATATATATATATATATATATATATATATATATATGTATTATCATCGTTGTCGTGATTTTGTCCATTATTTTGCATACAAAATGAGCCAGCTACCGTTCGAGGCACTAATTAAATTATACGTAACGTAGGTACGTTATACGCAGTCTGTGTCTTATACGAGACAATTAATAATGATGAAGCTGGATCGTCGTGTTAACAGTCGAACGTTCCAGCAAATACGCCATCACAGCATACATATATATATATATATATATATATATATATATATATATATATATATATATATGTATATATGTATATATACCACGATATGCCTATATCAACCCACTAATTAGAATAGGTATTCCCCAAACATTTACAACGTCTTCCACGGCTCGAATCTAATTAATTCCTGTCTATTTCACAATATCACCCCTCCATCTAGTCTAGGGCCTTCCTCGTGAACGACGACTGCCAATCGGACATCACTGGTACGTTTGGTCCACCTATCGTCGTCTTGTCTTGCGATATATCCTATCTAATTCCACTTTAGTCTGACGATTCGTTCCACCGTATCCAGTAATTTTGTTCAAATGCAGTTCCCTCATATCTGCACAAATCGGTCCCGTCGCATATATTGCCTCACCATCTCATTTTTCATATCAGTCCGCAAGTCCCAATAGCTTCGTTTAGATAGAACATTACATCCGCTCAAAATTAAAATTATAATAAATACTTTTAATTCGGGAATTGAACAGTTTACATCGGCACGGTTACACTGTAATGAATAACCGCGTCATTTCATTTCTTTTACGTGATTTAGTATCTGATCGTTGAAAAATTTCAATGGGAGATAAACCCATATATCTAGCGTAGCTATGCTGAGTAATCGCAGATCAGCGTTTTCGACGTATTTAACAGCTCGCGGTTTTATTTTCAATTGGATGAAAATGATGTCGTCAGTGGTGTCGAGGACGGTAGTGGCGATGACGGTAACGACAATGATGTTGATGACACTACTACAGGCTGCGCTCTTCATAGTCGTCATCAGTATTTTGGTTTCGGTATGTGATTTCGGCATTTGCTATCAGTTTATATTATCAATAAGCTCATCCACGTCTTCGTCTGTATCGTCCTTATCTGTTAAATAATGATTTTTGTTCCATAAATATTTCATCCAACTCTTGTCCTATAACTCGTCATTTTTTTTCTAACATGTCTAAAATTTCTTTTAAACTTATGGGTCTAAAACAAGCAGACAGGTAAAATTTGTGAGGTAGACACGTGTAAAACTGATACAGTCATAATTAAAAACTAGAATTCGAATATACCTCCGCAGCAGTGAAATTCTACCGGTGTCGTACAGCACTTTCAAGAAATTTTCTAACATTTATGTATTCAAAGCCTACAGGTTCCATATGGAATTTGTAAATTTTACTGAAATTTCTGGCGTAGCTGTAAAGTGATAATGATACATTTAAAAATATTGCCATTTTATCTGAAGCGTTTGTATGCATTTTCAACGATTATAATATAAAAATATTTATACGTAATCATGTAAAAGCACTTACCGTAAATTAGGATCCACTGTTGAGAGAAAAAATAAAAATGTGATTTTCAAACGCAAAATATTTGAACTATAGTAAACCGAGAGAAACGCTAAAATACTCTACTGACTCTCGTCCGCAACATATTGATGGTTACTTAATGTCGCTATAATGACAACGTTATCAGGAACATGTTTTTCGGTGTCATATGAGTTTCCCTCTAACTGTTCCTTTAGCAAAATATAATGTTTCAGTTCCGTTATAAATGCGCTGATTGCACAAGTTACTTTTCGGGCGATTTATCACTTTATTTAACATTCCAAATGCCATCTGTCCGAGAGACATTTTCTTCTTTTTATCCCTAATTGCATCGTGGTTTGTCTTTTCCATTTTAACTTTTTTTTCCCTAAAGGCATCTGCTTACCGGCTCGATTTTTTCGCCATTTACAATTATCATCGTGTTTTCCACTGTGTTCGTCATCATTTTCATTTTTTTGCGCTTTTATCTTCAATCCGACCTTTTCGCAATGTGTGTTAACTTTCAGCGGCATGGTTTGTATTTCCTTTCTATAGGGACTACATAATCAACTAAACACGCAAGAGATTTCGGTTTTCTCCGTATATTTGATTACCCATTAAACTGTAGTTTAATGTTTTATAGACTTCTCCAAAGGCTGCAATAAATAGTTTCGGTGATGATGTTGTTTGACGCCTCTCCTCAACGGTATACGTCCCGTATAATTTTGCCTTCATCTACGCACGTTCATATATTTTCCCAGAAATATTAATATATAATTCAATTCCCAAGTCGTATAATAAATACATATATATATATCCTATGTATTATAAGGCCCTTCTGTAAGATTTAGACACGACGAGATGTATTCTTTTTATTTTTTATAAATTATTACTCTTAATTGTTAATACATTTGAAAAATTTTGGACGAGCGAACGTTTTTAGACAAATTACAACAAAACTTTCAATACGATCAACGGTGTCCGTGAAAAGTCTGTAACTAATTTCTTATCGTTCTTACTATAAAATTTCGAATAATAATAATGATAATGATAAATAATATAATTTAAAAAAGTGGACACTTCAAAAATTTAAACGTGTATTTCTTAGCGTGTATTTAAATAAATATTCATTTCTATTCACGACGAAAGTACGATATAATTTTTTATATATAAATAAAAAAAAAAAATGTGAGCTACAATAAATAAATATACTGAGAAAAAACACCCTAATACAGATATCGCTAAAATGAGTTGAAAAACGATAAAACAAACTGTACACGACGAAATTAAGTTACCCCAACGAATTAAATTAAGTACAATTTCGAAATTAAGTACCATTTTTATATTAAGTACGGGTTTTTAAAATTTTCACGTAGTTTTGCATTACGCACTTTATATACATACATACATACATACATATATATATATATATATAATATATTCAACAATATTATAAAATTGTGTATAATTCATATAACAAAGTTTTTTTTTAATATGTACTTGTGTATATGAGTTTAAAAATATCGTAAGAATTGTAAATAAATTAAGATCGTCGTTGCGCCATTTTAAGAATCAAACATGTTTAATATACACACTGAAGAATTGAGTAATAATTAAAATCGTATCATAATTTTAAAAATTATAATTACTCGTTTCAATTATATTATAATTATATATATATATATATATATATATATATATATATATATATATATATATATATATAAACAAAAAAGTAGTTAAAATCACTAAATTTTTATCAATAAAAAGACCACAAAGCTTTTAGGCTATTAATCCACCATATCGTGGTCATGAAAAAATTTATAAAAAAAATTATAAAAAGGAGAAAAACAATTTATTAAAATTCAATGACAAATTTTGACGGAAAAATTAGTTTTAAGAAGTAGATTGTAAATTTAACGAATTTTTATATTGAGAGAGTAATTTTTATTTTTCTGACTATTAAATTTTATATTGCTAATTCGTTGATTGTGTTAGTTATCACCGTCACAACATTTCATAATCAAATCTGTTATTTCACTTCGCTATTTTTTGTAATTTTGTAATATTGTACATATAAATTAAGTATTTTATTTGCTTTTTTTTTTCATTTTAAAAATTCGCATAAATTGTATATATTTTTATATTTTATATTTTATGCCGCCCACCTGATAATGAATTAATAGCCGAAAAGCTTTATGGTCTTTTTAATTTATTTCACTATTAACATTTGTAAATCGGCCAAAATGAAAAACTATATGAATTACAAAATTAACGATGACCATTTATCGAAATCTTCATGTATTTCAAATTGTTCGCGTATTTGACGAAAAATGATTACGTTTAAACATGAGGAAAATTGTTAGTTTTAAAATTAAATAAAAATTAATTCAACGATATTCGTATTATTAAACGGCGGATTTTTAAATTAATAGGCTTAAATAACATTTAACAATAAATCCAATAACCGTGCTCAATATACATACATTAATATTATATATATATATATATATATATATATATATATATATATATATATATATATATATATATATATATTTATATATATATATATGATGTGTATGTGTGTGCATGTGTATATATTTAATAACTTGTATATGCGAATATTTACAGTAAAAATGCATTATTAATTATATATATATATATATATATATATATTTTTAAAAAAGGAAAAAAGCCACATAGCCGAAAATAAAATAATACTGTAATTAAAAAAAAAATATCAAACTTATATTTATGTTGAAATACGCGAAATTTGAAAAAGATAAAGTCTACTTTCTATTCTAAATAATACATCAATAAATGCGCAAAATGTTATCGATTTAAGAAACAGAAAAATGTGTTCTATTTTATTCATTTAAAGATTGTATCGGAAATAATTATCGGATTCGACAGTTAACTATAATAAATGCTTAATACATAAGTAAACGTGTTCTTAAAATTAAAATTTCAATTAATAACAAGGACATAGGATAATAAATTAATAAGTTTCGAATATTAAAACTAACTTTGAATCGCATAAACAAAAATACATGCGCAAAATGAACGTAAAAAATAAATCGCTATAAATAATAGATAAATGCGCAGGAATGCATAATTATTTATAGTAAATTGAAAGCGGGAATGGAATATACGTTTTATTCGAATTAAACGCAAATTAATAATCGCGTAATATAGTAAGAAACTAATTTATTTTAAGGATGTAATAATAATAATAATAATAATAATAATAATAATAATATAGAAATGAATTAAGAAAAAGCGAGCGATATAAAAATAACGATATAAAATGTATAGCATTTTTTTTTCATAGTAATACTACTAAATAATACTAATAATGGCGATAATAATAATGTAATAATAAAAATAAAATTAGTATCAACATAATAAATGCGTAAAATACGATCATATTGTACAACGAGTTCTAGTTCGAGCACACACTTAGATGCATTACGAAATAGATAATAGGCGAACAGCGTATAATGTGTAGATATGTACACACACGTGTTTGCGTTTTAAGTAAATAAAAATGCGTAATTTTTCATTCTATTATATAATAATCGTTAGTAATTTAATAGACATAAATATAATTAACGATAAATTCAACTAAATACATCGTTTTACAGTAAAAGGAAATAGCCGTCTGATATAAATGCGGATGAAAACCTTTATTAAGACGATAGTGCGCGCTATTGAGCTGTATAATATATATATATAGAAATAAGATAAAGTTGGAGATATAATTGACGTAATAAAAAATAATTATATCACTCGATCAATACATATTGAGATATGCGACAATTTTAATTTAATAGGAAAAATAAATGCCGATGTTATGTGAAACGTATGAAGAAAAAAGCTGAATGAAAATGTACTAAGGAACATAATATAGTAGTAGGAAAATAAATAAAATGAAATAGGTAAAATACGCGTTACTATTATAATTATGAGAGGTGAAATCAAAAATAAATTCGTTGTTTAATAAGATAAAAAAAAAAAAATTAATAAATAAAATAAGCGAAGTTCGTTAAATTAAATAATTTAAAAAAAAAAAAATTTAAAGATGGGTTTAGATGATTTTTTTTCGCTTGAAATACGAATCGGCATAATGACCACCGATTCCTTGCGAATGTTGACCAATATAGTTTCCTTCTGGACTGCTCTCCGGAGATGGTAAAAGTTTCCTCTTTAATAATCCGTCGCTTTGAGCTATCGGAGTAGTCGGCGGAGATATAACACTAGGCGGAATAATCGGCAATAGTCGCGTAGGGCTATTATTCGAAGAAGTAGTTTCAATCGTGGCAGTAACTATACTAGCGCTAGTAGTAGTAGTAGTAGTAGTAGTATGAGTAACAGTATGAGTAGTACCGGTAGTAATAGCGGCAGGCCAAGAAGTCTGTAAAGGTTTCGGATTATTAACGACGGAAAACGGACCGACTAACGGCGCATGATGAATTAAATTCGACATTATCGGAATCGAAGGATAGGCTAATTGTAACGACGTATCTACCATCGTCGGTAAAGTCGGATAAATAGCGGCCGGAGAAAAAGTAGGAAGTCCGACTGAAGAAGACGCCGCTAATCCGGGATGTACGAACGAACCGTTTAGAATATTAAAAATATCCGGCGAATACATACCGATCGGATGATAATCGGCCGAAGTCAGATTCGGTACGAACGGCGAAATTTGTCCGGTACTAAGACCGTACGGTATTAAATGCGGTTGAGTTGAAACGGCCGGAGCGACAAATTGAGGAAATATCGGTTTCATTAAATCGTTCAAAAATATTTGCGCCGCCGCCGCCGGTACATTCGGCGTCGCGCCTAATTTCGACGGAAACGAAATAGCCGCTCCGATCGATCCGAATGAAGATGATCTATTTAAATTTAACGGATCGATTATCGAAGGTGACGCCGCGGAAACGGTTGGAGCAACGACGGCAGACGGCGGATTAGGTAATAACGGTATATTTTGCGACGTAATCAAATTAACGCCGTACAGAGTACTGTTACTACTATTATCATTATTATCGGACGACGCTACGTTAGACGTGCTGATTACCACGGGGGCTCCGCATAGATTATTAATTACCGTCGAACAAGATAAATCCGTTTGACGATTGCATTTGGATTGTTTCTCGCTAGTATTGTTATCCTTATTATGATGATGTTGATGATAATGACGATTATTATTATTATTATTATTATCGTTATTACGATGGGAATTTTTCGGCATTTGCGATTCTTGAATTTGATTTAAAATGATATTTCTTAAATTTTCGGCGAATATCGGATTCTGTTTAGATAAACTTTGAATAGACATCATAACCGATTGACCGGTCGGTTCCGGTAATAAACCGGTTGATTTAGTTTGCGATTCGTTACTTTCGGTTAACAATTGTAAATACAAATTAATCGCCCGAACGCCCGGTATATAGTATAGTACGCGTATTTTATGACCTCTATAACGGAAACCGTTTAACATAGTCTGCACTAATTCGGCGTCGTCCGAATTTTTATACTCGACCAAACCCCAATCTAATAAGCAACCGTTTTTCAACGCTATCTGACAGTAAGGCGGATTAATTACGGCGCTGAATATTTTCCGAAATTCGTACATATCTTTAATGACGCCTTTCGGTAGTTTATCGACGTATAAACATCGAGAATGTAACGACGCGAACGTTAAATGACTAGAATCTAACCAATCGCAAACGATTCGAAACGTATCGATTACGCGATCGTTTAGAAAATTACGAGCCGTTAACGCTTGTTCTTTTCTAGCGTATTTTACGAAACCGTAACCTTTAGTTTTGCCGGTTTTTTCGCTCAACATCAAAAAATACATCCTAATATCGCCGAACGGTTTGATCAAATTATAAAACTGTTCCTCCGTAAAATACAACGGTAGTTTCGCCACGCACAATACCATATTAGTGACAATCGGACTGACTGAAATATTTTGACCGCGTAATAAAAACTGTTTACTCGAATCCCATACGTCTAACATTTCCGGATTATGCAATAGAACATCGGCCGTACTAGATGTATCGTCTGACGTGTGTATATTGATATCTTTTAAATTCAGGTCGGGGAACAATGCGCCGATTTCGTTTTTCGTCACGTTTCTCGGTAAATGTTTCACAAATAAATAACGATCTTTATGAAATAATTTTTTAACATCTTTCAATTTTACCTGCCAATTCGGAATCGATCCATCGCTATTCACGTTATTACTCGTCGTACCGTGTCGATCGCTATACTGATGCTGCTGATTATAATAATTAATCCGATTTCGGTTATCGAAATTTAACGCTCCGTACATTTCATTAGCCGACTGATTAGAAAACGCCATCATTCGGAATAAATTAACACCTGCGTATCATATACATATATATATATATATATATATATATATCAACGTTATCACATGTATATTTCTTATCGGCGCAGGTAAATGCGTAATTATAGTAAAAACAAATCGAATAAACGTGTATACAGCTTCGATTATTAATTATTGATAACGCGATTTAATTTAAAAATTCGTATTATACGTACAAATAATTTCAATGCCGTAAAGCCCGGCTTATAAACTACTGGTTCAACCGTTTTCCATTTGAAACCAACGCAACAAGTATGAGAAAATCGACTATTTAAAGTATCCGAATAATTTCACCGAAATAACCTTTAACGCAATCTAATACCGCATTTTAAACAACTTCCAAACTAAAAGTGCGAACTTTAACTACGTTTTACCTGTGGACTGACTAAACAAAGGTACATCGTTATACAGCGCTGCATCGTTACGGATTGTTACGAAACTACACGTTGCGTTACTTGGAAGAAAGAATAATTCGTCGCGCACAGTCGCGTCTTAGTTTCGTTTCGACGGAAATTATTCAAATATTTAAAATTAATTAAAACGGCGAAATTTAAATTTTGTTATTTACGAAAAATTCGTAAATCGAAGAAATTACTTAAAGATTTAAACGGCCGAAAATTTATATTTAAATAAATTTTAACAAATTTTTATTAATAATCGTCAACACCGGCAAAATTTAGGTATTTTTTATTTCCCGGATATTATAGATGTCTGTATAAAATAAAAACCAGTTTAAACTTCCCTATACGAACTTAAAATATACCGATAATTCGAATTATAGCCGATTATAATCATATTTTTAATTATTATTCTATAAATAATGAAAACAATAAAGTATAAATAACGTATTTAATAACTTAATTCGGTTTAAGAATAAATGTAAATAAACGCGTTACAAGAGAAAAAGTTTAGCGATAATATTTTTTCTAATTTTGTCGCTCCTTTCGGTACGTGATGCGTCTCAACACCCATTTTTTCCGCATACCTATTGCGGAGTTGCAACAAAGACGAAGCGCACACGTTGTTTATTCCTTCGCGGCTATAAGTAGTTCAATATTTTTGTCTATTATTTAACTCGGTTTTAAAACGTTCTTATTCTAATTGAATAATCTTGTTTAAATATGAAAATGTACGAGCTGAAGGAAAATAATTACGATGTATAAGTGGAAAATGTGTTTTATACTCCGACAAATAACTGAAATATTAAAAATGGTAGGAAGATGAAAAAAAAAACACTTCATCGCGAAGATTATCAAATGTAGTTGAAACTGGAATAAAACTTAATGAAAAAAGGAAATAATCGCGATAAAAAATAATTATCATCGATATTTTTAACCATAAACATTTTTTCAGCGGTAAGTTCAAAAAAACATTTTCATCATAAAATATTATAAAAGCTACGATATTAGTTTTAAAATTACGATTATGAAATTCGAATTCGGTTCAATAAAGTTTCGTATGTAAAGATTTTATTTTAGTTCATTTACTTATGTGCAACGTGTTAGAAAACTTTTATCATTTCGTAAGATATTTTATTAACAAGGATAAAAACATTTTGCAGACCAAAAATTTTTCATTTACCATTCGCAATGGGGAAAATTATACGAGATCCGGATAAAAATCAAGTTTCATTAGAGCAAGCTCAAGCATTATACTATTCCGATTTCGGTAAGAACTGCATTTCCTTACCTGGTTTACGATATTTAATACAATTCTAAAATATTTATAGCGTGAAAATTTTAAATAAGCTGTCTTAGTTGAAAAATAAAGAAACAGCTAATAATAGCCGGAACAGTGTATCGCATAGTTTTAGCGATTGCAATAAACGGACGTGGGATTATTTTTTAATTGAAATAATTTGTATACGGTAGTCTATTTAATAATAAGTAAAATGTCTACGTTCGTAATATGCGTTAATTTATATTGTTACGTCGCAACGTAATTTATAATTAAAATCCATTTTTATAATATACGTCGAGAAAAGCAGTTACGTTGCTAATGAAACTTAGTATTGATTTTTAATAAAGTAGGTATACCTTTATAAAGATTTGTTAATTATTCCCATGCGCATGTATAAGATATTCATGTCGAGCAATTTTAGCACAAATATGCGATACGTATATCGATATTAAACGTATTTATTGTACCGAAACATTAATTATAGAAAATCCGATGGACATTCTTACATGATGATTGCGTGGTTTTTCAAATTTTATTGCGGTATTTTTAATATTCAAAATAATGTAATAATGAATTTTTCCTGGAATAATTTAATAAACATTTTTTCGTCTATTGTTTCCAGTTAAAATTATTATGCGCTTCCGAATGTCGAAAAGTATTACTGCGAATATTTTCGTTTTATAAGTTTGTTTTTACCGAATGAAAATTCGCTATTTTATCATAACCGTAAATTAATTTACAGCAATAAGTACGAGTTGTTGATGGATGGAAGGGATTACTGATTTTAAAAAATATCGGCCGTCGGAATGCGTAATTTGTGGCTGAAATGTTCGAATTCGGATGCTCATCGATAAACATCTTTCATCTAGCAGCCGCGTTCCGCGTTGAAAAGAAGTTTCTAAATTAAATCGAGGTAATCATTACTCGTCGATCATTTTGAATTGAACCGGTGGAAATGTTTCACTAACAATGCTGCATATTAATTTTGATATTAATGAAATCGTTAATTATAACTTGATTTATTCAATCCGACTGTATTCGTTTATAGTAAATTTATATGATTAATTCGTTCAATTCGTTATTTTTCGCGTAATACAGAAATTGTTAAAATTTCAATTTTTCCATAAATTAACCGGTTCGAAAGTAGTATATTTTAAAATTAAATTTTTTAAATTCATTTCGATGAAATATAATTTTCATGACGCTTAATATGTAAAATCGTTATATTAACGCATTTTATTATGTTACTTATTTTATACTTTTAATTATTTCGCCATTTTTAGAATTTTTAATTATTAGCGTTATTTCAGTCTTCGGTATTAGTTATTATTATAGAGTATTTTTCAGATGCGAATTAAAAACATAACGTTCCGCTTATAACAAAAAACAAATTCAATTTAAATATCAAAATATGATAAATTATTAAAATTTAAAAAAAAAACTAACTTTTAAAATTGATTTATTGCCCTTCAGAATTTATTTTTCTTTATTAGTTACACCATTATCGAAATCGCATTACGTTGAAAATTAAGTACTCTCGGGTGTTTCAAAAACAACGACTTGGTAAATAATTAATTTTAAATAAGTTGAATATTTTGAAATTTTCAAGTCAAGAATTTACTTTTTATCATTTCGGTTTCGCTATCTTTTCTTTATTAACTTTTCTTTTCAATGTAAAAGTACGTATTTTAAAAAGAAGTATTTATTTGGAACTTATTTTTAGTTACAATTCGAATAATTTAATTTAATAACACTTTCAGTCCCAAGTCGCATTTTGAACCTTTAACAAACACAGATCAGTCAATTGTATGCTTGTGATAAAAAATTCAATGTCAGTCATTTCTGACTGACGCTTTTAACGTTTTAACTATTTTGATTAAAAGTTACATTTTTGTTTTGAAACTAATAACGAGGATGTTTTGTTTCCGATGTAAAAAAAAC
The DNA here is from genome assembly GCA_032883995.1 of Coronaproctus castanopsis. Classification (NCBI taxonomy): domain Eukaryota; kingdom Metazoa; phylum Arthropoda; class Insecta; order Hemiptera; family Monophlebidae; genus Coronaproctus; species Coronaproctus castanopsis. The sequence continues at coordinate 54,438,628 of CM065054.1, forward strand.
TATTACTCGTATATGACTGACACTTTTACATCAGATTTTTTGGTTTCTAATTAATGCAAAAATAATTTGAAGTGCATTGAATGGTTAATATAATGGTACTTAATAGTGAAAGTTTCAGATGAAAACTTTATACTTTCAATATTAAACATATTATGTGCGATAACAGACAATATGTCAGTTATAAATGACTGACGCTTTTTTTTTTTTTTTTAGTTTTTATTCCGTTTCTAAAAGAAATAGAAAAATTTTAAGTTAACCACAATGATTTAGTGATATTTATAAATACGAAGTGGACGCTAAAATTTAGCATGTTATCACATTTATACAAAAAAAAAAAAAAATGGGAGAGCTGACGGTAATGTCACATATGACTGACATAAAGGTTCAATGTGTTAATCCAATATTTTAATTCGATTTCAAAGGTTTATTCGAATTTTAGTACGCTCGTTCCCTTGTATTAAATCAATTATCCTAAACTTAATGATTTCTGTACTCGAACTGAAAGTAAAGATTGTTCACTTTTACAAAATAGACTTTTGTTGTTGACGACTCATATTTAGCTTTACCGTCAAGTTTGACTAATGCATTATTTGTTTTTTTTTTTTTTGCAGCTACGTCGAAATGGGAGAAATTAAAAGAAAAAACGCGTTTAAAAAATTGAAGCATATAACAAAATTTCCGATGACGTACTGATACTGTTTCGAATGTCGACGAAGATAGTATAAAAATAGCCGATTTCCTTAATAAAGGAAATAACACATTTCAAACTTATACCATTGTAAGTAATAGATAAAAATATTAAGACGAATAATATAATTTATATATATATATATATATATATATACTTCGACGTAATTAAGTTTCCTCTTTGAAATAATGTACGATTTATTTCAATTATATATTCCGTTTATTTATTTTTTATTACTTATACATGTAATGGGTTAGAATAATTTGTTTAATACAATATCGTTCAGATGACCGTCATTTGCAATTCATTCGATCTTTACATTTGAAATTTCTTCAGAAATCCTTGATTTTAGCTTTTCCAGATCTCGCGGACGTGTTTCGTAAACGCGGGTCTTAAGGTATCGCCACAAAAAAATCGCGTATGCTTTTCGAAACTCATTTTGCGCTGTAGTGATCGATTCGCGCTGAAAATAACGTTCCACGCAAACGCTCCTTCTCGTTATAGAATATCAATGATAACTGAAATTGGACAAAAACGAATCTCTCGTGTGTACACTAAACGTGAAGAATTTGCGTTGTAGCAGTCTTATCAACTGCGCTATTTAATGAAACAAAACCGCCCGTCTTCTTTAGGTCACCGTATACTTTATTTTCATGCGACGGTATTGAGGATTTTCCCATCAGCCAGTACATGTTGCGGTATGTAATGTTGAACTGTTTACGTTTGGTAATAACATGATTTTTTCAGGCGAGTCGTTTATCAAAGTGTAATCCAAGATATTTTACGTTACACGGTTCGGGAATTGTTTTTGTCCATTTAGCTTAATCGGTAAATTTTCATCTTCGTTTAATGTAAATAAAACTTGCATTTTGTTTCGTTAGCGTTTACTTTCCACAGACTAAACCATTTTTCTACGTGTAGTAGATGGTTTTGAAGTTGATCGGCTGCTAAATTATTAACGATTGGTTGAAAACAGAGCCGCGTCGTCGGCAAACATAGTTGTGTTTGTATTTTCGTTTACTGGGAAGTCGAATGTGTAGAACTGGTATAGAGTGTTGGCCCACAGTAAACCTCGTTAGCATTAACGTGGAAATTTCTTTCTGTTAAGTACGATTTCATTAGCTGGTAATACGCGTGAGGTAATTTAAGTTTTAATTTTGTACAATAAGCCAACGTGCTTCACTATTGTCGAGAAATACCGCTGGACAATACTTGTTTTCCATCAAAAATTTTGTTTTTATGATGTCGACTATTCTATGTATTTTTTTTCAATAGTGTTACGATGATTCCGGAAGCTGAACTGATATCGCTTTATTTTCGTCAAGAATCGGTTTAATTCTCCCGAGAAGAAGTTTTTCAAATACTTTAGAGAGAACCGCTAGCAGGCTAATTGACCCGTAAGAGGATACTTTTCCATTGCACCGAAAAAAAGATTGCCTTGAAAATGTGTGTTATTAAAATAACGGCTTTTCTCGGTAATTTTTTAACAATTGTTACGAAGTCGTGTCTAGCAGCATTTTTTATATATATTTTCTTTATTTGTGCCTTTACTTCCATAGGCGATGTTAGTTTAAGAACAAGCGACATCTGGAATGGTGTTTCTAGATATTTCCCTAATTTTTCTTCACGAATAGAATTTCTATTTTTGCGTGGTTCGTTCAGCAAAGACGTCCGCTTTTTCTTGTTCAGTTCGTCCCCGTTCTTTATTTTTCATTCTTATAGAGGGACACTGATAAATGTGATCTGTTTTTATACTTTATTTTTAACCTAAAAAAAGCTGTAGATGTTTTTTTTTTTTTTTAGTCGAAGTTAGGTTTTCTATATACAGTGGAAATGTTTCATTTTTTTGTTTCGAATTTAGGATAGTTTTATTAATGGGATTATATTTGGTTTATTTCGGTTATGTGAAAATTTTATCGTGTAATTCTTAAAACATCGTTAAGAAATTCCAATTAATAGTAATGGATTTTTATACGAATTATCGTAATTACTACATTTCAGATTATAATTTCTATTTAATTTTTTATTTTTATTTTTATTTTTTTATCAAATTATCGCGTACTATTTGTTAATTGTAAAAAATTATTTATACACTAAAAAAAAAAAAAAAAAAAAAATTGAATTAAATCTTTTACGGAAAAAAAAGGTCAAACAAGGTTACACGAAATTATTGAGAAACGTTTTTACGAATATCGTTGCCCTCTGGATAATTTACGTTCGTATTCGTACGTTTCGACGTTATCGTTATTTTTAATGTTTCTCTATTATTATTATTACTACCAACGAACCTTTCAATGTTAACATACCGCGTATGTTTTCAATTAGAATCGGGTCGGGCTTAAACGACCTTCACAGATAACGTAGCCTCGTAAATTATTCTACGCAAGGATGTCCTAAGTAACGTAGATAATATCGTCGTTTTTTGTATGTAAATATATACGTGTGTGTGTGTTTGTTTATAGAATTTTGAAGAAAATATATCAATCGTTAATCGCGTATTCGGTTCGTATTTTTGATTGACCAGGTAAGTTTTTAACGATTTTTTTCCTTTTGGTTAACGTTTAAAAATTTATTTATAATTTCGATCATAATTACACGTGTTAAACGGATTATTTACAACAAAAATATTTAAATATTTCTATTTCGAATAATTTTAACGAACATTACGGAACCCAATTCAAATATTTATTCATTTACTTGTTAACAATAGAAAATAAAAATCGTATCGAAAAATTAATCAACAACCGAGGTATAAATTTTTATTTTATTTCAGAAATTTATGTAATACGACAATTTACATTTTTTTTCCATTTTTTCAATATATATATATGTATATTGTTTGTGTATACATATATACGTATATTAGATATATATATATATATATATGTGTGTGTGCGCGTATGTGTATTTAAGCTTTGTTATTTATTTATAATATGGTAACGTTAAGATCAACTTTTATTTTCGCGAAGAAGTTATTTACAAGAAAAGCGATATAAGTCTGCATTTTGCGGATGAGATCAGCTAGAACTTATGTATTTACAGTCTTATTGTACGGAGTTGAAAGTTGAACAATTACATCAACATTAGAAAAGAGAATACAGCCCTTCGAGATGTATGTATATATATATATATATGAAAAATTTTGTGGAGACAGAATGACGAATCGAGAAATCTTAAACAAGATGAATTATTACGGACCATTCAAGGACGCAAACTGAGTTAATATGGTCGTATCCATCGAAATGAAAAATATCGTCCTTTGCAATTGGTACTACGTACGGAAAGCGTTGACAGCGTGTACAGAAGGAACCTATTGCGAGGTGGATCTCCAACGATTATGTACACAAGCGGAATTAAACAATGCGGAGACATGAAACAAGATATCTGAAAAGCGGCTAAAAGCAATGGAAATGTGGTTCCTGAGACGTCTTTTAAGAATATCATGGACAGAGAAAGTAACAAATGCGAAAGTCATGAAAAGAGCAGCAGTTAGCGGAGAACTATATCGTACGGAAAAGAAAATTTACGTATTTCGGTCACATAATTCGTGGAGAAGAATACCGCGTATTACAAACTATATTACAAGGTAGAATAGAAGCAAAACGGCCAAGGAACAGAAGGAAGTTCGGATGGATAATGAATATAAAAGATTGGACGGGAATAAAAAGAATTGGAGAATTAATGGAAGCAGCAAGAAAAAACAGCCAACGTGTCAAGGACGTAAGACACTAAAAGAAGAAGAAGACTATGGATAAAGTAAAAACGGCATTACTCAAACTGCGATCGCAGATGGCGTACATAGGATGAAGAATGTTAAAATTAAATTCTGTAGATACATCACATTTTTAAACAAAAAAAAAATGAACATCGATATTATTAAGTAAAGAGAGAAAAGTAAATGTATTATTGATTGGAAATAATGCATTTCAGACCAGGCTATGAGCCTATCTCGAAATAATTAATTTGAATTTCGCTCGTTGAAATTTACTATATAATGTCATTGTTCAGTTTTTATGTATAACATAAAAATCAGCAACTCTTATCGAAATGTAATTTTTGAAATTTCTTCACCGAATTAAAAACGTTAATATTATAAAAAAAAAAAAAAGAGGTTAACATTATAAAAATGTTGATCATTTACGTAGTAACAATGACTACGAAATGGGGCGTCGTATCAGTTGGCAAAATCTCAAATGACTTCGTTACTTCTTTATCAATTACGCCAAATGGAAATCATGTTATAGCCGCTGTAGCCGCTAGTGATCTGTCTAAAGCTCGCCGGTTTGCCGATAAGTTTGGAATAAAAATCGCTTACGGAACTTACGATGCTTTAGCTAAAGACAAAAATGTCGGTTAGTGTTAATCATAGTTTTGTTATCGATGTTTTTATCTTAGAAATTTAATTAATTTTGAAGAAAAATGCCCGTGCTCAAAAATCAATTACGTGTTAATTTTTAATTTATTTTAAAAATAAATATAAATTTATATAAAACTAAGTAAAAAAAAAAAAAAGTGTATATTTGTAAATTATAAATCAGTTTTCGATATAAGAAATATAATTTTAATATTTAATGTTTATCATTCCGAAGTGATTAGCTTATTCAATAAAATATGAATTTATATAAAACTAAGTAAAAAAAAAAAATGCGTATATTTGTAAATTAGAAATGAGTTTTCGATATAAGAAATATAATTTCAATATGTAACGCTTATCATGTCGCTTATTCAATTGAATGATTTAACGATATATTTGACGTATCATCGCGGAAAGAATTTAAAAAAAAAAAACGATTTATTTTTATAGTTATCAAAGAAAAATATTAACCTTTTCAGTTACAATACTCCCTATACGACGTTGAACTTTTAACGTTAATAAAATTATCTGGTACTTGGTTAACGTAGAATGTTTCAATTCTGAAAATATTTATATAACAAATTAAAAAATCACTAGAGTCATCTAAAAAACAATCTTCCGCGTAAAATATCACTTTATCCTTTCACCTACTTTAGAAACGATTTGTAATTTCGTATATCGAAAATAGATAATGCCTTAAATGTTAACGAAGATTTACGCGTATATCGGTTTGAAATCAAATTTATCCACTATCTTAATATTTTAAATCCTGGTTAATAGCTTTTTTTTTAAAAGGCCAAATTCCATTTTGTGTTCTATAAAAATTTACTTTTATATCTAAAACTCGATCTGCCCCCACATATAATCTGTAAACCGTATCCAGTTAGGAATTGCGTTATGTAATCGTTCGTTGACAACAATTTTGTTCCCTTGATATTATATAGATGTTCATCGGGGTATTTTTCTGTCATCTGCATTGTCGCCGCACATTATGGTAAAGATAGAAATATGTGTTTAAACTTATTACGCTTTGTAAAAGCTATTTTGCACGTACGCGAGATGAATAATTTGACTTTTCCGGATGAGCGCGATAGATTTGCTTTTTACGGATAAATCTGAGTATGCATTATGATGTTTCATTTGAATTTAGTATAATTTTTCTTAAGCTTTACCCGTTGCATGAGCATTATGCAACAATAAATCATCGTTTTTTCCACGACAGATTCATAAATGTTCTATATCCAAATCAACCTTTCACTCGTGTCAAATTAGTAATTCGAGCTAATTATCTGATAGTTACATCAACATATTTATTACCACCTTAGTATATGTAGAATTAATATTTTTTCATCGGAATTTTTCTCAAAGTATGTCTACAAACTCACTAATCTTACCTCTCGTTGATCTAATTTTTTGTATTTTAATTAGTACTTTGCTGTTTCCAGTGAATTAATCCTTTTATGACGAATAAGGATCATTATTGTAGAGATACAAATGTATAATAAAATAATTACACTTTATTCTATGTACCCGCTTAAATAATTACACGTTATATTCAGTATAGCTTCGGATGGTCTTATGTTTAAATCTCGTAAAAAGACGTAATATCAGCAGTTGTCAAATTCGAATTGCCTATGATTTTTATATATACGTCATTTTCAAAACACGGGTTGTTAGTTTAAGAATCTGCTTAATTTTTACCGATAATAATACATTCGCATTTGAACATGCGGCGATGAGTAAACTTCATTATTCACGACACTCGAGCGAAATTTCGAATGCTCTGTTTATTAATTTTACTCGTGATTTTATTAGGGCGAAACGTTCTTGTTATTTTTTTCTCCCAATATATTTGGATCTTATCGTTTTATTGAGTTTTGTAAGTTACTACGTTAAAAAGTTGTAATTATAAAAGGTTTGTAACGTATATTTTAAAAGTGATACTACTGAAAAATCATTTTTAAATTTTGAATTCCTCTACATATGAACGTACTGTATCAAAAATAATAATTGCAAAGTCGTTAACTCGTCCTCATTTTTTTTTATTTTATATAGTACGGTATTAAAAAAAAATGTCGTCTAAAAGCCAGTGTATCGCAAGGTAGTATATTGGGGCTTTACCTAATTTATACAGCAGATATACCTGTACCAAATAACATAGAAATCGCTATTTTCGCGGATGATACAGTTGTTCCGACTCGTCTTTAGAAAATGTTGAAATTAATTTACAATCAACAGTTAATACACTTGCAATATGATTCAAGCGGTGGCGTATAGAAATTAATGAGAAAAAATCAACCCGTGTAATATTTACGAATAAAAAAATTTCTAATATCAAAAATATTAATATCAACAATGTGGATAATTCCAGTTAAAAAATCAGTAAAATATCTAGGATTCTATTTGGACAGACAACTAACCTGGAAAAGCCGCGTAATAGCAAAACGTAATGAATTAAATATAAAGTTTAGGAACATTGGCTTATCGGAAGAAAATCCGAATTATCACTGGTGAAGAAGATATTATTGTACAATCAAATTCTAAAACCTATATAGGCTTATGGAAGTCAACTTTGGGGCTGTGCTAAGCAGAGTAATATAGCGATAATACAGCGCTTCCAAAATAAAAGAACTATCACAGATGCACCGTGGTATGTAAGCATCTTATACATTGCACACGGACCTAGGTGTTACACCCGTGAAAGATAAAATACAAGAAATAGCTAGTGAATATGAACTGTATTATCACACAAATATTTTAGCTATCTGCTGGATAACTCGACAGAAATTAGACGATTAAAACGAACAAAACCTACGGATCTATTATGAATAATCAGCACAAAAAAAAAATATTAAAATACGTCTAGCCTAAAATCCTTATCGCTGGATAAGAAATTTCACAAGTCAATCGCTGTTTTTTCAAAAGTTCGCTACATTAGAGCTAGTGGCGTAATTTCAGAAATTAAAAAAAAAAAAAAAAATGTTTTACGAACTTTTTTCGTTAACCACCACACATTTCGTACCGAATATGTTGATTATTAGTAAATTACGTATATAAATTATTATTATTATTATATAAGTTGTTTAAAACTAGATTGTATTTTATATCGAATTTAAAAATTTGTTGAAACTGTAGGTTATTCGAATGTTTGAATTGTATTTCGAATAAAAATTTCGTTACACAATAATCGATTTAATATGTACACGTCGAATTACATTTCAGAAATTGTTTACATCGGCACAGTTCATTCGCTTCATTATACGATCGTTAAGACGTTACTGGAAAATGACAAACATGTATTATGCGAAGTTCCTCTTTGTATTAATTCTATTCAAACGAAGGAGTTGATATCGGTAAAAAAAAAAAAATAAACTTGTTTCGAGCAATAATAAACTTGTATTAAAACGAATTTTTACGAAGACGATATTTATCGAACCCATACTTTTATTACGATTTAAATAATTACGATCGCTATTATTATCATAATTATATCGATGTTTTAAAATAAATGTAATAAAATCTCGATCAAAAATATGCTAATAAACGCATTTTATATAGTCGTTTATTGTCTCACAGTTACATATAATAAAGAAATACATAGATCGTAAATACCAAATTTTTGTGTATATTCATTATATGTCTGTATTAATCCACTAACCCCGCTGCTGGGTGTATAGACATTTCTCAAACATCTATCTTGTACGGCTCGAATCCGACTAATCCCTTTTCACAATATCATTTAGTCACCGGTCTTTTTCGTGTGTGACGACTGTCAATCAGCCAACGCTGCATCATACGTTTGGTCCCCGCTTATCATCGTCTTGTCTCGCGATATATCCTACCCAATTCCACTTTAGCCCGACGATTCGTTCCACCGCATTCAGTAATTTTCTTTGTTGTCTTATTCGTGAAATCGTTTTTAGATCTTCGAGTCCGATATTAAGGATAATTCGTGCGCTATTTGAGTTTTCCTACTGTTTATTTAGTGGAAAAAATAACTTTCGAACTGATTGTACACAGTTCACTTTTCTGGTCATTCGATAACTATTTCTGAAAACTTTGTTTAACTTTCCAAATGCCATCCGGGCGAGAGATATTCTACTTTTTATTTCTAATTGCATCGTGGATTTCTTTTCTATTGTAACTTTTTATTCTAATTACATACAGTTATCTACGTATCCGTTTGATTTTTTCTCCATTTACGGTTAATATATAACTTTCTAAAATTAAACTATAATATAATCAATTAAAAAATTGCCTGTGAAACTGTTTAGTTTATAATATTAATATGAATATTGTCCCGGTTTAGTGTCCTATTACAATTATCTAAGCTCTTCTAACTCAAAATGTCCAAATTACAATAATTATACCAGTACGTTTCCGCGGATTAAATATCAACTTTATTTCGACCGCATGCTGGGGGCATAATATTTCTCTCTCGCATCTTGCTAAATTAATTTCTGATGGAACTTGCGACACGTGCATGTTGATGACCGTATTGAGCGTTTGACCGAAATTTCGAAAACGTACAAATGAGCTGTTCTCGAATATTTTACAAAAGTGGCACACATTCCCCCGTGAATATCGAATTAATCGTTTCTGACCCGTTATCTTTTGTGATTTATCTCAAACATAATTCAAAATACTCTAACTAGATAACGTGTTTTTTTTTTTTTACCAGTATCATACGCGTGCTTTCGAAAGGCAGAATTTTGAAAAATAATTTTTACGCTCAGTATCTGAATTTTCTAGTCGTTTAGTTACTTCGAAAATTGCGTATTTATCGGCTAAATGTCAACGAGCGTTTGTAGCGCGCGATATTTAAATACAGCGAACTCCCGATTATCTGTGCTCATTCGGGAATTGTTAAAAAAAAAAAAATTAAAGACAAACATGCTCACGGTTATATAATTTTGTCCGGTTTAGCTGACAGTATTGTAAATGATTAGCTAGGTCACGATAGCTGGCATAGAGGTCAAAATGTAAGTCATTTTTATATTTTTGTACTGGTGTTAATTTTTTCTTTAATAATACTGTATTAGGTTACGAGATTATTCGATTAATTACGTCGTACGTTTGATCTATATTTTATTTTAAAAATCTTACTTACGTAGCCCTCGTTCGCTGTTGAAATTATTATGCACAGTGCGAATTGTTGAAACGTTTATCGAATATCTATACTTCTATACTGATATATAAAACTGTACTGTATGTGATTTGCGAATATTTTCATTATAATCACTGCATTAGGCTATTTTTTTATCACACATAAGCGGAAAATCTATTTTTTAATTTTTTTTTCTGTGTCTGTTCCGATTTAACTCAAAAACTAATGAAGAAATAATGATGAAATTCGCGCAGCTTATAGACCATATATCGTCGGATTCGTTCTAAGCTTTATTTCATATCGATATCACAAATAGGAAAGAAATTACAATAATTTAAAGTTTTAAAAAGTAGTAAACATCTCTGCCAAATCGTTTAAAATTTAACACGTTTTCCGCTTCGAATTTCACTACTAACAACGGCAATACAAACCAGGTTTTGTTGCATTAGGAGCGTGACCGAAATAACGGACGTATGTATATTATATATATATATATATATATATATATATACGTATACTATACTAATATATAAACCTGTTAAAAAAAAGAGACCGCGATATTGTATTAAAAAATAATAATTACACAGGCGAAGCCGTGAGTAACTTCTAGTATATATATATATATATAAAAATAAATAAAGACTCGTTGGAAAATAGAATAATGGTGATCATCTTTATTTATAGCTCGCTAAATGTAAAAAACTTTTATTGATGGAAGCGATGATCAGTCGATATACGCCCGCGTACGATACGTTAAGACGACATCTGAAAAACGACGCTATTGGTGAAGTGCGCCATGTGATAATTCATTTCGGCATAAATGTACGAGACGAAAATGGGCGACCTAGGTAATCTCGTATTGGATTAAATAAAATCTATCCAAAATTATATACTTAACTCTTCCTCTCGATGATGATATACATTTTGAACAATAAAAGTAAATATGAAATAACTTCTAAAAAAAAAAAAAAAAAATTATTACACAGTATCGTCGCAAAAAATTATTTATATTCAAAAACTACAGTCGACTAATTTTTGCTCAAATACAAGAGTATTTTTTGTTAAATAAAGTTTGATTCAGATAATAAATTATATTTCAAGTTACCAGTTGAGTATAAATGATAATATATAGTTGAAAATTGGAGTTGTTATAATAATAATTTAAAAAAAAAAAAAAAGTTTTATTAAGAGCTTAAAATTTAATATAATTTAATTTTTTATTTTAATATAATTTATTTTTCTTCTTATTCGCCGTTTTCGCTAAGCAAATGTTGGTGACCAAACTGTTCTACACATATCTCGATCTATGGACATCTTCTGATTTCGTTAATTCACGTCCATTTTTTTATAACCCATTATCCAGGATATTCTCGGTCTACCGTAGCTTCGTTTTCCTTCTATTTTTCTTTATAATATTAATTACAGCAATTCGTACCTGTTTCCTATCAAGACGTGCCCTAAATATGTGTATATATATATATATATATATATATATATATATATATATATATATATATATATATATATATATATTAGGTAATCTGCTAAGGTTAGCATTAAACATATCTATTCATTTAGTATAGTAAGGTCTTCTCTAATGAGACTCAACTTTAATTGTTACATTATTTGTAACGGTATTTTCCTTTTCAATCTACGTGTCTGTTGAAGGTTATCATTAATTAAGCATGTTGCTGGCGGATTCGGGTGCGATCTTAGATGCTGTGTATGCGTTTCACTGTATATTCTTATTACATATTTTACGGTTTCTATTTTTAGGTCCCTATATGTCATTATTTCTAATATACCAAAGTGCGTTGATCATGGTACGTATAGATTTTGATTGGAACATTTCAATTTTAGAAATATTTGAATTGGATGCCGTACCCCGTAATTGAATACGATCATACTGGTTTAAAGATAGTTTTGTAAAATAGTAATTAATTTTGTATAGATAATGGTGATTTTCTTCCAATAAGTCAGTGGTATTTAATTGAACGTCCAGTTGCTTTAGCTTTATATTAATATGTCTTTGCCAGGTCAGCCCTTTATCTAGGTGCATTCCTAGCTATTTTACACAATCAGTGGCTGGCAGTTCTTTACCTTTGTCAGTAATTGGTTCTGCATTGTTTGTATTTTGTGAACAGTTTATAATGTGAATTTGTTTCATTAAGACTTATCCGTCATTTCTTAGTCCACTTCTCAATCATATTTACATTCTGCTGTAGTAGTCGAATTGTATCTAAAGGATTCTTGTTTATAGATATTATAGCCGTATCATCAGCAAATTTAATAGTGACAGTGCTTCAACAGGTCGGCAAGTCAGCTGTAAATAGGAGGTACAGTACAGGACCCAAAATACTCCCTTGTGGCACGCCTGATTTTATTTCATGAAGCGAAGTAACCTCTCATATCGCACTCGGAACTATCTTTCATGAAGATATGATTTCATGTGAGTGTACAGACAGACCCTACATACTGAACAACTTTGTTAAATACGTGCCCTACATAGTGAATTTTGCGTTTTTGTTTTCTTTTTAATTGTCGTTATAATTTGCGTTCCTTTTACTAACTTTCTAGTATCTCCTTGTTACTTATTTTTATCCACATTTCGAACGTTGCGATTTTTCTTAAGTGCCACTGCAGCGAAGATTCGTGCTTAAACCCATACAACAATGTTGCCAAGATGTAATATCCTAGTTACTCTTTTCTACGATCCGACTTCCGAGCCATTTGAAAGCCGAGATCGTTATATTGTAATCATCTTCAGATCTATTCTCGTAAACCTTGTTTTTTTTTTTACGTTTATTTGAATTCTCATCTGTTTTTAGCGCTTCTTTTTACGTCTCTAATTAGTTTCTTTACTACTTTTCGGGCTCATTTGTTAAAAAAGTAATAAAATTTAAAAAAAAAATACAGATAAAATAAGTACGTATAAGTCGATACAAATTGTTCATATTTATCCGTTTATATAGAGTTCGTGAAGATACATATTTACTGCAATTAGATGAATTCTAAATAGATGAAATATAATATTTTTCAATTATATCAGCTTGCAAATAATTAGTTTGAGTTAGACACCTATTGTAAACGTTTGCTGGACCAGAAGTTATTAAACCAATTTGGGCGTGTATCATTATTATCCAATAAAATATCTTTCAGGGGCGATTATCAATGCTTATCAGCAACACCGTACACACGCACACACGTCTTTATATACGTATATATGCACGTGTTTACATATAATTACTTAAATATACGCGTTATACTACCAAATATTGAATATATATATATATATATATATATATATATATATATATATATATATATATATATTGGATTGATACCGAATATTGAATATATATATTGTATTGATTTCATATAATTATTTTCCTAGAGGCGACAGAAAAAGCGGAGGCGGACTATTATGTTTCGGGTTTCACATGATACAGTTAGCGATGTTAGTTTTTAACGATGAACATCCTATCGATATCGACATAGCAGGCTGTATCAACGAAGAAGGATTCGATGATTTCGGTACTTGTAATTTGAAATTTGGAAAAAGGAAACTGGCAACTTTAATCTATTCGACGGTCAACGAATTGCCTAACGATGCTTATATAATCGGGACAAACGGATGTATTAAAGTAAGTGTGGATGGTGATATTATCGATTATACAACTTCCACGATATATCACAATATGGTTTGAAAATTTTTAATTCTTATATTCACGATGAACCAGAATTATTATATTGCGATATTATTTGAGGATTATTTTATAAACACAATATGCCTAAATTAAAATTTCTTCTGTTTGAAGCAACTTGTCCCAATGGAATAGGTTATTTTGTTATTATTGTGTCAGCCTAATCCAAACACTATTTAATCTTAATCAACTCAAAAGGCATCTAGGTATTCTTTTCAATCGTCTTGCAGGCTTGTCTGGCAAAGTGAGTGTCGACATCCGTATTATCAGCGGATTTGAACTGTGGCCCCGATAAATTTTTCGTGCATTTTCTTATACTGATGTTTATGTATAGTCGCAATATCCTGATCGTTGTTAAACGAATTTAAACAAAACGTTAAACTGCGCTCCTATAGGTCATTGTACTCTCAAATTAGATAAAACTAATTAGATGGACGATGTGACGTGATTTAACACTAACTATAATAGTAGAAAAAGAAAAAAAATTCTAAATATCCGAAACGAATCGAATATGAATGAACTTGTATTATCATATATATTATATATATATATATATATATATATATATATATATATATATATATATATATATATACATTAGGTACGATGTCTAACGTGTAAAATTAAATCTCTCAGATGAAATGCCTGTAAAAATTGATTCATTTCTAAACCTAAAAAACACCGTATATAATTTTTTATATTTATAAACAAAAGTGAAGTACAAATTTAAAAACAGTAATAATGGTAAAATAAAATTAATATTTTGTATACTAACTGAGAGTAACGATTTTACGAATTATTATAAATATAACAAAATAAAAACACAGTTTTGAACTTTTATAATTGTGCGAAGCATTTCGACTATTACATCATTATCAAGCGTACACAATGAATGTTACTACATATAGACTAACTTGCGTATGCTTGATAATGACGTAATTGTCGAAAACCTTCGCTCAAATATAAAAGTTCAAAGTGATTTAACTGTGTTTTTAATCTGTTTTATTTGTAAAAAATAAAATTAATCCTCATATTATATATCGCGACGATCGTCGTATGTATTCCACCGGTATAAACTAATTTATTAAAATTGATACTTCGTAGTTTTGTTGAACTCGTATCATTTTTCATTTTATCATATTTAAATTTATTCTCCTTCCGTTTTATACACATTGTATCATATCGTCTTAGGTCGTTCATCAATTTTTCTGTTGTTTGTATTTCTTCTTTATCTAATTTATATTGTATATTCAATGGTAAACCTATAACAATATAATTTATTCTAGAAATATTTGATATATCACATCCGTTTTCCAATAATAATCTATTAATGAACCACTTATAAATTTGAAATTGTATGCAAACCTAATATTTGCCCAACTTTAATCGTCATATACTTATGTAAAAATGAATCACACCATGCTGTCCAATTTGTAAATGATAGGGTTTTTTTTTTATGTTGAGCCGTACCATTAATTAGCATTATCTTCGACGAATAATATTAAACGTTGATTATTTCCTCTGGAAATTTGTATATTATTTCGTTCGTTAACATTTTTATCGTTTTTACCGCAGTTATAACTTTTAAATTTTGTTCTTTTCGTACAATTCTGATTTTTACTTGAATTGGTGCCATTTTTAATCAAAATCTATTTATAAAACGTTTCTTAAAAGTAAATTGTTTATTTATTAATAGTACAATATAATACAGTTAACATACAGATAAAATTATTTTAACAATTCATAAACTTACCTAAAAAGTAAAATCGATTTTAAAAGTGTTTAGTTCGTAATTTAAATAAAAAAATATAAAATTATGAAATAACAAACAAAATTTATTTACTAATGGTTTTTCTTCTTTTGCTTTTTACGGTTTACTATTACGTGATGTTAAATAAATGGAATCAGTGCAACCATTTTACATATTAATTGAGAATTTTTATACGATAATTAATCATTAATACTTTATTAATACTTTAACTTTATTATAAAACGTTAAAGTATGTCTATTATTATATATATATATATATATATATATATATATATATTAGTGTGTGTATCGAAATTAATACTTTAACTTTATTATAAAACGTTAAAGTATGTCTATTATTATATATATATATTAGTGTGTGTATCGAATGGACAGTGCGTAAAACCTTGTTAGAACAGTGCTATAAAGAACAGTTGAAAAGTTGAGAGAATACGATTAAGAGAAAATCCAAGATTGCGCGCGCATCTCTGAGAAAAGGCTAGAATTGATTGATCGTGAATATAGATTTATAGTGCTAGTTGTGGTGCTGGCCTTAGTGACTGAAGAAAAAGGAAGCTGTTGGTTAGATCCGGAGAAAAAGACTTAATGTTTGTAATAAAGAGTTCAGAGATACATATTATATATATATATATATATATATATATATATATATATATATATATATATATATCATCGTTGTCGTATTGTTCATTGCCGAACGTCCTGACTAGCTATTGTACGTTTATGTACAAAATGAGCTAGCATTCAAGGCAATATTTGTATGCGACGCAGATGCGCGTGCATATGATGTTATACGGAGTGGGGTGCTACTGCCTTCCTCGTGATAATTAAGAATTAAATAATGATGAAAACTTTCTATGTCGACTGTTGGTTTCAAACCCCGTTCGTCGAGTTGACAGTCGAGCAGTTTAGCAAGTACATCATCGCGACATACATATATATATATATATACAAAATTCAGGAAGACGCTAAAAAGACAATTCAAGTGATTAATAGGTCACAAAGATTATAATTTGCACATATTGAATTTTCCATTCGGTCATTAAGCAAATAATTTTTATTCTAATTTTCTTATTAAAATAATCCTATTTGTATATATATGTATATTTTAATGCGTACGCAATGAAATAAGTTTTAATCATTTGAAGTTTATTTAAATTAAATAATTTAGTATAAAGTATATTATATAATTATAATAATATAAATAATTTAATTTATACGAGTTGCCTCTTCAAAACACAATACGAAGTCCGAATATATCCGATAGCCTTATCTATAGTTATATATAGGGAGACCCTCGTAGTTTTATATATATATATATCACTACGGTTGGTTTCATGTTTTGTATTCTATAATCTCCCACTAATTATCAACTATTTTGAACTTCTATTTCTGTTCGATCGTTAAATCGGAAACATGCGTACGTAACAAAGGCATAATATTTTTTTTTATTAAAGGATACGAATAATTGTTTAAATTAATTTAGTTTGACTTTTTTTCGGTAATTTTTGATTTTATTATTGTTCTATTTTAAATTAATATCTATGACTGATATTTAATGTAATTAGCGCACGTTGCTTGCTTATTTTATTAACGAGTAATATTAATTATTTTAATTTTCGAATTTACACATATTTTTATTTTAGATACACGAACCGTTCTGGATACCGAATACAATTTCGGTCAATGGCGTTGAATATAACAGTAAAGTATTAAACAATAATGAAAATTACATTTATCCTAACAGCGCTTTATTAAGTCACGAAGCAGAATTTGCCCGATTTTGCTTATTGAATGGTTAGTAAAATTAGAATTAAAATGTTATATATTTTCCTACTATATATATATATATATATATATATATATATATATATATATATATATATATATCATCATCATCATCATCATAATTAAGTGCCGTACTGCACTGTTTGAATTAAATTATTTTCAACGATCGACGGACTTACAGATTTTCGACAACTATTCCATATCGTCCATTTGTTACGATTCTTTATACGATGTGTTTTTCGGTGCTACTTCTTAAATGTTACTATACATTGCAACATTATAATTATTTACTTTTTTTTTTTTTTTTATTTTAGCCCCCAATCCGGACATTTCGCCGGTAGGGGAAATGTATTGCTTAAAAAAATAAGGTGTAATAATATAGAGTGGCAGAGGAGTAGGTGTACTTAAAACTAAACGTGCATAAGAAGTGTAGTGTACCTGTGAACAAAAGAAAAGAAATTAAAAGTAATAAAGTGTGTGTAGTAGTATTCTGCCCAATGTACTTAATATCTAGGATGGCGACGGGATGAACTGCATGGTCCCGTCAACCACCGTGTGTGTGTTTGCTATGGTGAGTTTGTGAAGGTGCGTGAAAAATATTAATGAAACAGTGAACTTAAAATATACTTATTACTAACAAAGTTTACATGATCTATTTGAAACAAACATAAACAAAATTTAAAAAAAAAAAACTTCTGATAAAGCAATACAAAATACAAATCTTCATAAACAATAAACATCCAGTTTTTTTTTTATTTTTATTTTTTTTAAAGAAAAATAAAATGAAATTAAAACAAAATAAAAGTAAATAAAAATTAGAAAATATAATTTATAAAAAATCTATGTTCATAATCGTAGATAGATTATAAATAAATTAGTGTAGGTTTGTAGTGTATACTGTTTCGTTTGATTAAGTACATTTCAGATCATATATGTATCGATTTTTGCATTGCTTTTTTTTTTTCAAACTTTGATACTTAATTTAGGTTAAGTAATGAAATGAAGACTTCTACTTCTTCAATTATATTCCGCGTAGGTCATAAAGTGGGTGACGGTTGTCGTAAGATGCTTTCCGCTTTTCTTTCTTCCCTGCCACACCCCGTCTGATATCCGGTTATGTGATGCCACTTAGTACATATAGATGTCCGGTTATGTGATGCCACTTAGTACATATAGATGTCCGGTTATGTGATGCCACTTAGTACATATAGATGTCTTATTTGCGTGGATTTTAGAGTACCTGTAGCTTTACAGGTTAGATTGCTACTGCTGATACTGTCGCTGCTGCTTCTGCTGTTGACTAACTTTTGCGAATAAAATTCATTCTAGTCATAACTTTCGTATTAAAGACGAGTAAATAATAAAGAACAGGCGATACAGACGTGTGATTATATTTAAAAATAAATGACCTTATTGATGACGTACTTCGTAAAATAAATAAATACAAAGTTTAGTAGTATCATGAGTGAATGTGTTTATGGGTTGTATATGTAGTTGTATAAATGTTTTGCTTTTTTGTATATTATTTTGATAATTTAATATAATTTATTTTTTTCTTTTCTAAAAATTGCTGTGTTTTAATTCATTTGTATAGTTTTATTCAATTATTTACTTCTCAGTGTTCGCATTTTAACTGACATAAACTGTTACGTGAACAGCATATAAATAAATAAATATATGTATGTATGTATATATATATTTTATAATAATAATTTTCCAAGATATTTCGCGATTTCTTTTTATTCTGAAATTGTAAAAACTTCTTTATTCGATATTATTTCAATTTTCAGAACGAATTTAACGAGAAAAAGAGCGAAATGTCTCATAATCTGTTACATTAGAAACGAGAGACTGATAATCTAATCGGCAATTCGTTTAATTGACATTCTAGGCGTCATTCTACTAACGTGAAAAACGATATAAAAGTAGACTTAAATTTAAGATTATTTACAAATTTACTATTAAAAATGAAAACAAACATCGAACACATTAATAATGCGAATATTAAACATAGAATTTTGTTGAAAATCATTGTGCATTTTCATTTTGATATTCTAGGATTTACGGATGGTTCGCGGTATTCGCTTTCAGAATCTCTAGCGGTAGCCGAATTGACCGATCAATTAAGAGCTCGTTTAGGAATTCGTTTTATGTGAAAAAAATATATGGATTATTTATTTAGTTGAGAAATTTACACACACATATACACGTTATATATATATATATATCAAAATAAACCGAATACTATACACAAATTTATTTCTTTTCATTTCACGTAGATTATGGTTTAGTTAGAAAACTAAAATAAAATCAATAAGTAATAACAAATAACGGCTGTACAGCTGGACGGTTTGTATCGACAGCGATTTATAGAATGCTGTGTCGAATTATTTTTTTGTTTTGTTTTTTGACTTTTTACTCGTGAAAAACGGTCCTACACGATGTTTTAAAATTATGAAACGATTGAAATTGTTTGTTTCCGTTCATATTGTGAAAATATTAGACGAAAAGCAAAATTAATTATTTTTCCATATCTAATTGGAAGTTTCAGGAGAAAAGGTGAATATTTCAACAATTGTAGAGGGTGGATTGTTCTCGGCTATTTGGCTAGACGTAGCCGAAGCCTTTGACAAGGTTTGGGATGAAGGTTATGAAGAACAAATTGAAAACTATGTTATCGTATACAGAAATACTAACTTCGTAAATTTTAGACAGATATTTTAGAATAAAGAAAAATAATATTTATTCATTGTTGAAATCGATCCGATCTGGAGTCCCTCAAGGGAGTGTTCTGGGACCGCTAATGTACGTTATACATGTCAATTAGAAAACGATACTGTAGCAACATTTGCTGATGGTACAACAGTCCTAACAGTAGTAGAGGATAATATATTGTCTACAAGGAAATTGCAAACTGCAGTGAGTGATATTTATGATTAGACTAAAAAATGGAATATTAAACGATAAATCAGCGCATGTATTTCATTAATAAGCGCATTACATGTATTCCGGTATATATTAGTAATAACATTATACCGTATGCAGATACAGCTAGAGGTATGATATTAGATGCTAAATTTCGTTGGAACGTTCTTGTAAAAAAGAAAAAAGAGGAGTTGGAAATAAGATATGAAAAACTATATTGGACATCAGTGCAATAAAATATTAATATAGAGACAAATACTTGATTACTAAAAATAGTTAAAATCGCTAATTTTTTTTTTTTTTTTTTTTTTTTAATTATGCGAAGCTTTTCGGCAATTACGCCATTGTCAAGCTATATACAGTTAAAATTAATTAATATAAAATCATAACATATTAATTTAAAACTAAGTTTACAATTTTACACAAAAATGAATTATGAATACTTTAAAGCTTCGCATAATTAAAAAAAAAAAAAAAAAAAAAATTTAGTGATTTTAACTATTTTTAGTAATCAAGTATAAATAAAAATCACTACATTCCACAATCAATAACTTTATAGAGACAAATGTCTGAACCTACGGTATACCGTTATAGGGATGCATTAAACAAAGCGATAGTACAGGATTTCCGAAATAAAGTTTTAAGAAACAGTGTGAACGCACCTTAAAAATATACACATCCGTAAAGATCTACAGATCGAGCATGTCGACGAAGTAATTAACAATTTTGTAAAATGTCACCAAATAAAACTTAACAAATCATGTAAATACTGACAATGGATATACATATTACGCAGCTGAAAAACACAACACCATCGCTGATATATAACTTCTGGTTTGACGCCCTCTGAATACCTAACCAATTTCTGTATTATTTCATTCCTTGTTTGAATTTTGTTTTTGTTCTTTCATAGTAAATACGGTAGGTTAATCTTCCGTTCAGCGAGACTCTCAGATACATCGGATTTTTTCGGGCATTGCTGCATTGCTTCTTTTCACTGTACTTCAACTTTCGTTTTGCTTCCCTGTTCTTTAAATGAAAAGTGTGTACTTGAGATTTTGCAAGGTTCGAAAGCGAATTCTGTGTATAGTAAGTACTGAATGTATCCAAAGTTTCTGTTAGTGTACCCTCTATTAGATCAGACTGTTTAGCTTGGACCGTAACTGGAAGGTCATTAATATAAATAAGGTGACAGGTTTTTCTTGCCAATTGGTTGATCATTGGTGTAAATATTAAAGAGGGTTAGTGCTCATAAACTACCTTGTAGGAGACTGATAGTCTGATATCTCCATCGACTGTACTTTCCACTTAGAGTAACACAAAATTTTAATGTTCTTCAATATTGTTTTTACTATTTGTATAACTAGTATTTTGTGACTTCGTAGGTCTTTCTTTATTAGTAAGTTCTGATTTGCTGTTCACATACGTTTTCTATATACTGCGTTTCAGTTGATTAGCATGAACATCCGGGATGTATGCCAGCCTGTTGGTTTATAATCTTTTTATCAATATTTGGGGCTTCACGTCCTAATACTAACATTTCTAATAGTTTAAAAGTGGCAAAATAGTAAAACTGCACGGTACCTTTTCTCTTGTTTTGTTTTTTTTTTTCTTCAGAAGAACCACTATATGGTTCCTTCTCCACTTGAATTAAATTTTGTTCTGTCATAATAATGTAAAAAATTGGCCTAGTCGTAATTTAGTTTATCTTCCGACGTGTTTAATTTCCTCGTTCACCACATTACCTATTCCTGGAGCTTTATAGTTTGTCGGTGTTTCATAACTTTGTCTATCTCATTAGTGAGTACGAATGTTGAAAATTGTTTATCTCGCTTTGCTCATGTCGTGCTACTTATGCTTTTAGTATTTTCCTACTTTTTCTAACTTCAGGATTTTGATTTTATTAGGTGTTACGTTCGTATACAATTTACTGGCCTAATAAAAATAAACGTCTATAGATTTAGTGAAACAAGTTACACTGATGATAAGGAATCAGAATCACAAATGCAGAAGATGATAGACAAGATAAATAATGCAGGATGTGCATATGAGATGGAAATTAACATCGGAAAACCAAAGATTAGATTTACATGGAACAGTTATAAGCTCACAAAAAAATTGATAGAAGAAACATAGAGAATATGGATGAATTTAGATATGTAGGAGCGCTGATTGCTAATGACGGAAGGGATAATGAAGTAAAAACAAGAATCGGCATGGTAAAAGCAGCTTTCAATAATTTACAGAAGACATTTGATAATAGAAATTTGATTATGAAGACACGAATTAGAATCGCGAGATGCTATGTGTGGACTGTTTTGAAATATCTGTTCGAAACGTCGACAATAAGCGCAAAAGGCGAGAAAAGAATACAAAGTTTCGGGTGCTGTCGCAGACTTTTAAATATATCGTGGAGAGACCACATTAGTAACGCGAAGGTACTGGAAAGATTGAATAGATCAAAAACATAACTGATAGAAGATATAGATAACCAAAAAACGTAAATATCTGGCGCATAAAATTCGAAAAATTGAATTGCTGATGGTACCTGTTCGAGAGCAAATCAACGAAAAACCAATAAAACGTCGCAGGAAACTGAAATGGATGACCAACAGACGTACAAAAAGTATGAAGCTGCAACAGATGACCAACCTAAGCAAGAAGCCGTTTAGTGTAAATTAGTAATTATTGCGTGCAATCTTCTACCGCAGAAGGAGCAACATAATGATGATGATGACGTGTTCACAATAATAATGCACAACTTATTTCACTGACGATCAAAATTTATTTATTTATCCCCTTATACATTACTATACTTATTTTCTTGTTTTGGCTTGAGAAAAAACGTACGGAAATAGTTTGAACATAGAACTTAATATGTTTTTTCTTTTATAAAAAGTAATTCAACGTTATATTTTTACGTAAAATGAGAATACATAATTTAATTTCACCAAAAAGAACAAGTTGTTGAAATGAATCCTTTTATTTTTTTTTTATATATTGTGAATTTTAGTCGTTGCATGCATTTTTTTACATAGCAATGATACGAGAAAGCAATAAAATTTGTTTTCACGTTGAAATTTTAATATATTTAATACCTAATAATTTAATTATAATTGGATAACGTTTAACACCTAATATCTTATTTCTGAATAATATATAATTACAGAAGAAATGTTAAGTGTTTTATTTAATTAAATACCTAACATTTAATGCCTAATAATTTAATATTTAATAAGATAACTAATCTTTAATTCCTAATAATTTATTTCTAAATAATATATAGCCGCATAACAAATCATATTTCCTAATAATTTTGTAATCGATCTTATAATCGATACCTCTTTTAAAAAATAATTCAAAATTTGGCAATTAATAATAAAAAATTAATTGAAATATTAAAAACAATACTTTTTTACAGCATTTTAATTATTAAATTAGATAACCTAACCTTTAATAATCTAATAATTTATTTTTAAATAATATATAATTAGATAACAAATTTAAACTATTTCCTAATAATTTTACGAATGCACGATACAGAGTAACTATCATTTTCTTCAGTTTCTGAGAGAATCATAATGAAATATCGTAAAGTTTAGAATATCGTTAAAATTTATAAAAATAATTTTTTCTGTAATTTTATGTCATTCAACAATTTTATTAAGTATATATTATGCATTTAAAAGTTACACCGCAATTATCAAATGCCTTATTAAACGAAAAAATTAGTACTTTTGTTCAATTGTAAACGTTAGCCCGTTGGATATTTAAAAATGGTAACCTATTTATTCGAGCTCCTATCAGTTTTAACTGGCTGCTCCGTGAAATCAACTACTAGCGTAATAATTAACGAGATAACGGTCCACGGGTATTTCTAGTTCGTCTTTTGAATATCGTCCAAGTAAAATAAAATGTATTTACCTCTAGTTGGTTCTTTATTTGGTTTACTACTTTTGAGAACTATAAGCGTTATCAACAGAACAATTCGTCTGGTAAGCTATCTTTTCATTTCGTCTTAATCATTTTTTTTTTCGTTATTAATACGTTTATTATTAAAAAAGACATCGATTTTTATTCGTATTCAGTGATTTAATTTTATGCAGTATAATATTTTCTGTTTACTTTTATATATTTAATTATTTTTTGTGTATGTGTGTGTGTGGAATGGTCTGCAGATACGTAGATTAGTTGCGAATAAGACGTCAGTCAAATAAGCAGTCGCGGACCAAGAGCGACTACTGGTAGAAAGTCTCAGACAGACGTAGTAGGCACAAGGAGACAGAGAGACAGGTTGGGAACTGTCGATGAAAGTCCGGATTCCTAAGACTGGCTATTAATCCATGGTGACTTGTGGTTATCTGTATAAGTATGTCTCATCTGCTATCCCAGCAGCAACTGATAAGGCGCAACGGTCTTCAATGGAACAGCTTCTCGACAGCGTCTGTTCTCCATGTTAGGAGCGGCTGAATTAAAAATACGGAAAACTACCTCATTAATGTTTCTTTCCTAGTAATAATGAGCTAGTCTTAAAGTTCGCTTATTAAAATAGACGAGTTTACAGAGGAAAAATACAAAAAAAAACTGCGTACCGGAGAATATGTTAAATATTAGTAATAGTTTACGCCTTAAATAGTATTCATATATACACACATATTATATATATATATATATATATATACATACGCATATAGAACGAAGGAAGTGAGGAAAGGTATAATAAGGATGCTTATAACTATGAAAGTGCAAGTATGTAGTTGTGTCGTACTTCTATGCGTAAAGTAAATGTGGTAAGCCTTATAAATAGCGCTTTTGTATGATAAAGTTTGATCGTTAAGAAAATTAAAGTCGTACGCGATTACAAAAATTTTATTCAATTATGTTTGTATCGTAATTGAAGCGTGTAATAAGTGTAGTTACCCGTTTTGTTCCTACATCCTGTTATGTTGTTTGTTATTTGTTTGTAAATTAATTGTTTTTACGTTTTTTTTTTTAATTAATTTATTATATTTATTTAAATTTGTTGATTATTTTAGTTACAATACGTGTATCGTTAATATTTCTTACCTTCATACTTAATGCGCTAATATGTATAACAAAATACGAATTTTTATTCCTAATGACGGTTATAAATGTCTGAAATGCAACGGCAATCTAAACTTATATAGGTTTTCGCGTGAGTTAGTTTATATCATATAATTCATTCTATTAAAAAAAAAAATCACGTTTTTATAATTTCGAATTGGAATAAAACATTTCTTCGTGGACTATAAAATTTTTTGTATTAATAAACTCCATTTGTTGGTTAGGCTAGGTTATATGTTCGTTTAAGTATGTTTCGGCTAAATAGAAGTAGAATTAAAAGGAAAAATGAGAGTGGCACAATACCTGGTTCTGGTTCATCTATTTATTGATAATTAGTATACTGACCCCCGCATTTCAAAGGCGTATCAGATATTAAGCTGAACAGATACTATATTTCGATCTTACCCAATAGGCTGACATGCGATATTAGGTTAGGGATATGTCAGCTAGTTAGAAGTAGAATTAAAGGAAAAAACGAGAATGGCACATTACACGGATGACTGATAAATATTTTTTGCAGAAGTAAAATCATATTTTCAAATGTAGCAATCGACGCCGGCGCTATCTGTCAGAAGTAAGAGTTATATAAATTTTGATATCGTTACGTTAGATAGCGAAATTATTAACATATAGTTGTTCAAAATTTTGATTTTCTCAAAATTTCCATCAAGAAGGAATTTTTTACTCCTAATCAATCATCTTTATCGAAATGTGATTTTTGAAAAAAATACCGGCTTTGTTTCGTGTAAAAACGTAAAAACTCAACATCTCCTTTAAAATGTGTTCCAGATGATGTGTTTGTTCTATATTTGGCACTTTGGGGAATTATGTACACTGACAACTGTTTGCTTACTCATAGGCGTTATAGCAGTAAGTATAAATATTTATTATCAATGAAAATATACACGTATAAATGTATAGATGCGTACAATATATAATAACGATATTTCGTTTATTTTGCAAAAAAAAAAAAAAACAGAAAAAACATTTCGCTAATTAATTCAACCTGTTTAAAGTAGAATGTTTTTAAGATAACATCGAGTCACCTGGACGAAAATCATATTACACCGACGCGCACACCCAATATACTGCAATTGATTAGTACATAGATGTATACGTAATTAATTTTCTTAGTTCTTTTCTCTGGTTCAAAAATTGTGTACTGTTTTATTAATTATTTTCCGTTTCGGTTTAAAAATTATTTCAGAAATTTGCGTTATTCATTCAGACTTTCATCAACATGTGGACCGTGTATTTGGTTTATACAATGCTAATAGTATTGTATATCCCGGCAGTGAACGGTCGCGCTACAGTCGGTACTATTATCCTCGGGTTACTATATATTTGTAAGTATAATATAATATACGCATCGCGTAATTGAACGGATGGGGAAGATAACTGAGGAAATGAATACCATGAATAAGCTTTAACATTCAACAGCCATCGATCGAACGTTCCGACTCTCAACTCCCAACTTCTTACGCGATGTATTTAGCAGCATCCTATAGCCGAAGAGGTGACACGGCTGTTATTAGTCAAACCGAGCTAATTCGTCTCGTTCCTTTAGATTTCAGCTCATGCCGGGATTTCGTGGAATGAACTGACAGATAGAGCAGCAAAGAAAACTGTTACACCGTTGTCCATCCTAAACGCCCCAATTCCAGCTATTGATGTATGTAATTATGTCAAATCAAGACTTTGCTTCGTGACGACAAAAGTGACAGTCGGCTCGCTTATTAAATAAGCTTCGCCAAATCAAGAATACTATTTTACTTTCGAAGACTTTAAACGGCAAATTTGTCCTCGTTAGACTGCGGCTGGGTCATACAAGACTTACCCATTCATACACCTGATCAACAGAACGTCGCTTTCTCCTCACTCAGATTGTCTCTCAACCTTTCCTCCTCACTTTCTCTTCTCTTCAAAGATAAATACTCCTCCCTGATTAACCGAATCATGTTTTAACACATGTTTACTCCTTGATTTAACAATCCTCTCCTTCATGTGCCTCTGCACACGACACGTTAATTTAAATTAATAATAATAATAATATAGGCGTTTATAATTGCGTCTATTTTACGATAACAAAAATAACGTAAATAACGAAAATTTATTAAGTAAACGGTAAATATAGCATCTTAGAACTAATTCCGGTAAAATTATCGCGATAGTGTCAACCTATCTTTAACGGACGCACTGGAACTTATTATTCAATTCGTAATTAATTTACAGAATTCGTTTCTGTTCGCAGTAATAAATGGTTATTTCCTGATCGTCGTAAACAGTTATTTCGAAGAGAAATCGGCAATTTAATAGCACAGCGCGGATGATTATTGCTCGAGCATGCGTTACGAAATGTTCAATTCTTTTTAAGTTTTAGCGGATTTTTTTCGTTAAAATTGACTTATTCTACTAATTCGAAATGTATCATTTTTTACAAATGTAACTAAAAACTATATTTGATCCGTTTTCACTTAATTTCATATTAAAACGACTGAATCGTAGTTTGCTAGTGCGTTCGACTATCAATCAGATAGTTATGGATTCGATTTCGGATCGCGACATAAAGTCGTCTAATGTGCAACTTTTAATTATACACTCCGTATCGTATGCGCGAGAACTTCTATCGCATATAATTAATGCCTGAATGTTAGCACATTTTGAATGCGAAAATAATGTAAACTGTATCAATCACAACGTTCGGCAGAGGGCTACGCGACAACTGATATATGGGTATTTGTGCGCGCCAGTAATATAATATAGTGCACTACAAAAACAAGCGGGGCTGCATTGTGTCGTGACAACAAAGCGATTACAATGAGTTGTTCTCCCGAGTGTGTGTACGATGTATGTTTAACTGCGCTAGGGCCATATTAGAATTTATTTGTACGCTACTTACACTATACAACAAAATATGCATAGGTGAGTAGTCGCATAAATTGCCTACCAACCTAGCGGTTGAAGATAAATTATGATGATGATATATCTTTTATATATATATATATATATATATATATATACATATATATATATATATATATATATATGTATATATATCAGAGGCGAATCATTCGATATCGCTAGTCATGCGGAGCTACACCATGTAAAAATAACAGTTGTAAAGTACAATAACTTACTCGAATACTTAATAGATAGAAACTATTTAATACTTTTAAATCTTTCACGAATTCATTTCATATTTCATATATAGGCAACCAAACTAACCGTACCCTTTCAGATAATAGGTCCCCGGCTGCGATGTTAAGAGCTGTAATAATTTAATATTGCGCAATGGTGTGCGTGAGTTATTATGTGTTGACCTTGATGTGTATTAGGCAGAGTTTTAGTGATCCGCTCCGGCCCTGAAGTCTCATACAATATGTATAGAGAATGTATACTTTATACTAGATCTATAAATTTTGTTCTCTTTAATCTGCGAACGACTGCAGAGTTATCTAACAGTGTAACTGCCATATTATTTAGACTCCAGTCTTGCGGCATGATTTTAAGCTGTTTGCACGATTTCATCCTTTACATAATTTAAGAGTTTGATTGGTCACATACCATGGCGCATTTGTAATGATTCTTAGAAATTTATTTTATAATCTTTGTATAACTGCTATGTTACTCTTTTTCGAGCAGCCCCATAGTTGATATCCGTATTTCCAGACAGGTTTGACGACCCGGTTGTAGAGCAAATTTTCAACTGCTAGTTCTGACTTTCTCCCTAAAAGCCGGTACATCTGATTAATTTTAATGCGTATTTCAGTACGCTTCGTTACGATATGTTTCTTCCACGTTAACCGTTTATCCAAGTATATTCCCAAATACTTGACTTCGTCTTTTAATGGGATAATATTTCCATTCATCATTACATTACTATCGTTTAATCTCCGATTAGTAAAAATCGTGTGTACCGATTTGTTTTCATTTACTTTGATACGCCACGTCATAAACCAGTCCGATAATTTGTCAATAGCTAGCTGTAGACGCGTATTTGCCTTTATTGGGCACTCGTCAGAACACAAAATAGCCGTGTCATCTACAAAAGTAGCAATTTCAACGTCAGGCAGAGTGGGAGCATCAGCCGTGTAAAGTATGAACAAAAATAAAACTAGACACACACACGCTAATTAATATAAATAATATTAAGAATGGAAAAACAAATTACTAATATCAACAGAAAAAAATGATAATGTTTCTAATGAAATACAACACCTATATACAAGCACACATCCGAACAGAACAAAAAACAGAAATATCAATTATACACCCATACTCTCGTGTAAACAAACTTTGAAACACGCACATATGGCCAAAATAAAACAAAATGAAAAGTAACAACTGACATATAGAGTTTAAAAAAATTTATTATATATAAATTTACTATCAAAATGAATATCTAACTGTGGATGAATGTTTAGTACGTTATTGTATGAACGAAAGGTGGATAGAAGTGGTGAATTATAACCTAGATTTGTACGAGCATGTGATTCATATACTATGTAACCTACTACTAACGCTGGGAACCAAAAATAAGATTGTAGATAATAAATAATTATCATCTATGCGAGCGTTACAAAGATCATGCAGGAACCTCAGCTTACTTATCTTTCTTCTAGCACTCAAGGGTTTAATGCTTAGGAAATCACATAAAATATTATAGCTCAAAAGTGTAGGGTAGACACCATTTTGACGGTAATAAATATACCTCAAAAACTGAGATAGAACTTTTTCCACCGTATGAATATATTTAGTGTAGAAAGGATCTTCGATCTTAGAAGAGTGTTGAATAGTAACAGCGGCGGAGTCCAAGGATCACGAAATACGCATGAATTTCTAATGACGAAACCTATAGTTCTGTAAGCATTTTCGGTAACATTAGCAATATGAGTTGAAAATTTAAGCTTTATAAATCCTCAAATTCCGAACACAGGTTACATTACAAACTGGGACATTACCCATAGAGTAATCAAAGAAACATTTATTTTAATTGTACGACAAAATCGAATATAAACACATTTCTTAGAATTAAAAGGTAAGTAATTATTGTCGTTCGATGTCACCAATCTGAAATAATCTTGCAACAATTCACAATCGGTAACTGTTTTAATTGATCTAAAAAATTTTAAATCATCAGCAAATAATAGAAATTTTGAACGTAAATTAATTCTTATATAATTTATGAAAATATTAAATAATTACGAACCCAAATTAGACAACTCCGGAACTAGGAGTATATTGCTTGGATTAGTATCCGTTAAATAATACGTAGCACGCACGCGAAATTAAATATGATCTAAATATAGAAGAAGGGAAACCGCAGTAACGAATTAAGTTATTAAAAAAAAATATCCGTCCATAACCGTTACTAAAATTTTAATTGAATATAAATCTTTAATTAAGAAAAAAAAAAGGAGAGACATTTAATTAAAACGTTTAGTTCAGGTCATAAACGTAATGCTGCGAATATACCAGGTATCACGAAATTACTGAATACAAGCGGTCGTATAATCGGCGCGTACTTAGGATTAGGTCCATTGTAATATTCAGGTGTATGCAGCGGTGCACCCAGGATTTGTATCTTAGGTGGGCTCAAACATCCCCCCACAAAAAAAATCCGAATAAGAACCAGCCGAATGTGTAACAAAATTCGACAAGCAAAACAAACTATAAACAATCACGAATAACAACGAAACAAGTAATAACAACAACAACAAAACGCACTGGTCACGGCCTGGATAAGATTCGAATGCTGAACGGTCCAACCAACGGTCACTTTTTTTTCTCTGTATTGCACAGTCAGCTGGATTTTCAACGTCATTAGCAGACAGAATGTAACGAATAGTTTTTAACAGTACTTTTTTGCAATCTAGACTGTTTTGCACGCTCTTCAGTACCTTTTTTGATATGTATTTTATACAGTTTTAAACCTGGTAGCCCCCTGGGGTGTGCCACTGGGTGTATGTCCAACTTTCCGGTAGCTGAAAATGTCCCTCGAAACGTTGAATAGAAACACTAGAAGAAACGTTCACTAATCTTCTGGTTGATTTTCATTTTTGGTCTAGTGTTTTCTATATATTTCCAATATGTTAGTATTTCGAGGTAGTTGAACGGCATTTTATGTTTTAACAATATACCATGTCGGCTGATATTTTGAGTTTCCCATTTAGATTTTGAGATGTAAAATGGCAACATTAAATAACACTGTTCTATTCATTTGGTTGGAGTCGCCGTCGTGTAAAACGATGCGAAAAGGTTATTAGGCATAAATTTCAAATTTTGGCTGGGAAATTTTTCATCACTAATCGTTATACAAATATGATTCGTGTTTCAAAAATAATGTTTAATAACTTTTAACGTAACTAAATGAATACAGACAACTAAATTATGAAGAAAAATAATTTTTTTTTCAGTGAAAACCGTGTTCGTATTTTTTGCTTGTAACGTTTCGAAAACACGCAGTTTTCATTATTAAACTGAAAGCGGTTATGAAAGGGTAGGTATATTTATAGGGGATTGTATTTAGACGAGCGCAATCTTGACTTAATATTGTCCAAATTGTTCGAGGAACCAGCGCTATGCTGTGCGCACATCCATTTATCAGCGTTTGTAGTATCATGCATGAGAACGGATTTTTTTATTTTATTTTATTTAAAGACGCTCGATTATTGAGATCATTTGCGTCTGTGTATACTTTATATGTTATGAACTAGGCCTGTAACTGAGAGAAATTTTAGGATTATTCGGGGATTACCCTGTAATATTGTTTGTATTGTTTTATTTGTAAGTTTGTAAATATTTCTCGGATTATCATATTGTTTATATTCTAATAGCGCATGTTTTATCGTTAATTAAGTATTACATGCGGAGCAGTTTGGGGGAGGATCACCATTCAGCAAGTGCTGTGATGTGAGCCTTCCTATACGCAATTTGGCTAATGCTACTTCTCGTCTAATTTTTTGTGCCGATGTTATATAGTGTCCTAATTTTGGTTTAATCTGATAAAGGTGTGTGTGAGTGCAGTAAGTTTCCCAGTGTTGTTTATATAGTTTTGTGATTTTTTGTGATATGAATGTGTGCAAGTCGAATGTGTGCATGGATTTAACTGTATTTAGATTTTTTTTTCTATACGTTTTAGCTGCTATATCGATGGCTTCGTTTCCTGCAATTTTCGAGTGTGCCGGAGTCCATATAAACGCCGGCTGGTTGTTTGCTGAAATTAGTTTACGGATAATATATTTTAGCTTAATAGTGTCGGTGTTTGTAATTTTAATTTGGCGTTGTACATGTTGTAATGCGCCAAATAGGTCGGTTCGTATTAGATATTTATTTGGATATGTTTTCTAATGTTAAGGCTTTATTGCTATAATTTCGTCTGTGTGAAGTTTCTGTAGGAAGATCAAAAATATGAAGTACGTTATTTACCGAGTAAGTAGTAGTTTTATATGTGTAAATTTTGATGCATCGGTATATATTTGTATATATTCGGGATATTTTTCTTTTAGAATATCGTAGAATTTATATTTTAAAAGTTCCGGAGAGGTTAAGGGTTTTTATTTTATACTTAATTAATTCGGTGTTTATGGTAACTGAAACTTATTTCCAAGGTGGCAGTTTAGGAAGACTGTTTTAAGTTTGTGGTAATGAATATTGAAGTGTTTCCAGTAAATTATTTGAACGTTCTGCTAGGGGTTTGGATGCTTTTGGTTTATGTTTGAACAGATCGTGAGATCGATTTGCTGTTACAGTATTATAGACCGGTTTAAGTTGACTGGAAAGTAATCTGGTGTGAGATATTTGCCTTCTGTGCTTAAGAGGTAGTATGTTTGCTTTCACGTGCAAAGATGTACTAGAGCTCGTATGAAAGGTTTTTAGGGCTATTTTAAGGACTTGTATTTTGAATTGTGTTAAGGTTTTTTAATGCGGTATGAGGGGCGCTATCATATAGTATGCTACCGTAATCTAATCTGCTTAGTATATACGATTTATATAATTTTATTAGAGTTTCTCTATCCGATTCCCAAGACGAATGTTTGAGCAACTTCAACATATTTATTTTTTTATTGCAGTTTATTTTTAATTTACGTATATGTTCTTTCCAATTTAACTTTCTATCTAGAGTTAATTCTAGTATCTGTAAGGTGTCCGTGTTTATTATTTCCCTGGAGCCTATTTGTAAGTGAGGTATATTGCGATTACGTTTTGTACTGAATGAGATATGTTTTGTTTTGGATGGAGAGAATGAGAAACCCTGCGATATGGCCCATTGATTGAGATCATTTATGGTGTTTTGAAGTAAAGATTCTGTAAATTTTAGTTCGCGATGCGAATAATATATTGAAAGATCGTCGGCATAGATACAATAATTAACCGGAGATGGTATATATTAAGATACCGGCACCCCGTAAAAGGGCAATTTACGAATTTTAAGTATTATGGGAGAGGAATGAGGATTATAAAGTGAGAACTTTAAAGCCAAGAGACAACTTTTAGAATTTGAAAAAATTATTACCTTTCGATTTAACAGGATGAAACGTGCAGAAAGACATAAGACGACGATTAAAACTCCAGTTCTGAAAAATTTCGAGAAATGAGAGAAATATCGAATATGAAGGTTCTTTGGTCCCCAATTCGTGAAATACGAAGTAAGTTCATTTATAAATGTTTACAAGTACATTTGAAATAATGAACTGACCCGAGTCAATCCAATTAAGTTTGCGGTACTCCCGGTCAATCCGTTTTACAATTGAAATTTATGTATAAAATTTATATTATTAGGATAGATGTTTTTTTTTCCGATATGTTATTTCAGAAATATTGTAAAATTATTAAATGTTGAGAACTATTTACTAATTCGGTACCGCTGATGTCTGTAAATTGAGTACAGCTACGGTTGCGTCCTGTCATGATATGCTTTACACGTTTTCAGTTGTATCGCATATACACGTGTGTCTGTTCGAGTGAGCTGTAGTCTATACTTAAAAAAAAAAAAAACCTTATTGAGTCGGCTATCTATAGTTGGAAATAATTGTTTCGCTAAGGCATATTCAACCTATAACGCTTGATATATTTTTGATATCGTACAGTTATATTTGGTAAAATTACACTTTTCTAATGTATTAATCCCTTCCTGTGTATAATTTATTCTATTGTTATTGTTATATAAATTGGAACGATGTTTTACGTAATTTTCTTACATGTTTTTCTAATCTTACGAGTAATATTAAATATAACGGTATTTCAACCATTCGGCGGGAGAAGGTATTACTGCGTGTACATTTGGACAGGAATAAGTGTGTGTACCTGAGGCCAAAATTTGAGTAAAGTACATTTTTCGATATTCTCGATACAAATATAATAGGAACGTAGGAGTTGAACAGAAATATATAAAATCTATCCGTTTCGCGAGGCTAAAGTTATAACGAAATTTTTCATTAGCATTGCGTAATGTTTCCATCTATCGTGACAGAAATAGCCTCGTATCGGGATGATAAAAACTGTCGACGGAGATGAGAATACTAACGTTGTTTACATTTCTCGTTAACGTCATATTGTATAAAATATGTGTATTATATTATCTATTAATAGAACAAAATTTAAAAAGAAAAGTGATGACCACTATACAAAATTGTTTATTAATGCAAAGCTTTTCGACAATCACGTCATTATTAAGAACGTTACATAAAAAAAAAAAAAAATTAATTTTGTTTTATTAATTCATAAAATCACTACTCACCGATAGAGTAACATTATATTATCTATCATTATTATTATTATTATTATTATTGTTGATTTTTTTGTACGCTCGATATGCAGTGCTTTTTTTTCTACATAATTTTCCCCTGAATTATACCAGTTATTGATAAAAAATGTTACATTAAAAATTTCAATTATCAGCCGGTACGCGTAATTTTTAATTTTTACCGGTGTTTAATTCGTTGTAAGTAAATAAATGTTTTCTACTATCTTCTAATAATCCAGAAAAACTTACTAACACGATCAACACGATCACTTCATTATTTTTTATTTATATATATATATATATATATATATATATATATATATATATATATATATATATATATATATATATAGGTATATATATCTTCTTTCGTCATATCCGCTCAGCGGATGTTGAGGACCAAACAATCCCATGCATATCGATCTCGGGCCGTATCTGTTAGTCTTCTTATTTCTCCGATTCCCGTCCAGTCTTTTATATTCTGCATCCAGCATAACATAGCCCGGCTTCGTTTCCCTGCTATTTTTCCCTGCAGTATTAGTTGCAGCAAACCGTATTTGTTTCCCCTTAAGACGTGTCCTACATATCGAACTTTACGTTTTTTTGTAATTAGTTCGCGTTCCTTCTGCAAACGCTGTAGTATATTTTTGTTATTTATTTTTTCCGTCCAGCTAACTTTCAGCAAACGCCTATATATCCACATTTCGAACGCCGTGATTTTTTTTAGTTGTTAGTGTCCATGTTTCCACTCCATATAGCAGTGTTGCCCATATGTAACACCTAACTATCCGCAGCTTCAGTTTTAATTTGCTATCATTGCTACATAGTACACTTTTGTATTGTTGGAATGTGTTCCGCGCTGTTTCTATTCTACATCTGATTTCGGCATCCGATTTCCCCTTTTCCGTTATCCAGCTTCTGAGGTATTTGAAGGCCGAGACTTTTTTATG
Organism: Coronaproctus castanopsis; assembly: GCA_032883995.1. Classification (NCBI taxonomy): domain Eukaryota; kingdom Metazoa; phylum Arthropoda; class Insecta; order Hemiptera; family Monophlebidae; genus Coronaproctus; species Coronaproctus castanopsis. Next base: position 54,474,745 of record CM065054.1, read on the forward strand.
TTTTTTCCATCTATCATTATTTTGTCTGATCTAGTTATTTCCAATATATATATATATATATATATATATATATATATATATATATATATATATATATATATATATATATATATAAGGTAAATAGAAGTAAAAGTAGGTATCACGAACTAGGTGCGCAGTAGTCAAACGAGATTGTGACGTAGTTGGTACCCATCACAAATCCAGTTTTATTATAGAACGACTCATTTCGTTATTTCTCTGGCGTTGTTTCGTATTATTTTGATTTGTGTTTATGGCATTTTCTTATTTTTTAGTGCAGAATTCCTAATTTTATCATTTAAAGTATTTTATTTCTAATTACTATCAGGGTAAGACTGCATAATATTTTTATCGCACTAATTCTTCGATATAGACCTTTCGCACATAAGTTGGTTAAATTTTTTATTATCTTATTAACATTTATATTATGCCTTGCCTTGTTGTGCTATTTTTGGGTGTTGTAATCATAGCCGAGATGCTCATAAATTAGGTATTAGCTTTCATCGGTTTCCTAAAGATAAAGTTCTTCGAAAGCAGTGGTCGCATATGAGCAGAAGGAATGACAACTTCAATATTGAAAGTGCTCGCGTATGCTCTTTTCATTTTAATGAAAATGATTTCGAACGTGATCTGCAATCAGAATTACTTGAGAATAACACGAAAAATATATTAAAAAAAGGATTCCATTCCTCATTTCATGATACCAACTTTGACTGAGTTTAAGTCACATAATGATAATGAACGCAGAGAAAAACAAATTAAACGGGGACTCGGATGATGATGATGATGATGAAAAATTGGACCACGTTCACGGTGAAAAGAATTGTTAAAAATGCTAGCTGGTTATGTTGCATATCGAATGAAAAAACAAGGGTTAGATACTGCTTTTGAATACGGCCATCCAACAGAATTCAATACATCTAAACAAATGGGCTGGCTCGCTACAATATCGAGGGTGATTTAATGAATCCCACCGAACAACGGACAAGCATTATATACAATATGGAAAAAGACTGTAACAATAACCACGACAGTAGCATTAATAAGAATTCGGACGTAATGAAAACACTGATAAACGCATTGAAATCGAAATACAGTAACACAGGTGTTCACGAATTCGTCATTTCGTGCTATGTTACAGCACGAACATTTATCAGGATTAAGACGCTGAACAAGGAAAAGTCCAATTAAAGAACAACTCACGGAAACAAAAATACCAACGAAGGGCGAAAAAGAGGAATAAATTAATCTAATTACACTAACTACAATTCGGGGAGTGAGACATTTCTTTATGCACCTAGATTTTATGTTCATAAAGTAATAAGTCTGTGTATCTTCAAATGCACGCATGTATATACTCCCCAAAAGTCACGATTTAAAGATATTATTTACTGTTTGAATTATTTTAAAAATGAAACAGCACTAAACTAATTGCGAGAAGACAGCTGTAATTAATACGATATTAAAATAAATTATTTATGTAGAAGAGGAAATAAAACAAAATTTAAAAAATAAAAACTAAACTAGTTTAAAAATACACAATTTAACCAAAAAGAGTGTTCACGCGATATTTCTTCTATATAGGGACGGAGTCTAGTTGGGTACCAATGACGTAGTAGTTCCCAGCCGGTATGCGAGTGATACCTACCGTGTATTCTACATACCGTGTGTGTATATATATATGTATATATAAAATGTTAAAACCGTTTTTATATCTATTTAAAATTTCTATTAACACAGGTAACTACATTTTAAACGTTCAGGTGGTGATAACGTTACAATATGAAATAAATTAAACATTATCATTCACATAAGTTCAAAGCGATATATTCTCTCTAGAGGTGAAAATTATCAAGGTGAGCGCTCATAATTTTCACTTTATTCGACCTCGTTATAACCGGGCGTATTTCCTTGTTTTCTAAAGCGTGTATAAAAATAATTATTATTCTCCAAGTAAGTTTATTTAACTTTACATAATATTATATATACATATACATTATATATATATATATATATATATATATATATATATATATATATATATATATATATGGATGGAAGATTTGTAAATTAAAAGTAAGTAGTCTTTTATATTACATTTTTTTATGCGTATTAATCAAAATCTTTAATTCGATTCGTACACCACATTATTTCAATCGATCCAAATATTCTATCGATAAACGTTTTAAAATTAATCAAACGCGCAATCTGTAAATGGATCACGTTATATGAATTAGCCGCTTAAAATTATTGAGTAAATGTACAGGTTGGTTGGCCTATCGAAATATTTGATCATATCCTACTGAATATAATAACCTTAGGATAATTAAAAATCTATATTTGAATCAAACAGCTGAGCTCATTTTAGGAAACGATGAAAGTATGAAACTTCGACGTCCGACGTGGAGTACGGCAAGGTTACATTTTTTCACCTCTACTATTTAACCTATATGTCGACAAATTAACTATCAGTAACATATAGGAGTGAAGATAAGTGGGAGACTTATTAATAATCTGCGCCATAAAAAAATTATGTGGCGATTCTTACAAATAATGATAAAGACCTTCCTTCTTAATAAACTGAATGCAGTCGGTAGTTCATATCATTTGGAGATAAATATAAAAGAAGACAAAATGGATGATAATTAGCAGAATAACCTTAAAAAAGTCTCAAGTAAAATCAATAACAGGAAGATTGAAAGAGTTCAGAAATTCAGATACTTTGGCAGTTACATTACAGAGAATCTAGACCTAGATACAGAAATAAAAATTCGGTGTAACTACGGTCGAAGTGTCTTTATCAATATGCGGAGTATCTTCCGTGACAGATCATTTTACGTTTATAAACGCCGAAACATTGTGCAATGCTACATATTATATCTTATTATACGGAATCAGCAACATTAAAAAAAAAAAGACAAATAAAACGATTAGAATCTATAGCAGATGTGGCTACATAGAAGGATGTTGAAAATAGCATGGATAACTAAGACATCAAATCGTCAAGTCCTACAGATGGTCAAAACTGAAAGAAATTTAGTGAAATCAGTTATTTAAAGGAAAATAAAATACTTCGTCCGTGTAATTATAGGAGATAAATATAAACTACTGCTACTAATTATCCGAGGACAAGTAGATGGGAAAAGAAGCCGAGGAAGATGAAAAACATGCTGATTGGATAACAAGAAATGAACGAATACATGGCCAATACAAAAACTCACGCAAGAAGCCAGAGAAAGGAAATTTTGATTGTCAACATTCTTCGTAGAGTAGGGCGTAAGAAGAAGAGGAAGTAAAAACTACCTGGTATATAACAGCTACTATTCTAATTTTTATATCGATCACTTCAGAGAGTTGTACCAGGTTCAAATTTTGCTGCTCTCATATTTCTAACTTTCATCGATGATATTACCGTTTTTCGAAATTTATTTTATTTTTAAACGATCACAAAATTTTGTGTATCCAATTATCCATATCTGCATTAGCTGACGGCAAAGTGTTACAGACACATCTAGATAAAATCGTGTTGCGCGACAAAGTGAATTATTTAACTTTCACGCATGATAATTATATATACATTAAGGAAAGACGTTAATGGAGTACGACCCCGGAAGAAAGCGGCCACAAGGTCGACCAAGAAGACGATGGATAGACTCTGTCAACAACGACATGATGGAAGTTGGTGCCAATATAGAGGACGTCAAGGATCGCAAGATATGGTGAAAAACGTGTTATCAAAAAAAAGAAAAAAGAGCCCCTGGTTTTGATTTATTAACCGCCGAATTACTATTTAAACTTCCGAGGAAAGTTATTGCTAACCGTTATATGCAACGCGGTATTCCGATTACACTACTTTCCGAAACAGTGGTAGTTTGCGGAAATTTTTATGGTTCTGAAACCAGGTAAAGATCCGCACTCTATCACTCCGTATCACCCGATTTCTTTGTTGCCAATTTTGTCAAAGGTTATGAGTTAATCTTGAGTAGATTACTCCCATATATCCGTTCGAATAATACTATACCTAACCACCAGTTCGGGTTTTTGCAACAACACTTCACACAATTGGTAAACTGCATAGGGTAGTTAGCATAATAGAAAATTCACTAGAAATTAAAAATATCTGTACAGAAGTCTTTCCTGATGTTCAACTTTGATAAGGTCTGGCATGTCGGCTTGTTGTATAAGTTGATACTACCCTCAGATCTTTGTCTCTTATAGAATCGTACATAATTGGTAGATATTTTCATGTACGTTACGATCACGCGTCCTCTGAGCTCTATCCCGTCTGTGCGGGTGTGCCTCAAGGCTCAGTACTTGGACCCACGTTGTATTTAGTTTACACAGCCGATTTTCCTATAACCGGTAGTGTTCAGGTAGCCACATTTGCCGATGACATGGCACTTCTTTCTTCCGATGCTGATCCGAATACAGCGCGTAGTAATGTTCAAACAGCACTCATTAGAGCTCAAAACTGATTTAACAAATGGAATATAAAAATAAATGAGAACAAATCTGTAAATGTACAGTCGCAAAAATACCAATCCGAGCAAGCGTGAAATATCTGTAAACACTTGGATAGCCGACTAATATATCGAAATTATATCCGAATAAAGAGGAAAGAACTAGATGTACGTATCAAAAAACTATTTTGGTTAATGTGCAGAAATAGTGTGCTGTCTATTAACAACAAACGTCTTATTTATACTACGATTTTAAGGCCTGACATGTGGAGTGCAGCTTGCGCAAAGCCGACAAGCGTAAGAACTATACAGACTGACCAAAATAAAATCGTTCGGCCGATAACAAATGCAAATTGGTATGTAGCAAACCAGATCATTCATCATGATTTGAACATTTCTTATGTGTGCGTGGTCATTAAGCAAACAGAGCCATGCTGTGAGGCTGGAAAATCATATAAATACCCTCGCATTAGGACTGTTGGATACAGCCGGCGATATCAGACACTTAGGACGTAGAAAACCTCTGGACCTAATCCGAGGTGATGGTTGCCAGGTGTGTACCAGTGGGTACTATACTCTCCTCCCAAATGTTGCTATATGATCTCGTTGGTCAGCTTGCGGTGATAAATAAGAAAAACGATAAAATCAATTTGAATTATTATCATCATCATCATTTCTACATAACAGATCATCTCAAACCAGATATTAAGACTATATAATAAAAAATTATAATAAAGACTTGAACTATATATACGCTCATCGTGGACCGTTACGATAGCGTGCATCGATTTAAACTAAATATTTTTTCGTAATTCGCCTACACGGACCACTGCCTAAGGGGAGTCGTTTGATAATGTAGAACACCTATATCGTACAACGTATTGTTTAAAGATAAATTTACAAAAATCATAATAATAAAATAAAAAAAACACACAGTTTATTCCACTTCTTTAAAAATAATCCTAAACTCGTTTATTGAAATCGAACGAAAAAATTCGCCTCATCAACATATGACCTTTTTTTTTTTTCGCGTTTTATTTATAATTATTTTTTGCAGAAGAATGGCAACACGTTGGGGTATCGTATCAACTGGTAGAATATCGAACGATTTCACCGCTAATGTTAAATGTCTAGCAAGCGAAGAACACGAAGTAGTAGCGATTGCGGGTAGAGATTTGAGTAAAGCTAAAAAATTCGCCTGTACCTTCGACATTCCGAAAGCGTACGGTTCTTATGAAGATTTAGCTAAAGATGACGATGTCGGTCGGTATAAAACATTTCCCCACAATTTAATAAAATCGGTTATTTAACATTATATATATATATATATATATATATATATATATATATATATATATATATATATATATATATATATATATATATGTATATATACAGTAAACAATATTTAACACGAAATGGAGAGGACTGGAATATTTTTTCGCGTTAATCGATATTTAAAAAAAAAAAGAAAAGCACGCATACCCAACAAAATTACGTTTATTAGACAGTACATTTTATATACGATAGATATATGTGTGTATGTGTGTGTGTATGCGTGCATTTAATAAAAATCGATGAAACGACAATATTATTAATAAGAACGTGATAAAGTTTAAACTTACCTATTTTTCTTTCTTCTTTTTTTTGAAAACAAATAAAAAAAATGTCTGGTTTTTTGCAAAATAATCCAATACTTTTTTTTTGCATTGTATTTTTTAACATCAAATTTTCAATAAATCGTTCAATATCATATATTTTGTTATTCTTTTCAACATTCGAATGCGTACTTAAATATGTGCGCACACTTTTCGGCTCTGAGAAGCGAGAAATCTTTTCGTGTTAAGTGATTTTTGTTTCGTGTTAAAAGAAAAATAAATGTACGAAACCAGACGGCTGTTTGTCCGGACCGTTTCATTATTTCGTGTTAACCGATATTTCTTTTTAAGCGTTTTCGCGTTAAACATATTTCACTGCATATATATATATATATATATATATATATATATATATATATATATATATATATATATATATATATATATATATAACGACGGTCGTCGTATATCACACCGAAGCAAATAAAGTAAATAATTCAATGATTATTTATATTTAATTAAAAGTAACGCGTATTAGTTTTATTACTATTATTATTGTAACAAAAAACTGGTTTGTGACACGTCAGTTGCATTCATGCAATAATAATAATAAAGTAACAACGCGCGCCTCTATGGTCACGGGATCGTGTGAAATCGGTTAACATCGTAACAGTTGGTAGAGTGGGGGAGTTGCTAAATGATTGAAGAAAAGAGAGTTTTGGTTTCGGAAGAAATGAATTTAGAAAGAAGTTAGTTGAAAATGTGAAGACGATGAATGCAGTTGAAAATAGAAAGATCGTGAAGGCAGTTGAAAAGGTTGAAGATTTGAAGAAGTTAGTAGAAGTAGTGGCTTAAAAAGGAGAAGAAACAGAAACAGAAGACGGAGTCACGCGCCAGGTTAGTTCGAAATAGTAATATCCTTAATTAATGTTAAAATAAAGAAAATTCGTTCATCATTAAAAGATGTTAAAGATATAATTATTATATATATATATATATATATATATATATATATATATATATATATATATATATATATATGTATATATTTTAAATGTTTTCTATCTTATGTATATATGGGAAAATGTGTATGTACAGAAAAATAAAAACAATATTATTATACTTAATACGTTTGTTTGTATCCTGTACGTGTGTATGTATATATTTGCATATCTTAAATAACAATTTATTGGAGGTTCTTAGAACAAAACAACGAAGTCTGTACGCGATATGCCTAATAGGCGCCTCGTAATATATATATATATATATATATATATAAATATATATACTAATATAGAAAACTGAAGTGTCCGTCTGTAATTTGCGAATATTTTTATTATAATCACTGCATTAAGGTATTTTTATATATATAAAAAAAAAAAAAACGAACAGAAAATCGATTTTTAAAAATTTTTATCTGTCTGTCTGTCTTTTTTGATTTAACTCGAAAATAATTTTATTTAACATTGATATCGCAAATAGGACAGAAATTACAATAATTTAAAGTTTTAAAAAGTAGTAAACAACGATATCTCTGCCAAATCGTTTAAATTGTCCGTTTCGAATGCACCTCCACTACCAACACATGCAATACAAAACACGTTTGGTTGTGTTCGGACGGATATATATATATATAATATATTGTTAAAAGAAAGAGACAGCGATATTGTATTAATAAAATAACTACACAGGCTAAGCCGTGGGTAACTTCTGGTATATATATATGTATATATATATATCAAGAACAGCTAGAAAAGAGTTAAAATTACTAAATTTTTATAAAATCAAAAATCAAAAGCTTTTCGGCTATTAAGTCATTATCAAGTGAACATAAAATAAAATATAAAAATATATATAATATATAATATAAAAGAAATATGAAATATAAAAAACACTAATTTAGATATACATATCTAAATTACTATGTTTGCATTTTATATTTCTTACACATTGTATATATTTTTATATTTTATATTCGCTTGAAAATGACAATAGGCAACAAGCATTGTGATGTTTATAAAACGTTTACTGATTTTAACTCCTCTTTTGTTGTTTATTTTTTGAAAAATCACTACATTCAGCATTTTTAAAATTATGTATATATACATATATATATGAACAATAACATAGCAGAACGCTCGTTTATCAAATAAAAGTTTTTTCATCAAATTATCATGAAGAAGGTACGGCACCATCGTGTATTACATCACTCTAATCATACGCGCGTGCCTGCACGGCGATATAATTGTCGCCTTAAACGCTAGCCTCTTTTTTTTTTACACAAAAGAACGTATAACTAGTCACAATGCTCATATAATAGCCTTGTGGTGTAGCGTTAAATGGTTTACTATTTTGTTTGGTCAATCTGAGTCCCAATCCTACCAAATAGGAGAATTTTTAAGCGTCTAGCAAACTTACCCCTTTCTACAAGTAGGTATTAGATGAGAAAGTAACAAAGCTAGGGGAACTAAAGGCTTACCACTCGGTATTGACTTGTTCACAATGCGTCGTTTGGTCACTCTTTTATGAATCTTCGGCAGACGACATCCTCCATACCAACTTTCGAGTGGCGGGACATCGCGTATATATCTATATCTATCTATATATACATACATATATATATATATATATATATATATATGTATATAGATAGATATAGATATAGATATATAGGGTTTTCTAATAAAGGCGAATCAGATCGATGTTGAAATATAAAAAAACTGGCTGTGTAAGAGATATTAACGATTATTTTTTAATTTGAAAAACCCATGTATGCCACTATGTACGGTAGAATAGAACTTAAATATTACATTACATCTATTCGTTATGATATTTATAAAAACAGTTCTTGTCATTCGTAAGGCACAAGGACACCTTGCACTTACTATATTCGATACGATGTCCAACGCGACATTTCACGACGGCACGAGTGCGAATGATGCAACTTTCAATGTGACTGAATTTGAGCGATACGGTAATATTGACTTTTAGTGGGCATTGATCGATCGCGACTTATGCCCCACTACAGCAAATCCGTAATTTATTATAGCGGTATTAATTTAATTACCGCGCGAGGAAACTTCCTAATTTTGAAAATTGTAATTTGGTTTCATTTCATTTTTCAGAAGTGGTCTACATCGGAGTTGTGCATTATTTACATTTTAGCGTTGCGAAAATGATGTTAGAACACGGTAAACACGTCCTATGCGAGTTACCTCTGTGCGTAAACGCTGACGAGGCTAGAAAGTTAATACAGGTCGGTACCGTGAATTATAATTTTTTTCTACCGTACGTAATAATGGAAAATTGTATATAATTGAGTTAAAAATTTAAATTCTTCATTATCTATATGTTGGACCGAAGATCGTTCTCGAAGGAAGTCTTCGGATCAATTTGATTGAAAATTTGAAAACAACGAAATGGGTAATGTTTGATCGTTAGATAATATCTATAAGTAGTTGACCTAATAAAAAAAAAAGACAAAAAACTTTTTAACCGATATAGTAATGTAAATTCCTGTTACACGTTTAGTGTATTGGGCCTAATGTTTGCAATCATGTGTTTGAAGCTGAGCTGTTTAGACCTCATAACTGTTACCGAGTTTAGATAGAGAAAAGTATTACAAATTTCACAAATCTTCAGAAAAAAATTTATACTCTACGGTTAGGCGCTAAAATTCAGGAATATTAATGGTAATAGTACGGATAGTTTTGTTTTTTAATGTTTATTGCAATCTTATATATATATATATATATATATATATATATATATATATATATATATATATATATATATATAAAATATATATATATATATAGTAGAGTAATTAGTTAATTTAACGGGTATAGAATATTAGTTCAATAACTAATTTCTATTATTTATTTTATATATACGTAAGTATCGTTTACATAACTAAATCGTTCGGTTTTAATAGCTTAAGGCGTTTAACATCTGCTGGTATATCGATTAAATTCGGAAGTTTATGGAGTCGCCGTTCGTACTTGGTGGCGAGGTCACAAGCGAAATTTGAGATAAAATTATTATCGATCGCTTATATCCTACGACAAAAAAGAGTAACAAATCTCGCGATTTTTTTAAATGGTAAAACAAAAAAAAAGTTAAGAAAATTTTAAAAATTCCCGGAAAATGAAAATCATTATTCTCAAATTAGGCGTATCGTTTAATAATCGACTTTCGATAATGATTATCATATTTATAAAATTAAGAAAATTTTAAAAATTCCCGGAAAATGAAAATCATTATTCTCAAATTAGGCGTATCGTTTAATAATCGACTTTCGATAATAACTATCATATTTATAAAATTATTTTTATTTTTATTTTTATTATTATTATTATTATTATTAAATATCTCGCTATTATGTTAGATAAAAAATTAAGTTGAAATTGAAATGCATACATTCGGTTTACTTAGTGAAAAAATTAAGAGAACTTAATTATTTAGTTCATTATTTAAAACCGGGTTTTCTCGTCGGTGCATTTGAAACTTTTAGAGTTCTTGATTACGATTCGATTAGCAATGCCTAAATATCGCTTAGAATCCATTGAAACGTTACGAAAGTCAATCTTCATTTGTATTGGTCTTGATGAAAAATCGACATTAGCAAGTATTCTATATAAAATGGAACTAACGAATTACGTATCGAAAAACAGATTTCATTTTAATACAAATTTTCATCTAGGAAACAACCGTGTAAAGCAGCTAAAAACACGTTCGTACGATACAGACGCATTTTAATTAGAAGCCGTATGCATAGTTGAACGAATTCGTTACAATTTTCTCGATTAAACGATCAGCTATTATCATCATTCTTAGTTTCTAACCGAACAGGAACAAACTCGAACAAAATGAACTACTAAAAGCTCGTATATTTACACGTATATTAATGAAGTATTTAATATGAGATGGAGGATAAACTTTGTTGTTGCTGGTTTTTATTTTTATTATTTTTTTTGTCATTATTTTTTAAAAATTTTGTATATATATATATATATGTGTGTGTATGCGCTTATATACATTTATGTAAATCTGCGTATGTTTGTAATGTTAAATATATGTGTCTCATCGCATATTATATTATTATTATTCTTCTTTAAGTCTTCTGACGCCAATATTTAGCGTAGGCCTCTCCCAAATTCTTCCACCGTTGTCTGCTCTGAGCCTGATGCTGAAGTCATCTGTCCATCTTCTTAGGGGGTCTTCCTTCAGTTGAATATTTCCTTCGTCGATCTTCCGTCTATCAGTGGTGCTACATGCCCTGCCAAGTTGCGTCTGTTTATTGCTATCCTGGATACAATTTCCTCGAGCTCTATTTATTAGACTTTCTGATTTTGTCTCTTAATCTTATTTCCAACAGCGTCCGTTTCATTCGTCTTTCGGCCTATCCGTTAGTTTTTGTTTTTTTTTTTTGTTAAAGACCCGGTTTCCGTTTAATAGCTCAGCCCTGGTATAATGCACTATTTAAATAGTCTGGCTCGGTTTGCTGGACTAATTTTGCTTTGTAGAATTTTTTTCATTCTACCCCATACGCTATCTATCCAAATTGTATTATTATTATTTTTTTTAAGTATACGAAGGTGTTTACCGTTTCTACGGGACTTCACTCTAAATTTACAAGTACGTTGTTTTCTACCTTCGTTTTGTTCTAGATTTATTCTCAGGCCGATTTCTTTAAGAGTTTTTTTCCAGTTCCATCATAATTTTCTGAAGTTGTTTTTAGAATTTTTGCTATTAGTAAAATTTCATCCGCCAAACGAACGTCGACGAACGTGTTGTCGATATTTAGAAGAAAAAAAATCATTAACGATCTTGATCCGTCATTCTATTCTTCCAAATGTAATTCCATCGTTTTCAGTGATCTGAAAATTGTACATACTGTAAAAAACATCGAAGAAAAAGAAGTGAAAAAAATGCTATTTCATCAATTTACAATGTGTACACGCAATTAACCACACGTGAACCGCAGTATTAATATTAAAATAACGACACTATAGTTTAAACGCAAGTACGTTAAGTGGGTGGGTGGGAACCCCAAACAATAAAAAGAAAAACTCTGTGCCTCGAGGTGCTGCTGGAAAGAAGTGAAACTTGAAGACGTTTTCCCGGAAAAAAAAAACAATCACTTATTTAATAAACACTGGCGATTTCGTGCAAATTCCACAAAGAAAACGAGCGCGCTTTTATGTTTAACTCGACGTGGCGTTGAGTCAAATGTTTTCGTTCTCAAATCTACATCGCACATACGTCATTCGTGCAGCGAAGATTTGAACGAAATATAACGGATATGCGCGCATGCGCAAGAGAAATACCGCGCGAAAAGTATTATTTTATAATATCTGTAATTTAGAAATGACGATGTGCATCGAGATCTATGAACGAAGAGATTCGAAGATACGCAACGGCTCATAAAAACAGATTGGAGCGACATATTAATGTGAAAGCGATGCAGTTGCTCGATACTAGTCATGACGTCAGGCGTCTTAAGCAGCGCCACCCAACGGATCTAATTGTATAATTATATAAAACCAATTATACCTTAATTATGTCGAAGTTATGGTCGAATGGCTAATTGACTTTAAACGCATATTTACCAATAAAATTAGGTTTTGTTAGATTAAGCTACAGTTTGTAAAAGTTGATGCATATTTAACTTAGTAGCTTAAGATCGTATCTTTATTTATTGAAAATAATAATAATAATAATAATAATAATTCCTGTACGTGTTTGTACGTATGTAAACTGTATATACACGTATACGAGTGCGGCAAGTTGGAAAGAGTGGGCTCGCGACTTCACTGTGGAATAGGCCTGCTTATGTTCCTATATGTATTAAGCCTCTGGCTAGCTCGGTTTTACGTGTTAACCCCCCGTATACAACACACCAATAGAACTTCCACTTAAAAAATATACACACACACACATATATATAACAAAAAATCCAAAACTTAATGATACAAAGACAAAAATTATAATAACTCACATAGAAGTTAAAAATAAAAATAGGAGAAAAAAACAAGAAAAATAAAAAAAATATATGAAAAATAAAAAAAAATATGAAAAAAAAAATACAATAAACTCGCTTTATGATAAAGATAAAACGTACAACAGGTATAAATAAGTATTAAGATAACTTAACTATATAATTGAGAATAATAGAATACATTACGAATATAATAATAGCGTGTGCGTTATAGCAAAAATTATGTACGACCGTTTTTTACCTGTGGTATACACGAACATGAGTTGTCTGGGAAATCGTAGTTAATTACCGTTATTTTGAAAAAAAAAAACCTTTTTTTTTTAAGCTAATTTAAATATATAGTATTTAATATATATATATATATGGAATATTTAACACGCGGCTCATATGTGATATAATTAATATCAAATCAGCCTATCAATCGTACAAATAATCTCAAAAATATCTAGGCCGGATATACTTGTTTTTTTATTCCGCGTATAGAGTATATTCGCCGGAAATGTGACTCTACACTCTGTTGGCTCGAAAGGCACAGCTTCCTAATAATGATTACCGGTTGAAAAAGGTCATTTCGTGCTACGTCTACTTATACTCGTGTTAATATATTAAAACCCTTTCAGTCACAATGTCCACTATATAGTAGACGAAATTTTAATGCTAACAATATTATTTTCTGGTTAATGTAAAATATGTCAATTTTAAAAATATTTATATAAATATATAAAGAAAATGATCTACAGTTCACCTGCAATATTGTATAATAAACAATTGTAAAAAATGTATAATTTTCTTACGACCGAAAGGGTTAATGATCGCGATTCGAACGTTTAAATTATTCGTTTTTTTTTTTTTTTTACATGGCGTTATTATTTAAAATTTGTTTTATTAATTGTTTTCGTTTATTATTTTATTTTATTTATTTAAAACATAATCCTCTTTTCCTCTTTTCGGGTTTATTTACCCGTCGGCAGATACCCTTTGCATTTCGATTAACGTTATAATCCTAAAAATATATAACAATTTGCACGTAGCTCACATGTTTAATATAAATTACTATGTGTATTTGTGCGTGATTATATATTATTGTTGAATGTGACGTGTATGGGTTGTGTTCTTATAATTAGTGTTATTGTGTGGATGCTATACACTTGAGGACTTATACGGGACGGACAATCAACGGAGGGGTGTTATCGTTTATTAACGAAATATACAATAGCACTTATTAAAATATTCTAGTATACTTACAGTAAAAATAAATATCTTTTTTTAAAACTACGTACTAAATTAATTGAATAGAAATAATTCATTTCTATCCTCTTGTATATTATACTTTACATCCAATCGGCGACTGCGTCCCATGGCTACTGTGTTCTTATAATTAGTGTTATTGTGTGGATGCTATACACTTGAGGACTTATACGGGACGGACAATCAACGGAGGGGTGTTCTCGTTTATTAACGAAATATACAATAGCACTTATTAAATATTCTAGTATACTTACAGTAAAAATAAATATCTTTTTTTAAAACTACGTACTAAATTAATTGAATAGAAATAATCCATTTCTATCCTCTTGTATATTATACTTTACATCCAATCGGCAACTGCGTCCCATGGCTACTGTGTTCTTATAATTAGTGTTATTGTGTGGATGCTATACACTTGAGGACTTATACGGGACGGACAATCAACGGAGGGGTGTTCTCGTTTATTAACGAAATATACAATAGCACTTATTAAATATTCTAGTATACTTACAGTAAAAATAAATATCTTTTTTTAAAACTACGTACTAAATTAATTGAATAGAAATAATCCATTTCTATCCTCTTGTATATTATACTTTACATCCAATCGGCAACTGCGTCCCATGGCTACTGTGTTCTTATAATTAGTGTTATTGTGTGGATGCTATACACTTGAGGACTTATACGGGACGGACAATCAACGGAGGGGTGTTCTCGTTTATTAACGAAATATACAATAGCACTTATTAAATATTCTAGTATACTTACAGTAAAAATAAATATCTTTTTTTTTAAAACTACGTACTAAATTAATTGAATAGAAATAATCCATTTCTATCCTCTTGTATATTATACTTTACATCCAATCGGCGACTGCGTCCCATGGCTACTGTGTTCTTATAATTAGTGTTATTGTGTGGATGCTATACACTTGAGGACTTATACGGGACAGACAATCAACGGAGGGGTATTCTCGTTTATTAACGAAATATACAATAGCACTTATTAAATATTCTAGTATACTTACAGTAAAAATAAATATCTTTTTTTAAAACTACGTACTAAATTAATTGAATAGAAATAATTCATTTCTATCCTCTTGTATATTATACTTTACATCTAATCGGCGACTGCGTCCCATGGCTACTTGTAATTTTTTTTTTATATATACTTGTAAAGCAGTAATTCTGCGGCTAATGTATACACTTCGCTGTATTTCTCGTCGCCGTTATTTATTTTATTACTTACCCTATTGCGTTTATATTTTCTCTTAACCAAGCTTTCCACCTTCTTTTTCCATTTCCCTGGTACTTTCGCTCGGATAATCTCTTACGTTATTTTACTGCATAAGTAGTTTCTTCGTTCCTCTTTTCCACTATTTTTCCTTGTATGTTTTCTTCGTTCCGGTGCTATAATGTTTTCCCTCGTCATAAATACGTTTTCGTTTTACATCATATTGTAGATAGCGAAAGATAAAAACCTATTCTTAATGGAAGCTTTGTTCAGCGCATTTTTGCCGCTATACGCGAAAATTCGTGAAGAACTAAAAAACGGCGTCGTGGGTAAAGTGCGACAAGTTTTAATAACGAGCGGATGGCCGATCGGCGAATTGGAAGAGTGGTAAGTAATTAACAAAAAGATTATCATTTGCGCATATCGCATTTTCCATCCGGTCATTAACCGGTTTCAGTAACGATGTCCGTTATAATTTTAATACTAACTAACAAAAAACAAAAAAATATTTTCCGATTGAAGTGAAATTTCGTAATTTCAAAAATATTTTTAAATACGCGCGCACAAGATGAAGTAGAAGACGGAGAAGATTATAAGTAATTATTTTTAATTAAATTTATTGTATTTCATTATTTTTGGAGTTTTTTCTTTTCGGACAGGTTCTTATTAGATATTAGGTATAATAAAGAACGATAATAAGTAAGAAATATTTTACAAAAAAATAAAGTGAAAAAGTTGAAAAAATCAAAAAATTACAATAAACGAAGTATTACATAGGAGGTTAAAAGAACGAAAGAGAGAGCGTGTTGTATCGTGTTGTAAAATGTATACAAGCGAGCTGATGAAATGATGAAAGACACACATTTCGTAGGGTTAAAACATAAACAGTCTACGGCAGTATCGCGTTTGGTAAGTCGCAATGGCATCTTCAATGTATACAGGGAGAGAGAGGCAAAAGTCAGCATGCTGAAACCATGCTTCAAGAAGCTATACAGAAGCTTACTCGATGGTCCACAAACAGCGGTCTTTCTTTTTCATCTGAAAAAACTAAAACGATACACTTCTGTAGAATTCGTCACTGCCAACACCAGGTGGCCATCACCTTGGGATCGGAGACTATAGAAACTGTTTCTCGAATTAGATATCTTGGACTGGTCTTTGACAGTGACTTGGTTGGATCACATAAATTACCTCCGAGCGGCTTGTACGCAAATACTGAATCTGATGAGAAAGTTGTCACATACCACTTATGGCGCAAACAAAATTTCTCTTCTCCGAATATACAAAGCCCTAATAAAAGCAAAATGTGACTATGGTTTTCTTGCCTACGCGTCCGCTACAAGTCCTGAAACGATTAAACTCAGTACACCACTCTGCACTACGCCTAACACTTGGTGCAATGAGATCAATAACAATAAATCATTTGCTATATGATTCTGGAGAACTTCCCACCGATTTTCATCGTTCTTACATCCTACTCAAATTTCATCTTCACTCACTCTCAACTCCTGATCTTCCTGATGATGCAGCGTATCACCACAATCATCAAACCATTCCTTATTCAAGCTTACTTGTTCACGATAAAATTACAAACATCCTCCGTAATCTTGACATCAAACTGCCTCACCACTCTGCAAAGCCAACCATCTGTCTATTCCTCCTTCGATTTCCATTCCCGTAATCTTTGACACGTCCCTCCTCAACTGCCTCTCATTGTCATAATCCATTATCGAGGCCTCGTTCCAAAATCTACTAGAAATGTACGGAGGTCATGAGGTACTATAAACGGATGGAGCAAAAAAAGGGAAACTCCACTGGTTGCGCCGTCATATACAAACATGATGGGATAATCCGATACTTCCATCCACATTCTCTGTACTATCGTCACAGTTATATGCAATCTCCTGCGCAATTGTTATTGCAGAATCGGAGCTAAAGCAAGACATATTAATTTGTACAGATGCTCTCAGTTCAGTTAGAAACATACAGAATAGACACGAACATAAGCATCCGTACGCGAAAACTATACTAGAAAAATCGTTTACCTATAAGCGACAAATTGTACTTGCGTGTATACCCGGTCATCGCAATATTGGTGTAAACAATGAAGCTGACACCGCGGCAGCAGATTCATGTAACATAACGCCGGTTCCGGTCATGCCAACGACGTGTAAAGACATGACGATCCATATCTGGAACAAGATGAAGTCGATAGCAACGGAACGATTCTCCAACCTTCCTTATTACGATCCGTATAGCATCGCAGATAATGTCAACATCCAGACGGAATCGGTCCGGACACACACGTCTTACGCACCAGTTCCTGTTCACCAAGAAAGATCGGCCTATCTGTCCTGCATGCAATACTCCTCTTACCATCACTCCCATCCTAGCTTCCTGTCCAGCATATACGTTTCAACGTCAGCTTGCTGGCCTTTCTCACAACCTTCCCAACATATTACAACGCACTTCTTCCGCCAAGACTAAACTTCTCCTCTTTCTCAAAATCACAAATATCCTTCCTCTAATCTAGTTCTTAACTCCTTTCCTTTCGTGCATCTGGCCTAAGTAGCAGGACACGGTACGGTCACAAATCAAAAAAGAAGAAGTCAGCTTGCAAATTTATAAAAGTTGAAAAATGAAAAAAAAAATTCAAGATTTAATATCATAAAAATTTTCACAGTAACCGCTGGAAGTGGTCATCGTTCGTCTCAATATATTTTAAATAACGCTTTTCGATTGATTTAATATAATACGTGCGAGCCGCGCGCGGTCTTCACTAATGATGTCAAACTCAGCTATTATTCAGTGTTCGCTATCTTCGACGTTTACTCCTAAAAACCCGATCCTTCAACATGTCCGAAATTGAAAAATCTAACGCAGTTAGGTCTGAGGGTCTTTGGGGTACAAGCGATGCGGCCATCTCTACCAATCAAATTAGGAAAATGCTCATAATTGCGAACTTCTAAGCTAAAATTATAAGGAGCGCCATCCTGCTGCAAAATTATGTCTCGTCCTTCGAATCGATCTTCATCCAAAGTTGCGCGTAGTTCTTGTAAAAGCGGTAAATAGAAATTCGAATTGACCGATCTGTCGAAAAAAAAAAAGGAGCCAATAACGCGTCGATAAATCACACCAGCCCACACCATTACTCCTAGAGAACTGACGCATGATTTTCGAGGTTACAAACTGACTTTAGTAATCCCTGTGTATATATAAATCAATTATATAATTACAAATTTCAGGTGTGTCCTATACTACATTACGACGTTTTATTTAATTTTCTTTTCTTTGCAGACCTAGTTTTGTAGTTTCACGATTCCTTATCTTTTTTTTTTTTTTTTTAAATTATTATTTATATAAGTTAGTATTAAGCATAGAATTTACTAAGCCATTAGGGGAGTCTTCTTCTTCTTCTATTAAATATACGAAACCCTTACACAAATAAAATAAAATAAATTATTTTCCGAAAATTAAGTGAAAATTTAATCTTACATCAGTTTTGTTCGGCTCTCTCTACCCGTTATAAATGAAAGTTATTTAAACGCGCGCCGGTGATTAAAAATACGTCGTGTTATAAAATTTCTACTAGACCTTAACGATGGTGTAGCAGTAACGCGACACCGTCGTCTAAAAGATTTCGGAAATCCGGATTTTTTCATTCGAATTAAATCAATTCAGGTATCCGTTCTCGCTGGCTTTAGAATTTTTTTAGAATTTTTACTCGCACGTTACCGATCGATAGCGTTTTAATTATTTCGTAAATTTACAGGTCTAACCCCAAAATTGGCGGTGGTGCTTTACTAGCTATCGGCTATCCAGCTTTGTACGTTCTAACGAACATTTTCGACGGTAAATTACCGCCGTCCGTACAAATAAGCCCCATTTTAAACGACAGCGGTTCCGATAGTTGCGCTAGTTGTATTTTCGATTACGGTGACGACGGTATTGCAACGCTATGCTATTCGGTACTCGGTCACTTACCTAATGAAGCTTATATATTTGGAACGAAAGGAACTATTAAGGTTAGGTTAGGTTTTAATACAAAAGACTAAATAATAATAATAATAATAATCAAATCAAATCAAATTTATTGTTATATATATATATATATATATATATATATATATATATATATATATATATATATAGTATTATATTCAGCGTTTCTGTAATTATAACTGCCTGTAAATGCACAATAATGCGCGAACAACAGGCTAATAAAAAAAAATGTATATATAAACATATATAAATATACACACACACACACACACATATATATATATATATATATACACATAAATACATATATGAACATAGGCATATACATATACATATGTTGTATATATAAAACGATTGGAGACCAGAAAGGTATAATTGTAGTTATGAATTCAAAAGAACTTAATAATTAATTTACACCCAAGTACCCGCATCTGGAAGGATACAGTACTGACATTGAACATAAAATTAAATTTGCTAAATTGCATAGTCTTTCCAATAGCTACTTATGCGTGTGAAACCTGGTCCCTTACTGCTGAGTCGGTCAACAGAATAGATGGGTTTGAAAGCTGGGCATATAGAAGTCCATTAATAATATCGTGGATGGACCGGAAGACTAATGAATATGTTTTCCAGAAGTTGAAAATATATAGACGTTTATCAAGCAGAATAAGGAAAAGATTTCTTTGCTTCTTTGGACATATTGCGAGAGATGTGAATTCTCTACAACGCCTAATAATCGCCGGAAAATTGAATGGACGAAGAAAAAAAGGAAGACCAAGAACGCGCTGGGCTGATCAGTTAAAATCGTTAATTGGTTTAAGCATGCACGAATGCTGGTTGCTCATAATAGATCAATATGGAGATCAATAACATATGCGGCCGTTTCTTAACATCACTACGCCCTCTAGAGGGATAAAAGGAAGAAGAGAAAACCCGTCGAGACGCCAGAAACACACGCACGCACATATAAAATACATGTATACATGTCATTCGTGTAAATAATGCAACATTTCATACTTATACGTATAGGTTCTTGAAAACTACAAATAATTACATTTTACTATGAATAAGCACATGTACAAATTAAAACCTTAATTTATCCTTACACACCCACACACACACACATTATCCAAAACTTTTTCACTTAATAAACTAAAATAAAGACTTCTACTAAATTAAACATATTACATACTCAGTAATTTATTTATTCGTATGTTTCCGGGTACAAATAAGCCATTTGCTACTTAATTAATTCTACAGATTAATATCTAGTTTCTCGATCCATTCTTTTGATTGATCTGTTAGTTCCGCGATCTCTCTCCAACCGTTATTTAATGCTCGCATTTGACATTGCATTAGTATATGATTGGCTGTTTGGTCTTTATCTCCGCAGTCGCATGTTGCGTTGTTCTTGATCGCCCATCTGTGCAACATGTTTCCACATCTTCCATGTTCCGTCCTAATGCGATTTAGTCTAGTCCACAAATTTCGTGGTAGATTAAATTCTCGTGGTTCTATGATTAGGTTTCTGATGAGTTTACGTTTGTCTGGATTGTCATCGGACCAACTGTGTGTCGAAGCCTGAATTTCGTCGAATTTTTCGGAAATTAGTTGAGCCACGAATTCCTTCATTTTTGTGTCTAGATATATCGTAAGGGCTTCGTTGTTATTACATTTCATCCATTCTTTTACTGCAGCTTTCTTTCTTCGAATATCCGACGGAAATATATTACTCAAAACTGGTAGCCATCCAACCGGAGTTTACTTTACAGTACCAGCTATAATTCTCATCACTGAGTTGAGCTCGATGTCAGTTTATTCCTATGTACACTATTCAGTTCCCCAACAACATTGATCAAATCGAATCATACTAACAAGTTTCCAATAACATATTCCTAGTTAAGTTTTATATTTTAGGCAAAAGAAATTATTTTCAGAACTTTCTTCACCTTCGTTTCTAATTAATAAGATCCGTTCTTAATTGTTGGGGCATACATAGGCCTCAGCATCGGCATAAATCGCTTGCATGCGAATCCGTGTTTTATTAAAACGTTGAATAATAATAATAATAGGTAAATTATTTCCATGTTATCTTAATTTCTCACAAATCATGACAGAAATCGAAGTCTCGTCTTTATTGAAACTAATAGAAAAATACTTAATTGCTAAAAATAGTTAAAATCACTAAATTTATTTTTAATTATGCGAAGCTTTTCGGCAATTACGCCATTGTCAAGCTATATACAGTTAAAATTAATTAATATAAAATCATAACATATTAATTTAAAACTAAGTTTACAATTTTATACAAAATGAATTATGAATAATTCATTTTGTATAAAATTGTAAACTTAGTTTTAAATTAATATGTTATGATTTTATATTAATTAATTTTATCTGTATATAGCTTGACAATGGCGTAATTGCCGAAAAGCTTCGCATAATTTTAAAAAAAAAAATTTAGTGATTTTAACTATTTTTAGTAATTAAGTATAAATAAAAATCACTACATTCCACAATCAATAACTTTAATAGAAAAATATATTTCTACCCCTCCAACTCATCGATCTTTTTCAATGATGCATCGGTTCTTAATTCATTCGTTGGGTGCTCAATCGTAAAATGTGATTACACAATGTACACTGACATTCTCAATTTTATTCGCGGAGCTCCAGGTGATGTACATAGCAGTCCGGTATATTACAGATCGGAAGAATATCAACCGAGCGCTTATTCGTTCAGATTCGGTTGCGGCGGCTAAAAACAATCTCCGATTGTCACAATGAGAAAAAACACCCTATTGCTAAGGAAATAGTCGATCTTCAAGATTATCGCCAAATAACATTCTTCCGGATTTCCGGACATTCGGGTATTCCTGGAAATTAACTGACCGATAGGGTAGCCAAAAAAAGCCGCTATGCCCTGTTTCTGACATTCCAACACCTACTGCAGATTTTACCCGTTACTTGAAGAAAGCCCTCGTAACTTTGTGCAATCAACCGTGGAAAGCTGTTTCAACCACAAATAAACTCCGTCAAATTAAATCTTCGACCTTGGAATACGCTCTTCAGTCGACGTCGAGATGAAATAGTCATCAGCAGACTCCGACTCGATCATACTAAACTAACGCGCATGACCATCTTTTGCAGAAGAAATCGGCTTCAATGCGTAATATACGTAGTGTTAATATTCCCGTTAATCGTATATCCTTACAGAATGTTCTCGATTGAATTCTGTTAGATCCGCGCTAAACTTTCCACCCTGTTTAAGTGAAATATTTACTGATTATTCTAACTACTTATCCAAATTAATCACATTCCTTCATCACTACAATTTATATGATCTAATATAAAAAACAAACCTAGTATCCTAATTTATATTTATCCGTGTCTCTAGTCATTGCTAAACGTAGTCTCTCATTCTTCAGGTTTATAACCGTTCAGAATCTTAGGCTCATCCAAGCCAGTCCGTTATGTATACCGGTGCTCACTCGCGACGCAAGTCCGTCACACACACATTTACGAAAATATTACACGCACAAAACCTTCATAAGAGAAATAATAAAAATAATAACGTAACGTTGTAGTAACCGAGGCTTCTGGTCTGTGGGATTTAGATAAGAGATGATTCCTCATCGTATTCTACCTCCGCAAGTGAGAATACTTTAATAATCATTGACTTCAAAATATTAACGTCAGTTGTACTTACAAAATTACCGGCCATTACCTAATCGTTCCCTTAGAAAAAGAAAGGGTAGTCCAGAAATAAACAGGGGGGTTCTAATCATGTTCGCATTCGCAAGTGTCAATTAATCAGTGATAACTGGTATAATTTTTTGGGGATCACACTTGAATAAATCAAAGATTAATGATTTTAGATTTTTGTACGATACCCGTCGTTTTCTCACACCTGGAGAGTTACGTTATATGTAGTGCAAAAGTACAAACTAAAATGAACTCAATACAAAAAATTCAATACAATAATACTCAAATCAGATATAATATAATAATAATAGATAAAAATTTGTAAAAATATCAAGTTTTGGAAAAACCATCTTCTTTTTGATACGTCTATTTGCAATAGATGTTGAAGTCTACATTATACGATTTTGCTTCAAAAAACCCCTACCTTTACATTTATTTTATGAAACATTTGCTAAATAACATTAAATCTAATTATTTGCTTAATCTAACTTAACCTAACCTAACCAATCATAAACCATTTGTGTCGGATGAATTTCGACCACCAACAACGGAAAAATTATATTCCGCGAATTTTGCGCATACTGAAATATATCGTTCGAAAGCTGTACAAGTGTACCTTATGTAAAAAAAATTACAAATATCATAATTCGCGAATATGAACAACCAAAAAAAAATTATAAACCTTATTTTGCTTACCCATGTAAAAACTATGAGGGAAAATATCAAATTTCTTTTATATATATTCATATATATATATATATATTTTACAGGTTGACAATCCATATTGGTCAGCTCCAAAGGTACATATAAATGGTGTTGAATACGAATGTAACTTAAAACAAGAAAAATATAAGATGTTTTATCATACAACCGGCGCGCTCAGTAAACAAGCTGAACACGTGAGAGATTGCTTAAAAAAAGGTAGCCATTATTTTTTATAAACCGAACACTATTTACGTCATTTTAGACAGTTTATTAAAAACAAAAGTTTAAAAAATTAGAAATATATATATATATATATATAAATTAAATAATGTTCGTATAAGTTTGAAAAAGAGAAAATAATCATAATAAAATAAATATTGATCGTATTTACTTATTTAATAGTCTAAAAGAATCTTTAATTCACACGGTCATTTCCTGTTCTTTTTTCTTTATATTTTACGACATATAATAATTATTTTTAAACAGTAAATTAGGATATTTAAAAATGATTAGCTTCGACGATGGTGTTCAATTTTGCGGGGGGTTTTTCGGAACGGCGATTGAACGAAAGTGTTAGAGTTTGCTTGCAGGTCCCAGTACAAAAATGTCTCGGTCATTTAAAAAAAAGGGTATTTTTATGCCTCATAGATTTTGAGAAGGCTTTTAACCAGTATTAAACATGATAAAATAAAACAGAAGTAGGTGAAAAAGGAGAATAATTCAAAACTTGTATTTGAATCAAGTAGCCGTAATAAAAATGAAACGAGTAGAAACAAAATAAATGTCGGGAAAGGAGTCAGACATTCCATCGTCACTGTTTTTTTTTTTTTTTTGTTACCTGTACTCTGAAAAGATATTCCAGAAGGCACTACCTGAATATGTAGATGGCGTAAATTTGAATGGTTATGGCGTGAACAATTTACGTTATAATCTTAATTGTAGACAACAAACGTGAACTTCAACGGATGGTGGATAATACGGTCAATACGCGGAATCCGCCAAAAAGGACGTATTGATAAATTGTAAAAAAACTAAAGTCATGTAAGTTAGCAAAAAGACTGAGATACCAAAACTGAACACGCAAGAACCATATTCTTGAAAATAAGAATAAAACGCTTAAATGGACAACAAAATGGAGACTGATTAAATGTTATGTATGGTCCGCACTGCTGTATGGAATAGAAGTCCGGACAATTAAAAAATTGATGATAAATAAACTGAATGCCTTCGTACTTTTCCTTTACCGAAGGATGTTGCGGTTATCGTGGACCGATAATATTTCGAATACAACGATATCGTAGCAATTAAATAAAAAAACTAGAACGGGCGACTATTATAAAGAGACGAAAAGTAGCCTGTCTCGATCACGTCCTGAAAAACCGAAGATATGGACCTATTTCAAGTGATCGTTGAAGGGCAAGAGGTAGGAGAAGGAAAACTTGGTTTGAAAACATGAAGGAACATTCAACACAGAAGCCTTAACACTATCTGACAGATCGGAAACCAAACGGATAATCACCGACATGTATTTAAAATGTATCGTTACCGCAGATTGCTAAAAATTCCTCGGACAGACTCGGTCACCAATAAAATGGTTCTAACCCGAGTAGCCGACTGGAAGACAATATTATAGCTCGTGAGATAAGAAAAAACGGTATCTTCATATTGGCGACACAAGGGAGAACATAAGAAAAACTCTATAGGAAGAAAGAAGAAACGATAACGTCGAATTTATCAAACAACAATTTCAAACAAACAGGATGCCAGAAATCGGATAATAATCTCTTGTCCTAATAGTTCGACTACGACGACGATTTACTCGATAGGAGACTAAACTTTTCTGCTCGTATAAATTATGTCACTTATAGAACACTATACATCCGAGCTCTTTACAATCTTCAGTCGCAGCTTAAAATTTTATCCGTTCGAAATAAATTACTAATTTACAAATCCGTTATTATACCGCCATCGAAAGTAATATAGACAATTTGTAGAAAATACACATAATCACCGTTTCCCAGCGCGATATTTCAAAATATCAGCTACGTATTTGCAATTTCCATATCCGAAATTATGAAAAATCGTACTCCAAAATATAGGGTGACCCAGAGAAGAAGGATGATTTTGTTTTTTGAATAGCGCAGAAAGCAAACCGCTTGCACCGCGTTTAGTGTACATACCAGAGATTCTGTTATCACGGCATCTTATAACGAGAAGCGCGCGTTTTGCGTGGAACGCTACTTTCAGCGTGAATCGATCACGACAGTGCGAAGAATGTTTCGAAAAAAATTCGAAGTCGCGCGTTGTAAACCTATACCATATCGCAACTCAACTTTAAGGTGGATTGAAAACTTTCGAAAGACAGCTTCTGCAACCGAATAAAGAAATGCGCTGGGCAAAAAAAAGAAGTTCGTATCCGTGAGGCTTAATTTTTTCACTGGTACTGTCAACGAAACGTTGCTATATCGAGTAAACTCGTTTTTGCTTCCCTCACTTCGTCGTCATCTAGGCCGTACATAGTTTCAACAAGACAGTAAGACGTGTCACTGTTCGACAGAAACGCTCGCAGTACTGAAAAACGCGTTTGGTAAATGCATATTGTCACGTTGCGCGGATTTCGTTTGACCGCCGCGCTCACCCGGGCTCCAGATTCCTTTTGTGCGGATGCTTTAAGAACCGCGTTTACGAAACACGTCAGATCTGGAAGACCTGAAAACTCGGATTTCTAAAGAAAT
Organism: Coronaproctus castanopsis; assembly: GCA_032883995.1. Taxonomy (NCBI): domain Eukaryota; kingdom Metazoa; phylum Arthropoda; class Insecta; order Hemiptera; family Monophlebidae; genus Coronaproctus; species Coronaproctus castanopsis. Next base: position 54,501,448 of record CM065054.1, read on the forward strand.
GACAAAAACCCAACGGCCCATGTTCGAAAGTGTTTGAAAATTTTGTAAAAAAAAACGGATGAATGTTGAAGAAATATGTAGTTATCTAAACGATATTGTAAACTAATCTCTCGTTTTTCTATTTTTAAATAAAATTTCATGAAAAATTTTGGCCGAGTAGTTTTTGAGTTATTCTAGGAACAAAACCGTCCGTTTCCGCTGGTTCGCCCTATATACTATAACAACACGTGTGACACATCCGATATGGACGTGTCTTAGGTACATCGGCGATTACGACTATTAGTGACTAAGACATAGGTAAAAAAAAAAAAATACAGACGACTATGCACTAGTTACTTCGTGCGCGTGTAACTTAATCCTATATTATGTTTACGCGCTATATAATAGAAAAAATCTTTTAGAACGTAAGCTAGTTTGCTCGGCTATCTTTTTAAACGTAGCACAAGTTTTGACAAGGTTTAGTATGTAGGTCTGAAGAACAAATTGAAAACTATGTTACCTAAGCCATATACAGAAATACTAACTTCGTAAGTTTCAGACAGATATTTTAGAATAAAGAAAAATAATATTTATTCATTGTTGAAACCGATAGTCCCTCAAGGGAGTGTTCTGGGACCGATAATGTACTTTATACACCTCAATTAGAAAACGATACTGTAGCAACATTTGCTGATAATACAGCAATCCTGACAGTAGCAGAGGATAATGTATTGTGAACAAGGGAATTGCAAACTGCAGTGGATGACATTTATGACTGGGTTAAAAAATGGAATATTAAATTAAACGATACTAAATCAGTGTGAACTTCACTAATAAGCGCATTACATGTATATATTAGTAATAACATTATACCGTATGCAGATACAGCTGCATATCTAGGTATGACATTAGACGCTAAACTTCGTTGGAAAATTCATATAAAAAATTAAAGAGTGAAGTTGGAAATAAGATATCAAAAACCATATTGGACGATTGATAGGCATTATGAATTTACAAAAAATCTTAATACGCAAACGAATTTTTAGACCCGTCTAGATTTACAGTATACAGCTATTGGTATGTACTAAACAAAGCAATAGAAATATTATACAGCGTTTCCAAGATAGAGTTTTAGGAAACATTATGAACGTACCGTATTATGTAAAAAATATACCCATCCATATAGATCTGATCACGTCGATGAACTAAATAAAAATGTTACAAAATCCAAATAAGACTTAAAAATTATGCAAATGCCGATATGTGTCAACCCCTAAATACGACATATATATATATATATATATAGTTTTAAGAGGTATATCATCATCATCACATTGCGTCTTTGATTTCCAAATCGAATATCTGTCTCTATAATAATAGCTATATAATTTATTATTTTCGGTTAATATGTGTAAAAAAACAAAATTATATTTAAATTTTGGTATTATTTATTCATTATTTGTTAAAGTTGTCTATTAGTCTATCTGAGATTATAAGAAAATTAAAATTATTCAACGACTTTATAACGTTGAGTTTGAATTAGTTGTAAATTGGCGTCCTGTTACAAACTGACCATCGAACAGTACACGTGTAAGTTAATCCAGGTCGAATAACGGATGTAGATAACAGCGTTTTATTAATCGTTGATAGATACGATCGTCGCAGTAAAGATCATTAGAATTGGAGTTTGTAAGATATGTAATATCGAAGATATTATCAAACATCAGATCTGGTCTTGCTCAAAATACAAAAGTAGAGATAACTTTATGTCTGAACTACTTTTGTCGACAAGGAGTTACCAATACAACTTGAAGAGCTTGTGGATTCTATTTTTTTGTATGCGCGTAGATTATATAATTTTACTAAGGCTAATAATATAAGTTTATAGTCTGAACAATCAAACTGACCAAAGGGTGAAAATTGGGGGAAAAAAAAAAAAGCTCGATAAAGCCGAATCATCAACGTACAAATATTGAACCTAAGAAACGTAGGTAAGTCATTTATTAAAATTAAAAATACAGATGAACTCCTAATACATCGTCCTGTGGTCAGTGGCGTATTTCAACTTTTGTCGCCCCTACGCCACACAAGTGGTGCCGCCCCATGTAAGGCCATCGATTTTCCAAAATTTTGTTACTCAAATATGTTGGTTCGGTTACAAAATTTTATTTTCAGAAAAGTGTTTTACTATTCTTAAACACAAAAATAAAAAATTTAAAGTCTATGGTATGAGTAAAATATGAAAATTTGATCGAAGAATTCGCCTTAAGAAAGTCAAGAAAAATTGTACTATAAAATAATTACTTGTATTTTTTGTGATAAATATATCTGATTTAAAACTAAAAAAATTAATTTTTTTTGTTAACAAAATTTATTTTTGGTCCTACATGCCGCCCTCCCAAAATTTGCCGCCCTATGCCATGGCATTCCTGGCATTGGGGGTAATACGCCCCTGCCTGTGGTGCACCTAAGCGAACAGAAAACTTCTGCGAGTGACGTATAAATTTCTATTGGTTAAATGAGAGTTTATTATAATTAAATACGAGAAAAATTTATAACGACTTTATAAATAATGTTAATGTGCCAAGTCGAATCGAAAGCTTTTTCAATATCAATTAGTGATAATCCTGTACGCGTATTAAAGGTTATCGGTTATATAACCAGCTAGTTTGGGACTACTTGGTATACACGGTACAATACCCAATAAATCCTAACTGTTTGTCTATAATGATGCTATTACTTGATGAATGCGACTGTTAGTCGATGTCATGTTACTTTTTAAATTATTTTACTAAGAGTACTTAGCAAAAATATCTACAGTTTCCGAGTTAATTCTTAACTGCGTTTACATCATAATTAACGTCTTTATTTTTTGGTACTGATTCATTTCGTTACTATCCGATATTTCATTTTGGTTCTGTACGAATTATTTGTATGTTTTTCAAATCAAAAATCTTCAGTCGTGTTTTATTTCATTTCTCGCAAATTTCTAAAATAATTCAATTTCGATTATTTGAAATTTTTCGCGTTGATTTAACGGTTTAACTTAACTACCGACGCGCTAATTTCGCTATTTCACTTCAGAAGCACATCCCGTTCAGACTTTCGCGACGATGTTTACAAACTCAACAGTCGGCACAAACAATGGATTCGTTTAAATTGGAGAGCTCGTCGATCTGATTCTCTACATCATTCCGATATCCTTATCGCCAATGGAATCTCTCCTACAACAAGCTGCTCCCTAAATTCACCTAGTAATTAAGCGGTATATCTACTAGTGATTTCGAAATCCATTACTTACGAACACGTGATTCCGATTATAGCTCCGTGAAATCAAAGAGTATGAATACTCCCTGTGTGATCTATGGAGCAATTACCTTCTTTTTTTTTTTTCGTCGTGTTAAAAACAAAGTGTATAAATTTATTCATGATTTTCCGCAATATTAAATAAAATAACTCATATTCATTAACACATTTTTATTCAAAAACTTAATAAGTTTTTCTAATTTAGGCGAAATTTTAATTTCAGGTTTGACAGAATCTCCAATTTTCTCTCATAACGATACGATGGTGCTAATGGAATTATTGGACCTTCTAAGAACCAAAATGGGAATAAAATATAAAGATTAAAATTACACCGAAGGGATAATTATATCGTAACGATGGCATTGTGTATAAACAATTCTGCACACGACGGATTATTATATAATTTCGGTTAAAGGGCTAGAAAATATTAGAAAATAGTATCCTGTTCATATATATTATATATTTACAACCAGGCCGACATAAAATTCGTACTAAAAATTAATTACATGACATATAATTAAAATCAAGATAATAATCAAACTTTAAATAAATTAAAACGGCGCGCAAAATCATGTATAAAAATATAGCGAGTTTCAGATAAAGAAAAAAACAAAAAACAGAAAAAATATATTCAAACCTTAGACCAAATTTTAAGGCAAACTTAAGTCGTTAAAATGTATTATTTCAAAATATAATGCTAAAAAATTAAGAAACTATTTCAAAGTAAAATCTCTTTCTGATAAATAAGCAAATAATCACATTGATTTAAACCTTATGTAAATTTTCTTCACACTTATTTCAACTACCTACGAGAACATTAAAGAAGTTTTACACAAAAAAAAACTTATTGCAGATCCGTATTAATAACAAAAAAAGCGTACGAGTTCTTGCCACTTCATTTCATACAGCTCGACCCAACAGACTACATAACGTATTTTATAATTTCGATTTTTCACAACAAACTAAAATTAAAATGGAGCCGCCTCAATAAAGTAAGAAATATTTAAGTGTCAGCCGTGTCAAAATGTTGTAATCGTTCTTATAAATGTGCCAAGTATAGTGAATAGTACACTATCTGGTCAGAGAAACAGAAGAATATAGATCCAAAATGGGCACATTGCGTCGAAGTGAGTATCCCGCCGTTGAAGAACGCAGTGACGTATCTGAAGTTCCGCGCACTACGTGGTGAAGGGGTGAAGCTTTTGTCGTCGGTTCATTCAGTCTAAAATAATTGAGAGTTTAGTTAAATGCATCATAATAATAAATTATTGATTAAGAAAATAAGAACCAAAATTTGTAAGGAAAATTTAAGAGCTATGTAAAAAATGGAGATTAATTTCGCAGTTCGACGAAAGATGGTGTGTAGATGTTCAGCATTATGCGGAAATATGGACGTTGCGCCGATTCACTTCATTATTCAGCATAAATAACTAATTATCCAAGATCTAAAAGAAGTTGATTTTATATTAATGATATTAGTTCAACGGTGATTTTTAATTTCTTAACTATCTACACAAATTATCACGACAAAAATGCACACACGTAGTTGTTATTAATCTAAATTTAATTTAATTATGGATACATATACATATAACGAATGCAATTAATTCTGATGATCAAAGTAATCATTACTATTAATTTAGTTAAATGAATAGATACATTAAAAACAAAGAAACAAAACTTCGAAAAGATAAGTACATCGAATAATAAACATTACGTATTATATCATCGAATTTGACGGTTCTGTGGCAGCATTGTTACTTTGACTGCTGATACTCTGTTGTAATGCAGTTGGTGTAAACCAATTTTTTGGCAGACATTTTTGTAAAAACGGAACACACGAACTGAAATACGCCAGTCGGTTTACCCAGGATGGTATATCTTCGCCGCATAATATCTTAAACAATAAAAAATTAAAATCTATTTATATACATTTATAATGCATGTATACGAATAAAATTTAAAATAAACAAGATGTGACAGGAACCGAACGCTAAGCTCAGCCAAACACAATATGGTTTCATTGCGAGAAAAGGCACTAGAGATGCAATAGCTCTTCTGAAAACTATAGTGCAGCGAGCAATTAACGCAAACCAGGTAGTGTAATAGCATGCTTCGTAGATTATGAAAAAGCTTTCGATCGGGTGAAATATACGAAATTGATAAATATACTAGTATAAACAATAAAGACAAATAATCAAAAATATTGGAATCAGATAGCGAATATAAAAGTTGGAGAAGAATTCGATGATAATAGGCGTCAAATTAAAAAAGGCGTAAGACAAGGTTGTCCATTTAGACTATTTAATATATATTCAGAAGACGTCATTAAAGAAGCAAAAATTTATAACTACGGATTCAAAATAAACGGACGTTCAATAGGATGTGTAAGCTATGCAAATGATCGAGTATTATTGGCAGCATCAACTAAAGAAATTCAAAATAGACTAAACAAAGCAAGGGAGAAATATGGCATGAAAATAAACGCTATAAGAAAACAAATGTCGTGTAAAATTCACGAAGACGATTGACAACATAAATATCAAGTTAAAAATCGGCAAAGAAATGGTGGAAACTGTGCAAGAATTTCGATACCTATTACTAACGAGCGAGATATAAAATAAATTAGAAATCGTGTCGAAATAGCCAAACAAGCGTTCAGAAATTTAGAGAACCCGTGCTGAAAGACAGGAAACTAAAAATGAATATAAAGATAAAAATCAACCAGTGGTGTTATGTGTTCGTCGTGAAATACGCCGCTGAAACGTGGACACTAGACGCAGAAAGTGTAAAAAGATTAAACGCGTAATAAGCTTAAACGAATTCGGCGGATACCGTGGGCGGCAAAAATAACGAATTCAGAGGTAACGAAGGAGCGGTATGGAAAACGTAAACGTCGCCCAAGACATCGAGGGAAGTAAAAAAAAATATATATAAAATAAGAGAAGAAGAAATATTTATCATTCAAGGAAAAATACTGGGAAAGAAAATGCGAGGAGACTCGAAATGATTACCAACAACTTTGAAAACAAAGAAAATTGACGAAATAATAAAATCAGTCAGGGAACGAGAAATATAAAACATGTTGATCTTTAATGATAGGAACCTGCACGTGGTAATAATAGAATGATTAGGATTATGCATTTGCTTTTAATCCAATAATTAAAAAATAAATAAATAAAACTCTCGAGGAACTATTATTATTAAGAGCGCTCTAGCATAATAATCTAAGTGAATGGCCGCAAATAATGGAAACTTTTGTTTAACTTATGTTAAAAATGAAAATGTCGTATAGGTATACTAATTATATAAAAATACATGGCATATGTATAATTTCATAACTATATGATAGCGCCTTGATTTTCTACTGCCCGTGAAGAACACTAATATTACCCGTAACAGAATCGATCAATTACATGGAGTTTTAATGAGGAGCTAGAAGGAAAGAAATATTGTCATGTCATCGACAAGGTCTGGCATGAAGGTCTAGTTTTTAAACTGAACACTTTATTCCCAGAAAATCTTTGTCGACTAGTTCGAGTCGTACATGTCAAATAAAAAGTTACGTGTGTCCCACGAAGATATGCTTTTTATACTATACAAGCGGAATTTCCTCGGGGAATGTTTTCGAATTGTTTTTTTTTTGTTTTTTTTTTTTTTTGTATCTTTTACACACATAAGATTTATCTACAAGTAATAAAACCACAACAACAGCGATGTTAGCAGAAGTCGGGTCTTGACTACAAAATACTTATAACGACAAGCTGCCAACATTTACTTTATAAGACACACGGAATTGTTCTTTAGGTTGTACTGCTAAGTTCAATCGGGACTTGGTCTAGAAAACGCGAAATTTCATCTTACAGTCGATAATCGACGCTTATCGCTACTTAAGTAATGATGATATTCAATTGCTGTTAGTGAAAGATGCCATTGTTGTGTTTGCGAAAGCATATGAGAAAATATTTTATGAAACACGATTAGTCTGAAGCAATTAAACTTCTCGATACCGATCGCAATATCAGATAACTACGGCGTCGTCATCTAAACAATTTAGTTGTATATTAAAGACAAATCTGCACTGTTTGCTCTGATTTTGTTTTTATCGTTTTCCTAATACCGAACATATCTCGTGATAAAACAATCAAAAATTATTTTTGACAATAATGCCCGAGATTTTTTTTTTCGAAATCTACTAAGCTGTACACTTATTTAGAACCCATAATTCAGATTGACAATATGATCTAGATCACGTTTTTAATTTATAATGCTTCCAATTTATTGAATTTTATACGCCGTAATAAATTCTAAAGGTTTCTTATACAAATTCATTACATAATTTCTAAGATAAACATGCTCGGATTTTGTGTTACACTTATAATCCGGTTATAGTGTTGCGGTATAAAGTTACGACGGAGCATCGATAGACATTTAGCTGATAAGAGAACAAAAGCGTGTAAGTAAATTTATTTCTCTAGTAACGTTATCTTCACCGCTTTTAATGTCGTACGATTTAATAATGAGCGAAACTACACCTGGTGATAAACTATCTTTTACTTTGATCGAATGCTTAAAAGAAATACAAAAACTAACATTGGAAGTAAATAATGAAGCTAATAGTTTAAAAGAAAAATGAGAGAAAATAAGAAAACAATTACAGTTGATAGAGTATTAGAATCTTATGAAAAATATATGAATTTTTCTAAAGAATTATTATTACGACTGCATAATTTAATTAAAGTTGAGGCACAAAAAAGTTGTCAAGATAATATTGTTGAAACAGCTACAAATAGAATATTGGAAAATGTGAAACAGATTTTCGAAAATATTACTTCTATGAAACAGCCTAAACCTTCTCTTATGCTAAAGTTGTAACAAACTTTCCAGCAAAAAATCGCGAAACAGTCATAATTAAAAGTCAAAATGTAAGAAAAACTGTTGAAAAACTTCAAAAACACAATGATCCTATTCAAAATAAAATTAAGTTAAAAGATCATAGAAAAATTAATAATAATACTCCTTCCTTGATGTGCATCAGGCTTTTGACAAAGTTTGGCATCCAGGAATTCTTTACAAGTGTAAAAAACTATTGCCGACTCAGTATTTCAATATCTTGAAATCTTATTTAACAGACAGGTATTTCCGAGTGGTAGTAAACGGAACTGAATCACAAATACAAAAAATCGAGGCCGGTGTACCGCAGGGAAGTGTACTCGGTCCACTATTGTATCTACTGTTTACCTATGATATGCCAGATGCTGATGATGCACTAACAGCAACGTTTGTTGATGATATGGCAATTATGTCAACACATGCGAACCCACAAAAATCCACAGAAAATCTACAAAATAATTTAAATAATATCCTGACACGGTTGAATAAGTGGAAAATTTCAATAAATGAAAATAAAAGCAGTCACAAGAAGAAAATTGAACGTAATAATTACCATATAACTATAAATAGTAAACAAATAAACACATGTTCATCTGTTAAATATCTTGGAGTACACCTAGATGAAACACTTACATGGCTGCAGCATATTAAAACCAAATTAATAGAACTCAATCTAAAAACAAAGCAACTCCATTGGCTGCTTGGACCGCGCTCTCAATTACAGCTTACAAACAAAGTGTTGGTATATCGCATGGTACTAAAACCAATATGGTTGTACGCAGCCGAACTATGGGGATGTGCGTCCAAAAGTAATATTAGTAGAATTCAACGCTACCAAAACAAGACGCTGAGGTCGCTGGTGGGAGCACCTTGGTATGTATAATCAAGTACGTTACAGAAGAAATAAAATTAGCTGCCGCCAATCATTTGTCGAGACTGGAAAGACATGAAAACGTTCTTGCACTAAACCTTTTACATCAACCAGTAGGACGCAAGAGATTGAAAAGGAGAAACGTTGTTGATCTGGTGTAAATGATTCAATTAATAAAATCGAGATCGTGCTGATGGGCTGATCTTGATAATCATGATCCTGTCATCACTACTATCTAGTAAATGACTATTATTAGTCAGTTCTAGATGTGAAGAAAAAAGAAAAGAAAAAAATTATTATTTAATCTGCAGACTAAGGAAGATAGTGACAAATTTAAACAAGAATTCGAGAAAATTGGAGATTAATATCTATTAAGAATAGTGAATAATTACTTCCGACCATAGTTATTCCAAATATAGTGGATTGCGATGTGGAAATGATTAAATCGGGGATAAAGGAAATAACAGGGAAAGAGCCTTAATTAGAATTATTAATGGAGTACGGAAAAAAAGAGCATATATTAGACTTGATAAAGAAGCATATTATAAAATTTTTAATAATGATCCAGCAAGAATTTATATCGGTTATTATGCATTAAAATATGAAACTCATATTTCGACGCAGTTGTGCAGGAAGTGTTTCTTAATTAGACATAAAGAAGAATATTGTAAAATAAATATCGAAGTGCAAAAAATATCAAAAAAAGGCTGTGCGAGGAAATGCTCCACGTGTGTACTTAATCAATATAAAAGAAAACTGACAGCTGACGTGGTGAACACGCTTGCGGAAAAGGAGGCTGTAGAAGAAATTGAACATAGTACTTTCGCCAGAACTTGTTCACCCTAATTGAAAATGACTGAGAGACTTAAAAAAAGATATGACTTTTAATTATTTATTACGTATTTAAATTTTTGCCAAGCTTATTGTTAAACACTAAGTAATTATTAAGTAATTTATTATTAATTTTAAGTTACTCATGTAGAATACTTTAATATCGATTTTAACTTATAATTACAGTTATAATGAATGAGATTGACAATAGTATTACTAAATGTAGGGAGAACAAAAGTACAACAGCATGAAATTTTATCGGGAGTTAAATATGACTTAACAATAATTCCTGAACCATACATATTTAAAAATAAATTATACGGAATCAATTCAGAATATGATGCGATTTCGCTGAATACTGTGGCTATTGCATATAATAAAAACATAAATTTAATTCAATTAAAAAGTACTGAAAACATAATAGCGTCAAAAGTTGAAAATTATATCATAATTGCTTCGTATTTTTCACGAAATGAAAACATAGATCAACATATCGCTTTAATTTCAAACTTAATTACAAAATTCAGTTTTCTAAAACCAGTTTTAATATTAACGTAAGATCTACACTGTATGAAAATCATAACAATATATTTTATAATCGTAAAAGAATCGAACAGTTTGAAGAGTTCCTTTTTGCTAATGAGTTGCGGATTTGTAATCCTTACAACATTAAAACTAATTTTAATGCAATTAGTGTTATTGATTTGATAATAACCCATGAAACAGTTAATGAAAATGTTCAAAATATTAACATACAACCATCAACAATAACACCACATTTAACTGTTGAGATTGAATTAAGAATTAATGAAACCTTAAAAAAAAAAAAAAAAAAAACAAGAGAATCAGATTTTAACAGTCAACTAGAATATTTTTTTAAATCAATTTAAAAAGATATATCATAAAATTATAAGCAAAATATATGAAAAATTAATAATACTAAAAATACAGAAAATAAGATTGTTAAAGTTACTGATATCATTAAAACAATCATTTGGAAATCTTATAGTAAAACAAAAATTTATAACAAACCTTTTTGGAATCAAACCGTTGAATCTTATAAAATTTCGTTTAAAAAATTACAGAGGAGATGTCATAAAATAAAGAATAAGAATAAAACTAAGGCTGATTCATTAAAGTTGAAAATTAATGAAATTAAAAAAAATGTATACAGCTCAGTTACAAAATTCAAAATATAAAAGTTGGAAATAACTGGTTCAAAATTCTACAGTTTGGAGAAGACCATATAAAATCTGTGCGGCAAAATGTTATCCCGGCCTTTGAAATAAATAACGAAATTATTTATGACGAAGTAGAAAAGCACAGATTAATTTTTGATGAATTATTCCCTCAGGACACAGTAACTTCGACAATAATTTAGCCAGGAAAAACATTCGCAGTTCATGATTATAATTTAACTGAAAAAATTAAGAACTTAAACAATAAAAAAGCTAATGGTTGCGATAATATTTCAAATAAAATGATTAAAATCATACATAAAATAGATAAAAATATATTAAAATCAATTTTCCAAAAATGCTTACATTTAATTTCCCGAAATGCTGGAAGCAAGGAAAAGTTAAAATATTACACAAACCAGGCAAGAATAAGCCGACTGCAATTGTTAGACACATTGTTTTAATCAGTTTTGATGTAACAGGAGCTTTTGATGGAATTAAAATTGATAAAATACTTAAAATATTAAAAAATAACGGATTTTCACCTTCCATACAAAAAATCAACTATCTCACAGACAGGAAAATAGGATTATTTAATCGAGAAAATGAATTAGTATATAACAGGAATGTAAGTGCAGCAGTCCCACAGGGATCAGTATTGGACCCTATACTTTTTAATATTTGCCGTGAGTACTGTTCACGATATTCAGTTGAATAATTTTTCAAAGATAATTAGTTACGCAGATGATGTAATGTTAGTTGTTTTTAACAAAACTGAAGAAATATTTAAAATTAATAAGATAATAAAATTAATTAATGAAAAAAATAAATGAACTCGGTTTTAAATTTAACAATACTTAAACTCGAGCAATAAGCAAAAAACATGATAAATTAATTATCAAAGAACATCTAGAAAAAAAAGCATAGAAGGAGATAATAACAAAAATATGATTCGAAACGAAATGAAGTATCTTGGTGTAATAATAGTCAGTAACTTAAATTTCTCTAAACATGTAGAATACATCACAGATAGAATAAAAAAGTTCTATATTACACTAAAATCGTTGTACTCAAATATGTTTGGATTAAAATATAAGGAGAGAATAATTTTATATAGAGCTATTGTTGGATCAATTACTGAATATTGCTCGATGATCAATTATCCAACTTTGAGGGAAGTGGATAAAAGAAAATTGCTGAGACTACAAAGAAAAATTTTAATAGGAGTAATATCCGGATACAGCACAATTTCCTATGTTTCGGCCAACGTATTAGCGGGCATAATGTCCATTGATTTAAAATTAGAGCTTACAATTAATATTAAAAATCTAAAACAAGAAAAAGAACTAACGAGATATGAAACAAAATTAATACTAGGAAAAATTAAAAGACTGAGTGTCCAAATTTGGCAAACTAGATATGATAAATTTTTAACAGGAAGAACAACGTATAAAATAATTCCTTCTATAGAAAAAAGATTAGCGATGAAATATTTTGAAACTAATTTTCACCCTACGCAATATTTAATAGGTCACGGAAATGTTTGCTCTTATCTAAAACGATTTAAAATTAGTGACTCTGAAATATGTCTTGATTGTAAAACAGCGGTTGATTTTTCTTTTCGTGTAGTACATGAATGCAAAAAATTTCAATCAGAAAGGAAAAAGAAGTGGATTATTTTTAGGCCTCTCAGTCAGCTTAATAAATAGGGATTTCATAATAAACTTTGTAGGTTTTGTGATAAAAAATAAAACTAAAATTTAATATATGATACGAAACTACATTAAATATTAACAAGTATATAATATGAAAATATAACATAGTTACATATAACACTATAGATAAGGTAACTCAGCTGGAAAATCGTAATTTGATATAGCGGGTTTTCTTGTCTTTTTAAGATGAATCTAATAAAAAATAAATAAAAAAATAAACACGCTCAGTAGTCACCTTAACCTTTAGTAAGTTCGTCAGAATATGCTCGAACTTGTTGAAACTATTTAAAGACTTTCGTCTAAAATTTTAAAAACTAAATAAAGCTTTATGACAATAACTTTTGAACGATCGATAATCCATTTAATTCAAGCATAGACTCGAACATTACTGAATAATATGATAAAAGTGAAATAATTCATAGGCGCCAGTTTCAACCTGAAGCAAGTATTAATCTATTATTATTATTATTATTATTATCATCATCATAAAATGAACATTATTATATCCTCGATATTTACGCGCACGTATGCAAACTGATATTAATAGAACAGCCAATAGAAATTTACGATACAAAACGAACTTACCACCGAAAATGCACCTGAAAAATGATTGCAATTCTGATTCATAAGATGATAACGATCTCCTCTGTACTCTTTACCGAGTTCTAACCGAATTCTTTTGATATCTTGTTCAGTAAAATCCGTATAACCCAATAGAATACTTTCTCTGAAAGATAGATACTGGCATAATAATTATAAACCGTAAACAATATTTGCAAATTACAAACAAAAACAATAAACAGTAATTAATGCGACAAAGCTTAAATCACTGTTTGATTTTGCGCTTCTAACACGTCGTCGAAAGCATCGAAATATTTACTCGTAAAAGTATAGTCGGACTAAAAATAATAATAATAATAATAATAATAATAAAAAACGGACTAAAATTCTGAATTTTCCTTTAAAATCTTCAAAACAACAAAAAACATAGACATATTAATTTAAAGTTACAAGGAATATGCAGATCAAATAGAATTTAAGTACTTTCAACTTAACGAATCGTATTTCCATTTTAATAGAAATTAATACAAATCGAATGCAATTTATCTCATCCCTTCTAGTTTCTACCGATACTATATCGTTTTACTGAATTAAAATTATTTAAATAAAAACCGCTTTCAATATAGTCAATAAGAGATTAGTTAAAATTTCCTATCTACTGATGCCATCACGAACTAAAATGACGTTAACAAAAATTTGTTCATCGAACTATAAATTGTTATTAATCATGGACATTTCAACCGGATAAATAAAATGAAGCCACGAAGTGAATCGTAATTTCAAATACAGACCAACAGTTCGCATTATATGCGATTTGATAGGTATTATTATTTCTTTCGGAATATATCTAATTCCTCTACTTCGAATTATATGAAACTGTACCAAATGAGTACAGTATTTAATCAATATGTAATGATAGGTTAGAAAATAACAACATATTAGTTGATGATAGGTCTCTAAAAAGACAGCATTTTCGTAATATTATAAAACAAAGATAGAAAATAAAATTAAGAAAAATATTATGAAAAAATTAAATTCCAAACAATATGTCAAGAATCAGCATTATAAATAAGATTTATATATCCCATCTAGTTCAAAAATTTAATGAAGCTTTTGGTTGTGTATCATTTATACGTATAATTTTAGGGGTTTCTCTTAACACACACATACATATATATATATATATATATATATATATATATATATATATATATATATATACATCACCTAAATTGAAATTGTTCGCCCAATTCGGATACGTCTTTAGGATGGATATTGAAAATGCCGGAACATGGAAACGGGTGTCCACCGTAAGAATATTCTAAAAAGAAAACAAAATTAAATACATATTTTACGATGAAACAAATAGTTATTATGCATAGATAACATTTTTTTTATTAAGGAACAGATTGTTATTATATTTAAATTGTTCGCTTTTTATATTATACCTAAAGTTCAAGAAAATTTTACGATTTATATCATTCATGTCGAGATTTAAATTATCTTCGCAGCATACACACAAATTTGAAATAAACGTAATTTTCGATGTTTAAAAATACGACAAAAATAAAGCAACAACGATCATGATTAATCAGTTAAATACTCACATGATGTGCACATAATATAATAGTTAGTGATGCAGTTATGATTATGAATATTGTATGCCTGTTTACCTACGTTATGAAACTAATATCAATAGGATAAGTTGAAGAAAGTTTCAAAAAGGTTAATAATCATATTTATTTTCCGTTACAAATTACAATTTTATATAAAGATTTATTTATTTTTTTTAAATATTATTTCACGCGATATGCCCGTACAAGCAACAAAAGTAATTTCAAATTGATTAAACAAAACACTAATAATTTTATACTAAACCAACAAATTGTATAGAATGTTAATTGGAACACCTTTCTAAATCGCCATTTTTTTAAATTAAAACGTTTTAAGTAAATTTGAACGTAATAACTAATAAACGATCAACTGATATACGCATTTTAAATAAATTCGTAAAATTAGTTATTAAGAAAAGCACCGTAAAATAAATTCACTCTTCGGAAATACTCGTGTACTTATTAAATTTAATTTGAACTTCGTAGCATTTTATAAGTTTCTCACAATATTTATACCAAGTATTTTTCGGAGAAATTCTTGTTTTTTGTTTTTTTTTTTTTAAAAAAAAAGAGAGAATGAATTTATAGTACAAAACATTAACTCGACTTAAATGATTACTCGGTTAACTTTACATAAAAACAATTTCGTTAGAATTAGAAATATGAAATTATTCATTTATTCACGATTTCCTATTCGATTCGCAAATTACCTACGATTTTTATTTGAAATGTGCGCAGTCTTTCAATCGTAATCTTAAAGCTTGAATTACTTAAAATATATCAAATGACAATTCTATAAACTGTTGCGATGAATTTACATTTAATAAGTAAGATAAAAAGTTCGCTGTTTCATTTAAAGGAAACTTTCATTTTACATTAATATTTTTTTTTAAACATCACTATTACATTAAAAAGTAAAGATCATCATTGAACAAAAATTTATCCATACTTACCAGAACCATAAACTTCAACGCCTGAATGATAAACGCCTAAACCGATTGGAGTAGTATACTCATTTATCCAATACTATATACGTACGAATAAGTATAAAAAAAAAGGATGGAAAAATATAATAATTAAAAAATTAAGATACTATACTTTTTAAGAAAAAAATAATAAATAAAATAATCGATACAACCATAAACCGTTACACGAAAAACTTATAAAGTGGTACGTTAATATTCATAAAAATGTTGGAAGTATATCGGTGTAACAAAACAGAACGAAAATTAATCAATTAATTTTTTAATGTCGATGTATTGGAGAGTAATGATTTTATGAATTAACAAAACAAAATAAAAAAAAAGTTAATCACTATAAAAATTATTTTATTAACGCTAAGCTTTTCGACACTCACGTCATTTTCAAGCATATACAAAAAACGTTAACTTCGTTTTTATTTGGTTAATTAATTTTTATATTATTTATAACAAAGTCGAAATTCATATACAACGTCAAATACATCCAAAAGATGAAATAATAATTTTAAAAAAAAACGTTGTATGTGTTTATTAATAAATACGGGTTTTAAAACACCTACTTTTTATGTTATTTCACATAATTTACAAAGCCAAAACCAGTATTCAAATTATAAAAAAAAAATGCTAATTTCATTAAATCATGTTTATCTTACCATATCGTATACATTTAAATAGACTGGTTCCCGTGACATGCTTGCAGAACCTGTTAATAACTCTTCACTATCACTCGGATACCGTAAACAACTGGAAAATTGGAAATTTAGTCCTACAAAATTATTAACACTTTTAAAGTAATTGCAACTACGACATATAACGAAAGAAAATTCCGAAACGACACGTAGGAGCATTTAATGAATAAACCATTAATGTGTAACTTTTTTAAAAAAACAATTATATTCTTAAACTTTTTAACACTATTCTTACATTATTTGTAATCATTTAGCATTGAGAAAATAACGGTTTATTTCGAATTACATTATTTATTTGTGCACATATACAAGTTTTAAATCAGTTAATATATAGAATGCAAAAGGGACGGTAATTTATAACAAAATACTTCATACATGTATATATATCTAAGTTTTATAAATAAGATATCATTATTCATAGTAAAAGCAGACACATTTACAAACGTATGTAGAACATATTGATAATGAATTTAATAACAATCAGGCAAGTAGAATACAAAATAATAAGTTTATATAATAGAGAATATACGAACTTTAATTCGAAGAAATAACACCTTTAATTGCATGTGAAATTCATTTCGTAATATCAAAACAAACTTGCACGCATTATTTACAAGAATACGGAAAAAATTATATTCTCATAGCATTTTACCTAATCTTCTCCAATTTCTCGACCACATTACAATGATACATTAATTTTAAAATAGCTCATAGTTAATATTACCAATATGTTATCATAAAATATGTTACATGTATATTGTAAACAAATTACAAAGTAAAAGAAGGAAGTAATAATTACACACCTAGTGTTACCTAATTTATCGTTTTAAATTATTGTGCTAGTATATACGAACAATAACTTCCTAATTTAATTTTCAAACAATTGATTTACTTTATCCGTTAACTTTATGTTTTTATTTTTGAAAACAGGTTAAATCAAACACAGTTATTGATTTATAATTTTTTTTTAATATTCATCTTTCATATTTTTCCTTTTTCAAAAATATAACTACCTTAGAAATATAAACAAGGGAATTATAAGATAGATCGATTAAGAGATAAAAATATCTTAAACAACTTTACACATCAGTATTAACCACCGTTTTTCAAAATTCAGTATCCCTTTCCATGTCAACTGTAGAAAAACAGCGGGCTTGTATAAAAAATGAGATAACGCTGGCGTGCAAAAACGTCCTCGGCTGTAAAGTAAAAAGAGCCCAAGATTGGTACAGTTCGAAAGAGTTATAAAATCAAATTGATGAAAAACGAAAATGTTCCATAGCATGGCAAAATGATAGCATGAATGTAGCAAGAAGACATGAAAAGCATAATATGCGTGCTTTCTTTTCAGCTATTAATACTATATATATATATATATATATATATATATATATATATATATATATATATATATATATATATATATATATGGTCCTATATCTAGGCGTAAAACTGCTGTACAAAGTTCATCGGGTATATAAAACCACGGTTAACGAGGACATTTTTCGGTTAATACATCAGGTAAATATAAACTATCAACTGGATACTCCACCATCTAAAGAAGTTTTACTAGCGATAACAAACTCGAAGCCTAATAAAGCGACCGGGTTAGACGGTATACCGAATGAAATATATAAATTTGGTGGAAAGGAGTCACAACTTCTTAAATAAGCGATTCTGGGAAGAAAATGTTCTACCGAAAGATTTTAAAAATGCAGTCATTGTGTTTGTATATATAAAAATAAGGGAGATAAAACGAACTGTTTTAGTTACCGAGGTATATCTCTATTAGCAACTGCTAGTAAAATTTTGAGCAGAATACTTCTAACGCGATTGCAAACATTAATAGATAAGTATCTTCCTGAAGATGGTTTCCGGCAGCAACGAAGTACCGTACATATGATATTTGTTCTACGCCAGCTAGTAAAAAAATTTAGAGGACAAAGTGAAAAATTGTATATGACATTAATTAATGTACAAAAGGCTGTTGATACGGTAAACAGAAGTGCACTTTGGAGTAAAAATAATTGGATGCCCACCGAAACTGCTGTCGTTTCTACAACAGTTACAATATGATATGGAAGGTGTGGTAATTTGCGAAAATGGATTTACAGATCCTTTTAACATATCGACTGAGGTTAAACAAGTATGCATATTTACGCCTACGTTATTTAACCTTTATTATGGTTTATATAGTATATAAGCAATAACGTCCGGAATTGAGCGCCGGATCGATGGAGGATTATATAATTTATCGAAATTTAAAACTAAAAGCAAGACAAACACGTTCATCGTGCAAAATTTACAATATGCGGATGACTGCGTCATTTTAGGCAAAAACGCTCTCGAATTGCAATGTGCGGTAAAATTATTACACGAAACATACAAAGATTTTGGTCTATCTATTAATTTTAACAAGGCAGATGTTATAGAAATACCTGCAACTAACAAAGAATATATTATCGACGGAAAACTATTAAACAAAGTGAAAGAATTTATGTATCTGGGAAGTACTATCAGCAACGACGGCAGTCTAGATGAAGAAATGTTGTATAAAATTAGAAATGCAATGATGTCATATAAAAGGCTTTCTAGACGAGTTTTTAATAATAAAAACCTAACAACGGCTACTAAAATGACCGTGTATAAAACTGTAATAATGCCGACCATGTTATATAGCGGAGAAACCGGGCCAATAAAAATTAATCAACTTAAAAAATTAAAAGCCTGCCATTTTAGATTACTAAGGCAGATTCTTCGGATTGCCTGGAAAGATCATATCGAATGATCAGGTTCTACAAATGGCCAACTGTTCTTCAATTGAATAGCAACTAGCCAAGTCTCACCTAAGATGGATTGGCCACGTAATACGGATGGACGAAGAACGCATTCCGAAGCGCATGTTTTACGGAGTAATAAGTAATGGGGTAAAAGGCAATGTGACCGTCCAAAATTTCGATATAAAGATATGATTACAAGGACAGTTAAGAAAGCAGGAATGAATCCTCGAAAAGATGTTACATGGGAAGCGATAGCTAAAAATAGGATCGAATGGAAATTGTTCACAGATGACATCGTGAACCAGTGGCTTGTAGACCGAAAATCAAAGAAAAAGAATAAACAATATATTGACACCGTCATCGGCAGAACAGAAATTCGATGCTCGCTTTGCGATTTCACGACGTATTCTAAAATTGGTCTGATCTTTTATATGCGACACAAGCATTAAATAATAACATGAAGATCCTGATAAATGACATACTCGTAATCGAGTAAGCTAGAATAATATATATATATATATATATATATATATATATATATATATATATATATATATATATATATATATATATATATATAGGACATTGTTTAAAGTTTTTCTGACATTACGTGATAACGTAAAAATACCCAGACATTGACTGCACAAATATAACTTATACTTAACTTAATTTGATTTTCTTCTCACTAGTAATGAATAAATGATGGCATTATTTCTAAAAATCAATATAAATCTAAACATTTAGAAACGTTCTTTCGATTTTCGAATCAAGCGGTTGAATAATAATTAAAAAATGCAACTATAATTTTTTCACAATCTCATTATTGCACGGTCGATAATTAATCGTGTCTAAATTTTGTAAACGTAATACATTTTATTTTGCACAAATTAAATTTCGAACAATTACTTATTAAATATATCGTTTTTAAATAATTTGTTTACATTTCATCTACAGTGTGACCAAAACCTCTTTTTTTTTAAATTTCTTATATATATTTTTAATCGTAATTAAAATTATTTGTAATTAAAAATACATGATATTTTTAAATTATTCTAAACATCTCAAATTAAAAACATATTTTTTTTTTTAAATTTAAAAAGTTTACATTTCATCTACAGTCTGACCAAAACCTTTTAAACATGGTAGATTTGTTCCATAAAAGACCGGATATATATATATATATATATATATATATATATATATATATATATATGTGTATATATATATATGCTAATGCATAATGCCTCATATATAACAATATATAGATATATAATTAGTATTGCCGATGGTTTTGTAGTATCCGCCGACCAAAAATGGCCGGGAAAAATGTTTAAAAATCGAAAATCAAATTTTCAATTCGCGATATCTCGTTACCCGTTAATTTTTAAAACATTTCCGTTATTACATAAACGATAGATCTCGACGTCTACTTTCTTCAAAGTCCAACCCGAACCCTCTATCTGTCATAGGGTCCTTAAAAACGGACCATAACCCTAAACCCGTTTAACCATAATTTTCTCGATGGGTATTATGTATAAAAATCCGCGAATATCGTAATTAGACGCGTATTTTAATCCTTAATAACTTTCGTTTAAACAATTTTTCCAAATTTCGAATCGTTTGCGAATTATCACGAAAAAATCGATGTTAAAAAAAATATATATATATATATTAATATGTACGTATATAGGCTACCAACGTAATGGCTGAATAGTGTTTATAATTTTTTCCGCTACCTCGCACGACCGTCATAACTTTTTTTTTTTTTTTTTTTTTTTAAACATCATACCAGCATTAATTGCTGCAAACAACGGTGATCACGTAAGTAGGAAATTAATATTAGTCTAGTGACTCCAGTAAGACACTAGACTATGAGGAAGAGAAAAGAGTAACTTGATGGAAATTAAATATTTGTAGGAATAGTATAGGAATGGTCAAATACAATAATTAAAATGAAAAAAAAAAAAAAAACGTGTTGTCTTTTGAATAAGACCCGATTTATTAAGTGATTGGAATTGCATCTCGGCACCATTTCCTGCGCAGACGCCTTGGAGGATTGTCTGGAAGACTGTCTGAATGCATTCTGCGAACATTAGGATTGCTACTGACTTCAAATTTGTCGAATAACCTCTTATACTGCATGACATGAATATCGTTGACATATGGAATCTTGAAATCTTTATGCAGTGTCAAATTAGAAACATAGTATGGAGCAGACGCAATAGTACGGAGTATCTTGGACTGTTGTTGCTGTATTCTTCTAAGATTACTCTTGCAAGTACTGCCGTACAACTCTATTCTATACCGCCAAATAGGAGCGATTGCTGCAAGATAGATAGTCCGTTTGGTCATTAGATTTAGAACCGATTTCTGTCCCAATAACGGACGTAGTGATTTCACACGAGTAATAATGGTTCTTCTAGTGTGTGCCACATGTGGTCGCCATGTGAGCCTTTTGTCCATGTACAAGCCAAGATAACGTACTGAATTACTTTTAGGAATTTGTATGTTGTTAATTCTTACAGCCGGGCACTTTATTTTTTTATTTGTAAATATAACGTGCTGGCATTTACTGGGATTAAACAACATACGCCAACTTTGTGCCCACTGAACCAACCTATTCAGAGGGTTTTGTACCGCGATGTTTGCATACATTGCTTCTGAATTGGATGCAAGAATAGCAATATCATCGGGGAATGTAGCTAAGATGGTTTGATTGCTAGTCGGCATGTCTGCTGTGTAGACCGAATACAAAAGAGGCCCGAGTAGACTACCCTGCGGTACAGATGATAAAATATTATGTTCTTCCGAAAAATCTCCATTAATTCTGACAACGAATGTTCTACCAGATAAATATGAATAAAGTAATGCATATAAATCGAAGGTGAGAAACTGTCCCAGTTTATAAAGTAATCCAGGATGCCAAACCCTATCAAACGCCTGTGCAACATCCAGGAATACTGCAGAACATACTTCTTTTTTTTCCAGCGTTGAGAAAATCGCATCAACCAATCGATGGCACTGCTGCACCGTAGAATGTTCAGTGCGAAATCCGAATTGATGGCTTGGTATTATTCCACGACTGCTTATAATCGGCTGGATACGACTTAAAATTAATTTCTCTAATACCTTTGATAATGAGCAGAGTAAACTAATAGGCCTATAGGATGATACATCTGTTCGCGGCTTGTCCGGTTTATGTATCATTACTATAACTGATTTTTTTTTCAAAATTTCGAATCGTTCGCGAATTATCGAGAAAAAATCGATGTTTAAAATAAATATATAAATATATATATATATATTAATTGTGAAGCAATTCTTAGCCCGACCCCTATTAGAAATTTTGTCCCAATTTTCTGTAACGAAATCTGTAACGAAATCTGTAACGAAATTTTGTTACGGTAATAATAAGAGTGTTGACCTCATCTAACCAGCTTATAAATTGAGAAAATTGCACACATTTTTCAGTCATGTCGGTTTGTCCGGGTCCAGATTGTCCTTCTAAAATACTTGGTATAATAATAATAATAATCGTAATAGTAATAATGATGATGATAATAATAATAATGCGGTGTCGAATTCTGGCCGAACTCGTTGTTTAGTGTCCGTTGCAACATTGTATATGTGCTTCCTTTCTTCCTTGTTACAAAGAGTGGGGTATACACAACATACATATTCGTGACTGAGTATGTATATATATATATATATATATATATATATATATATATATGTGTATGTGTGTGTGTGCGTTCTGAATGTAAGTGTAGGTGCATTTATAAACGTAAGCCAAAAAAAAAATAACAGATTCTATCACCCGGCATTATTTCGTCTTAATCTGTTCGGTTAGTATAAATAATAACGTTGTTGCGAAATGCGTCCGACCGATTGTTATCAAAAGTTAAACGTTTATTTAAATCGTTACTTATTTTTGGGGTTTTTTAAAAGCGTTTCATTTTCGAAAGGATCATGTACAATAAAATAAAAAAATCATTCGTGTTTAAATTTGTTTATTTTTTTACAACAGAATTACATTCATGAACATGTGGGTGGCTAAGAATTGCTTCACAAATTAGTCTTCTACTATACGAAGCTTGCTTCGTATAGAAAAGGTAAACCCAGGGGGGTCAAGGGGGGCAGGGCCCCCCTTGCGAGGCGCGAAGCGCCGAGTTTTATATATATATATATATATATATATGTACATACATAGGCACCAACGTGATGGCTAAATAGTGTTTATAATTTTTTCCGCTACCGCGCGCGAGCGCTAGTAGTTGCGGAATATAGTTATATATAAAATATATATAAATATAGGATTAACATTGCCCATGCTAAAGGCATTGTAGTAGCGGCCGACCGAAAATGACGTTGAAAATGGTAAAAAATCGAAAATCAAATTTTAAACTCGCGATTTCTCGTTACCGGTTAATTTTTAAAACATTTACGTAATTACATAAACGATAGTTCTCGACGTCTACTTTCTTTTAAGTCCAACGGGAACCCGCTATATACGACAGGGGCCGTAAAAAGGGCCCAAAACCCCAAAACCCTTTAAGCCCAATTTTCTCGGCGAGTATTCGATATAAAAATACACCACTACCGTCGTTGGACGCGTATTTTAATGACAGATAACTTTCGCTCGAACAATTTTTCGAAATTTTGAATCGTTCGCGAATTATAGGGAAAAAATCGAAGTTTTAAAAAAATCGACAGGGGTGCCCTTTTGGAAATTTTCGAGTCGGGTTTTATATTATTTTTCGCGGTTTTTTCGCTTTATCCTATAGATCCGATATAGAAATGACTATTTGTAAAGTTGGAATCGTTTAAAAATTTTTACGACGCGTGCTTGCCTGGCCTTAGTTCAGACGGCTTAAAGTGTACGCCGCCATATACGAATTCGAATAACTCGGCGAATTTTTAACCGATTTAAGTGTCATCCGTACATCGTTGCAAATATTACGTAATGGTCTCGAATATTAGCTAATACGAATATATAAAACGTCGATATAGGCCGTGCTAATAGCGTACATTAGGAAAGCAACCCACTTCCGGTTTGATATAATCGCGTAAAGCTCGCGAAATTCGAAATTTTTTCAATTTTTTTCATATGCGCGAATGTCTATTAATTATTAGTATACGCATAAATTTTCGCGAATTTCTAAGTATTACCATGTCTTTTACTAATCATTTTTGAATTCCAAGGTCATTGACCTCGTACGGCCGAAATATCGATTGGAATCGAACCGGAATTATCGCGTCGTAAAGTACGCATTAATAGCCGTATTTAAGGTAATAACAATTTTTTCCGAAAATTTATACCGACTCGACGAACGAATCCGAAAGATTCGAAAAAAATTTCGATACTTAAAAAAACCTCATTACGAATACTTTTTCGCTTATATTTCGAAAACGGCTACTAATTAAAAGGGAAAAATTACATATTCGTAAACGGGAGAACGTAACGATGGTAACGGAAAAAAAATTTCGTATCTAAGACAATTTTAAAATTTTTTATAAAGGATCGAAAATCGAGGTAGCGTTTTGAAAAACGCGCCCAATTTCTGATGGCAGTCTTCAATCGAGCGTAACTCGGCGAATTTTCGACGAAAATCGAACATTTTTTTCGCGTTACCTTTCGTAAAGTATCTTCTTTTCGAAGAAATTAACGCGAAAATTCTACCACTTAACTCTACGTAATGCATACTTAGCGAAATGGTACGATACGAAATCATTTCTCGAATTAATTTTGACTGACTTATGGTTTTGTTAAGTTAATTTTTTTCCCTCGAGGTTGTAAACAATGCTGAGACTTGAATATTTTTGTTGAAGTTTTCTATTGCAATTTCAATATCTTGTTCTGTTTTTAATGGAATAAAACTAAGATGTACAAAAGCTCTTAATTTACTGAAAATGCTGCATGGAAAATCATGGGGAGCTGATAGAAGTATGCTATTAAGATTATACAGAACTTTTGTCTCAGATCAATAATGGATTACAGTGTGATCGCATACGACTCAGCCGCAGATAGTATACTAAGGAAACTGAATGTAATCCAGGAAAGTGCACTCAGAATATGCAGTGGGGCGTTCTGTACAAGTCTGGTAATAAGCTTGCATGCAGAAACAAATATACTGGCACTAAAATTCTACGCGAAACTTAACGGCAAGAAAACACATATAAATTTCTATAAAACATTCCATTCCAAATCTTGATCAATTCTACTGCGACAAAAATAAAATAATGCTCGCAATCAAGATCGTCGCTCAAAATGTATGGACTAATCAAACGATTAACAATTTATGACAAGTTAAAGCAAATTGGAAAACTGGGCAGCATCACACCGTGAAAACAGACGAGAAGAAATTGTATTATGTATAATCTGTGTTGTTCATATGAAATTAACACACGGTCCGCTACTCCAGAGTGGACTACAGCCGTCTTGTAGAGACTGTGGTAACCAAAAAATGTCCATCGATCACATCATCACTGAATGTCCACCGTTCATCAAGGAGCAGGAGAAAGAAACAAGACAAAAGTTCACAGGAAGAATGACGACGGAAGAAGTGCTTGTGGACGATGTGCTACTTTTAAATTTTATTTTATTTTTTTGAAATGTTTAAAAGTATTTGTTTTTATGATATTTTATATTTAAGTTGTAAGGATCTATCTTAAGAGAATAAATATATAACATTTAATTAAAAAGAATTTTTATTATTATTAAAATTATTATTATTACTGTTTTTCCTGTCACTGGAAATGGAGAAAATTTCATAAATAAGAAAGAGGACTGAACAAGGCATCTCTTGAGAAAACTAGGAACTTATAGTTCAACTGTATTAAGATAGATCGCGCTGTCATTCTTTGTAATGGTTTCTGAGACGTTAGCATGACGGAAATTCTATAAATACCCAAGGGCGTGGCCAAAGTGAAAGATAAGGATGTTGAATCATGCCGCTTCTCTGATTGGTCGTTCATTTCATCACCTGATAATAGAGAATCATTAATTGTTGCGCAATCACAGGTCTGTACGGCTAACATTTTAAAGTGATTCAGTCAGTCTGTTGGAAGTCGTCTTGCAAGTAGTGTTACAGAACCGATCGGTTGTTTTTTATTGTTCATTTATGTGAAATGATTGTTTTTTGGTAAATTTAATGTAATTTTTGTAAATCTTCCATTTTTCTTTAATATACCAGGAAAAATCTTTTTGGATATTTAATTATGTGAGTGGGGATAACAAACTGTTTATTATATAGTCATCAGATTTCTGTATAACAGGTATGTCTCCATACATGTACACTTTTTTTATCATAAAATTTATTCCTTTAATGCAGATAGATTCTTAATGCATGCTATATATATATATATATATATATATATATATAGTGTTTTTATGATATTTTATAATTACAATTACAAAAATCAGTTTAAATCTTTAAAA
The DNA here is from genome assembly GCA_032883995.1 of Coronaproctus castanopsis. Lineage (NCBI taxonomy): Eukaryota > Metazoa > Arthropoda > Insecta > Hemiptera > Monophlebidae > Coronaproctus > Coronaproctus castanopsis. The sequence goes on from CM065054.1 coordinate 54,528,282, forward strand.
TTTTATTTTCTTAATATATAATACTGTATGTGTATATGTATATAGTATGAACGCATGCTATAATATATATATAAATGTATGTGTACATTTTATATAAACATATATACTGTATATATATATATATATATATATATATATATATATATATATATATATATGTATATATATATGTATATATATATATACATATATCAAACATATAGATAATGTATGTGTACATTTTATATAAACATATATATATTTTATATATATCTTTTATATATATATATATATACATATAGATAATGTATATAAATATATATACATATATCGAACATATAGATAATGTATATATATATATATATATATATACATATATCGAACATTTCTTCCGTTTTTCATTAATAACGAGGAAAAACCTTTTCAGATATATAATTATGTGAGTGGATAACAAACCGTTTATTATATATATAGTTTTATCGTTTTAGTAATTACAATTTTATAGAATCAGATTTCTGTATAATAAGTATGTGTCCTTTTTTTATACCATTCGTTTTTAACATCTACACTTTTTTACCATAAAATTTATTCCTTGAATTCAGATAGATCCTTGCAAACATATATTATACAAATATATATACTGTATGTAAATATTATATACATACTCGTACTTATATATATATATATTACATATATATAATTTGATTTCTTATATACACGGAATATATTATGAGACAAAAGATATGATTGGAAGGATGGATTCTCAATTTGCGAATATAATATAGCGTAGATTGGAGCAAACTATCAAAGAGTTAATGAAAAGAAGGCCAAAATGATTATAATCAATTGAGATAAAAAGAATTGACCAAACAAAACGCACTGATAACAGAGATTCATCAATTGTTTCACAATCTCGATCCTGTAATAGAAGCGACTGGTTATTATTCATTACTTATTTATCTAAAGTGATTGTTTTTTGGTACATAATTTTTGCAATTCTTCTGTTTTTCAATTATGTACCAGGGAAATTTTTTTCTAATACTTAATGATGTTAGCGGAAAATGAAATTATTTTAGTAACTACAATTTAATAGAAAAAGATATCTTAATAGCAGGTACATCACCATTTTTCAGCTTCTTGTATCACCTTTCTTTTTGTATCATTTTTCTTCTTTTTGTATGTATATATTATATATATTGTATGTAAATTAATATATATATACACACATAGTGTATGTATATTGTATATTATATATATACATACTCTATGTATATTATATATATACATACTGTATGTATATTATATGTATACATACTGTATGTATATTATATATATACATACTGTATGTATATTAAATATATATACATACTGCAGGTATATTATATATATACATACTGTATGTATATTATATATATACATACAGTATGTATGTATATTATATATATACATACTGTATGTATGTATATTATATATACATACTGTATGTATGTATATTATATATATACATACTGTATGTATGTATATTATATATATACATACTGTATGTATGTATATTATATATATACATACTGTATGTATGTATATTATATATATACATACTGTATGTATGTATATTATATATATACATGCTGTATGCATAATATATATTTACATACTGTAAGCATAATATATATATATATATATATATATATAGCCATATACACATACATACATTATATATATAAACATATGTACCTACTGTATGTATATTACATATATAGCCATATATTTACATACTGTATGTATATTATATATATAGCCATATATTTACATACTGTATATATATTACATATATAGCCATATATACATACTGATACTATATATATTATATATATATACATATATATATATATAAACTATAAAGATATATGTACATACTGTGTATATCTATATAGTATATATATATATTATATTACATATATAGCCATATATACATACTGATACTACATATATTATATATATACATATATATATATATATAAACTATAAAGATATATGTACATACTGTGTATATCTATATAGTATATATATATACTATAAAGATATATGTACATACTGTTTACTGTATGTATATTATATACAATGTATATTAGATGAGAGAGTGAAGTGTGAGTGAGAGGAAGGAGTGAGGTGGGAGTTAGAGGTGAGAAAGGAGAGGTGAGAGAGCAGAGAGTGATGTGAGAGTGATGTGAGAGTGTGGTAGGAGAGAATGATGTGTGTGTGAGAGTGGAGAGTGAGGTGAGAGTGAGAGGAGTGAGTTAGAGGTGAGAGTGAGGGGAGAGGGTGTGAGTGAGAGTAGAGGGTGAGGGGTGAGAGGAGTGGGTGAGAGGTGAGAGAATAGAGGTAAGTGTGAGGAGGTGGTGATGTGAGAGTAAGGTAAGAGAGAGTGAGGTGAGAGTGAAAGGAGAGAGTGGAAGGAGAGAGTGAAAGGAGAGAGTGAAAGGAGAGAGTGAAAGGAGAGAGTGAAAGGAGAGAGTGAAAGGAGAGAGTAAAAGGAGAGAGTGAAAGGAGAGAGTGAAAGGAGAGAGTGAAAGGAGAGAGTGAGGTGAGAGTGAAAGGAGAGAGTGAAAGGAGAGAGTGAGGTGAGAGTGAAAGGAGAGAGTGAAAGGAGGGAGTGAGGTGAGAGTGAAAGGAGAGAGTGAAAGGAGGGAGTGAGGTGAGAGTGAAAGGAGAGAGTGAAAGGAGAGTGTGAGGTGAGAGTGAAAGGAGAGTGTGAGGTGAGAGTGAGGTGAGAGTGAAAGGAGATAGTGAGGTGAGAGTGAAAGGAGAGAGTGAGGTGAGAGTGAAAGGAGAGAGTGAGGTGAGAGTGAAAGGAGAGAGTGAGGTGAGAGTGAAAGGAGAGAGTGAGGTGAGAGTGAAAGGAGAGAGTGAGGTGAGAGTGAAAGGAGAGAGTGAGGTGAGAGTGAGGTGAGAGTGAAAGGAGAGAGTGAGGTGAGAGTGAGGTGAGAGTGAAAGGAGAGAGTGAGGTGAGAGTGAGGTGAGAGTGAAAGGAGAGAGTGAGGTGAGAGTGAGGTGAGAGTGAAAGGAGAGAGTGAGGTGAGGGTGAGGTGAGAGTGAAAGGAGAGAGTGAGGTGAGAGTGAGGTGAGAGCGAAAGGAGAGAGTGAGGTGAGAGTGAAAGGAGAGAGTGAGGTGAGAGTGAAAGGAGAGAGTGAGGTGAGAGTGAGTTGAGAGTGAAAGGAGTGAGTGAGGTGAGTGAGGTGAAGGAGAGAGTGAGGTGAGAGTGAAAGGAGAGAGTGAGGTGAGAGTGAAGGGAGAGAGTGAGGTGAGAGTGAAAGGAGGTGAGAGTGAAAGGAGAGACATACATACAGTATGTATATATATAATATACATACATACAGTATGTATATATATAATATACATACATACAGTATGTATATATATAATATACATACATACAGTATGTATATATATAATATACATACATACAGTATGTATATATATAATATACATACATACAGTATGTATATATATAATATACATACATACAGTATGTATATATATAATATACATACATACAGTATGTATATATATAATATACATACATACAGTATGTATATATATAATATACATACATACAGTATGTATATATATAATATACATACATACAGTATGTATATATATAATATACATACATACAGTATGTATATATATAATATACATACATACAGTATGTATATATATAATATACATACAGTATGTATATATATATAATATACATACAGTATGTATATATATATAATATACATACAGTATGTATATATATAATATACATACAGTATGTATATATATAATATACATACAGTATGTATATATATAATATACATACAGTATGTATATATATAATATACATAGAGTATGTATATATATAATATACAATATACATACACTATGTGTGTATATATATATTAATTTACATACAATATATATAATATATACATACAAAAAGAAGAAAAATGATACAAAAAGAAAGGTGATACAAGAAGCTGAAAAATGGTGATGTACCTGCTATTAAGATATCTTTTTCTATTAAATTGTAGTTACTAAAATAATTTCATTTTCCGCTAACATCATTAAATATTAGAAAAAAATTTCCCTGGTACATAATTGAAAAACAGAAGAATTGCAAAAATTATGTACCAAAAAACAATCACTTTAGATAAATAAGTAATGAATAATAACCAGTCGCTTCTATTACAGGATCGAGATTGTGAAACAATTGATGAATCTCTGTTATCAGTGCGTTTTGTTTGGTCAATTCTTTTTATCTCAATTGATTATAATCATTTTGGCCTTCTTTTCATTAACTCTTTGATAGTTTGCTCCAATCTACACTATATTATATTCGCAAATTGAGAATCCATCCTTCCAATCATATTTTTTGTCTCATAATATATTCCGTGTATATATATTCAAAATCAGAAATCAAATTATATATATGTAATATATATATATAAGTACGAGTATGTATATAATATTTACATACAGTATATATATTTGTATAATATATATTTGCAAGGATCTATCTGAATTCAAGGAATAAATTTTATGGTATAAAAGTGTAGATGTTAAAAACGAATGGTATAAAAAAAGGACACATACTTATTATACAGAAATCTGATTCTATAAAATTGTAATTACTAAAACGATAAAACTATATATATAATAAACGGTTTGTTATCCACTCACATAATTATATATCTGAAAAGGTTTTTCCTCGTTATTAATGAAAAACGGAAGAAATGTTCGATATATGTATATATATATATATATATATATACATTATCTATATGTTCGATATATGTATATATATTTATATACATTATCTATATGTATATATATATATATAAAAGATATATATAAAATATATATATGTTTATATAAAATGTACACATACATTATCTATATGTTTGATATATGTATATATATATACATATATATATATATATATATATATATATATATATATATACACAGTATATATGTTTATATAAAATGTACACATACATTTATATATATATTATAGCATGCGTTCATACTATATACATATACACATACAGTATTATATATTAAGAAAATAAAGTTTTAAAGATTTAAACTGATTTTTGTAATTGTAATTATAAAATATCATAAAAACACTATATATATAGATATATATATATATATATAGCATGCATTAAGAATCTATCTGCATTAAAGGAATAAATTTTATGATAAAAAAAGTGTACATGTATGGAGACATACCTGTTATACAGAAATCTGATGACTATATAATAAACAGTTTGTTATCCACTCACATAATTAAATATCCAAAAAGATTTTTCCTGGTATATTAAAGAAAAATGGAAGATTTACAAAAATTACATTAAATTTACCAAAAAACAATCATTTCACATAAATGGACAATAAAAAACAACCGATCGGTTCTGTAACACTACTTGCAAGACGACTTCCAACAGACTGACTGAATCACTTTAAAATGTTAGCCATACAGACCTGTGATTGCGCAACAATTAATGATTCTCTATTATCAGGTGATGAAATGAACGACCAATCAGAGAAGCGGCATGATTCAACATCCTTATCTTTCACTTTGGCCACGCCCTTGGGTATTTATAGAATTTCCGTCATGCTAACGTCTCAGAAACCATTACAAAGAATGACAGCGCGATCTATCTTAATACAGTTGAACTATAAGTTCCTAGTTTTCTCAAGAGATGCCTTGTTCAGTCCTCTTTCTAATTTATGAAATTTTCTCCATTTCCAGCGACAGGAAAAACAGTAATAATAATAATTTTAATAATAATAAAAATTCTTTTTAATTAAATGTTATATATTTATTCTCTTAAGATAGATCCTTACAACTTAAATATAAAATATCATAAAAACAAATACTTTTAAACATTTCAAAAAAATAAAATAAAATTTAAAAGTAGCACATCATCCACAAGCACTTCTTCCGTCGTCATTCTTCCTGTGAACTTTTGTCTTGTTTCTTTCTCCTGCTCCTTGATGAACGGTGGACATTCAGTGATGACGTGATCGATGGACATTTTTTGGTTACCACAGTCTCTACAAGACGGCTGTAGTCCACTCTGGAGTAGCGGACCGTGTGTTAATTTCATATGAACAACACAGATTATACATAATACAATTTCTTCTCGTCTGTTTTCACGGTGTGATGCTGCCCAGTTTTCCAATTTGCTTTAACTTGTCATAAATTGTTAATCGTTTGATTAGTCCATATATTTTGAGCGACGATCTTGATTGCGAGCATTATTTTATTTTTGTCGCAGTAGAATTGATCAAGATTTGGAATGGAATGTTTTATAGAAATTTATATGTGTTTTCTTGCCGTTAAGTTTCGCGTAGAATTTTAGTGCCAGTATATTTGTTTCTGCATGCAAGCTTATTACCAGACTTGTACAGAACGCCCCACTGCATATTCTGAGTGCACTTTCCTGGATTACATTCAGTTTCCTTAGTATACTATCTGCGGCTGAGTCGTATGCGATCACACTGTAATCCATTATTGATCTGAGACAAAAGTTCTGTATAATCTTAATAGCATACTTCTATCAGCTCCCCATGATTTTCCATACAGCATTTTCAGTAAATTAAGAGCTTTTGTACATCTTAGTTTTATTCCATTAAAAACAGAACAAGATATTGAAATTGCAATAGAAAACTTCAACAAAAATATTCAAGTCTCAGCATTGTTTACAACCTCGTGGGAAAAAATTAACTTAACAAAACCATAAGTCAGTCAAAATTAATTTTGGAGAAATAATTTCGTATCGTACCATTTCGCTAAGTATGCATTACGTAGAGTGCAAATAAATCGATCGTGACACCATGATACGAACAGCTCTTATCGTTGATGGTATATCGCGAATGTAACACTTTTAAATTCGGCCTGCCGAAGTGATCTTTTAAATTGTAAACTTCGACCGATGTATACGTTGGTAGAAAATTTTCCACTCATCTGCATTTTTCCAGTCGTTTTACTAGAAACAAAAACGGTGACATCGTTTCCGCGATATCGCGTAAATCTTTATAAATTTCCTTATAAACCGCCATTCCGCTATTCCACGATAACCCGCCGTTTGGGAATCAATTATCGAAATATCGAACAGCGATTGATAGAGTTTATGTAACGCGTAATCACCTTTAAGAACAGTCAATTCTTTAATAATAAACGTATTCGTCGGCGCGACTTATTCGCCATCCATATATATATATATATATATATATATATATATATATATATATATATATATATATATCACTACGGAAGAAATGAATCATGCGGTAGATTTATTACCGCAATCGGACAGCGGTAGATTATTCGTGCGTAAATGCAATTTATAAATATTTGGATCGATTACAACATCATTATGAGCGCGAAGTCGAAATTGTATCGCGCCTATCAAAAATAACGTCGCGCGTTTGCGCAACAATTAAATTTATTACGTAAACGTCCGCAAGGATCTCGGACGTGTACTTGCAGTAGACAAATTCGTCTGTATTGAAAAATATACGCAGCTCGTCGCTCTATCAACAAATCGTATGCAATTATTTTTGTCATTAGCTCTTCTTCTTCTTCGTCGATCACTCGATCCGAGCATCGTGAATCTTATGAACCGATCTGCTGAACAAGTCTACGCCATTTTGTTCTGTCTTCGACCAATCTTATCCATTGACATAGTGGTATTCCGACCAGTTGCTTTATTTGATCAATATATCTTAACGGTGTTCTCCCACGTTTTCTTGTACCTTCCATCTTGCCTTATATAATCTGCTTTTCAAGACCATTATTCCTGAAAATATGTCCTACATAGGTAACAATCCTTTGCTGTACCACGTCTTTCAACCGTATGTTTATTCCAAGCTCCTGCAAAATTGAAATGTTAGATCTCTTTGCCGTCCATGGTATTCTCATCATTCTTCTCCAACAATACATTTCGAACGCCTCTATGGTGTGGACGTCTTTTTTCTTGAGAGTCCAACATTCCGAAGCATAGAGGAAGATTGACATCACTAATGTATTCACTATACGTATTTTCGTCAGTATAGTTACATCATGACTCTTCCAAATTCTAGATAATCTGGACATTGCTGTCTTTGCAATTGCAATTCGCCTTTTAATTTCTTCAGTGCATCCTCCTCTGCTGGTAATAATCGTCCCGAGATACATATGTTCGTTTACTACTTGTAGATCGCCCATATATTGTACATGGTTATTTTTATTTTGTTTATCGATAATCATAATTTTGCTTTTATTTTTATTTATTTCAAGTCCGATTATTACATACTATATTCTTACATATACCGAGAGTGCGATGATGCGAACAATGCACGATGTACAGAAATAATTCAACACGGTTTGGAAAATATGCGTATTATAACGTTAGTAACGATGATGAAATCGTGTTTAGCGTTGACGGTACCGATGAAAAAAGATAACGATAGCGAAGGTGAAGGAGTAGCAGACGTAACGATGTATTTTAACGGAGTATCGGATGACTCGAGATTAGTCTCTATAATTATATTTCGCGAAATAAGTACTTCGTTGTATATTTTTATCTATTAAGAATACGATGAATAATTTAAAAAAATAATACGAATACTCGTTAATCGATTCGTGCATTTATGGATTTTATTATTACCATTCTTAACCTCTCTGCTCGATTGGCGAGTAATAGTCAACCTATAAACGGGTTAGATAAAGAACACGATATCGCCTATAGTCTATATAATAAGGATGATAAAAAGCGAACAGAAGCTGATAAGAAACTCGAAGACTCAGCTTGGCAAAGAGCGACCGATTCAACAGCTACTATCGGCGAACGAACGAGTGCGTGGCTAGTAACGAATGCTATGAAGATGAAACGAAAATTATAGTTTATTTAAATACGTCATAATCACCATCGACCGGTACAACATCGAAACGTGTAAAAAGAAATAAATTTTTTCGTCACTGCAAACGTACCGACTAATCGACCGTTAAACAGGTTGGAAATTGAAAAATTCCCATCATTTAGAGGCGTCTTCGACAGAGATAGTTTACCGATAACTGGTCCACACTATCGAGAAGCTGCCGTAATTAACCCAGACGACGCGAAAGGTTAAGGAACTATTATATAAAGAAGGGTAATCACGTTATTTCGATAGTTACGATAATCTCGCCCCACCTCGAGAATTATTACGATACTTTACACGTGCTAATAAAAAAATCGAGATAAATTACAATAGCGTATGAATTTATGAACGAGGTCAACTCCGTAAATTGCGGTGAGCTGTGCTTAAAATATCTTTGCGGCGCTCTCTAACGATGACATCCTACTTATTTCAACTAAGCGGATAATAGCGTATTGTCTTTTGCAACATATTTCCTCCGCTACATCTAACCGACAGATCGTATTCATTAGGATTAACATCATTCACAGTCTACAATTCTATAGTCAATATGAAAACATGGTGATTTATGATACGTAAACGTCGACAACAAACAGCATAATGTGGCCCCTCCTAATAATAAAGTTACACTCGATTTACGAAGTGACAGATTTGGAAGCGGCGCTAAAAAAATTCGTCGATGATATTTTATCGTTAAAAGTCGACACGGTTACGTTAAAAGCGTGTATTAAATCTAAACATTATCTAGATTTATATAACGATGTTAAAGGACCTGGACGATTACTCGGATTTAATCAGAACAATGGTGAACTATACAGCGGAAAATATCCGGGAAAACAGTACCGATTATTGCCGGTGGATAAAGAAAATGTTTCATTCGGCACTATCCAAATGAATAACGTGAACGTTTCTAGTATGTAATTTAGTTCGTGGTTCGTACGAGAATGGAACAGTCAGTCATATTCGAACATTCGTTTCCACTCGATATAGAGCCGGGTTATAATCGAAAAACCCGAGAGTATCATCTATCTTCCGATAGTCGATGAGACTATAAATAACATTACGATAACGGTTGAAGACCAAAAAGGAAAACTAAAATGATTAATGGTTAAAACCTACAATAAGTGCTCTTCCACCTCTAACACTACTCGCTCGCTATGTTGGCGATCTTTGAAAAAAAGTATAAATAGACGACGCGTACGTAAACAACGTGTCAATCGCAAGAAATCGCGCCTATATCCGTCGCAGTCTATTTACATCAGTCGGGTTAGAAAGTAATATCAAACGGAGTATAACACAATGGGTAGTATTCTACGTGTAAACGATCCGATTCAGACAGATTACACGGTTAACCGTTTAAAATTCGCATACGGTAGATATCTAAACATCGCGTGACCGTATAAGTTATTACAATCTACGTACGCTATGAACGTATTATTTTCATCATTTTCCGTCGAATTATTACCGATGTACGAATTTTCATCTTGCGCATCTAAATGAGTTATACCGCCCCCAGATACCCCAGCTTCGATCGTTCGAATCATATCGTAATATTGTAATAGTTCCGATTCCCGTACTTTTTAACATCGCCTGCTAAGCTAGTCCCGGAGCTGTCGAATTCCATACCGGATCGATATCGTACACTTTATGACAAATCGATCGAAATTCTTCCTAGACATCAGCCAGTATCAATACGTGTGTCGCTTAATAAATACCGATCTGAATATGCTTCTAAATTTTTCGCTCCTACAGCACTCTATACACGTTGCGCGTGTTCGTATTGTTCCCGGTGTAATCGTACTTTCAGTAAGACTGCTGTAGAACGCTCCGCGAGGTGGTAACTCTGTCACTTACAATTTGGACCAGAAACTCGTACAGAAGATTTCGACACTAACGTTACAATGATGAAAACTGTCCGATGATAAGTTCGAAACGAGTTTACCTATTAGAAATTGTAATAGTTTTCGTAATGTTACTTGTTTCGAAAACGATATATAGCGTTCTTTCGTATTTGGAATAACCGATATTTTTCTTGGAAAGTCGTCGGCAAGATGTAAACAGATGAAGTGAGCATCGTATCCGGATAAGTTATGAAATAGAACGGGTAAAAAGTACGGTCGTCTATATTGCAAGTTACAGCTGACGGAAGCCGTGGAATTTTCCTGTTAGATGACAATGATCGTCTGCTCAGCTCCTGTCTTTTAATTGTTGAACGCAAATATGACACGTTGTCGTAGAGAAAAATTTCATCTTCTTCGGTGTTATCTAACGGGAACGATGTGTCGATATTGTGCTTCGATATCGATAGTCTCGTCTCGTAATTTTGCTCATATTTAACGGCGTCTTTTCCGCGATATACGAACGGTTTCCTGTAAATTCGATCCGTTAGTTCTGGAAACAATATAATAACAGACGCTCATCGGCACGTGTTTCTGCATCTTTACAGTATTTTTAGTTTTATGCAGTCTTCGTACACCAGTTTGTTTTTCTTCTTCATCGTCATTATCGTCGGTATCTGAAATATTTTCTTCCTTCGAATTCGTCGGCTCTAAAATGTGTCAGCGTATACGACGAAGGGCACGAATTCTTTTTGTTCGTGATTTTTAAAGACGCTTTTATCTCCTTCTGGCAGTTTAATCGCTGTAGGTTGCTTCTTCCCGCATAAAGTTTTACGTTCTACGTATCGCTTTTCTTCGCGTACGTAAAACAGCGTCTACATAAATGAATTCGATGATTATGCTTAGTTAATTGCGTGCGGACTAAGCGTTCCAGCTTCGTAATCCGATAATAATGCGTGTCTTCGTCGCGCTGAAGCACTAATAAATCTGTATATAGTGTATATACTCTTTTTTTTTTTAGCGACTCAACGGAAATAATTTATTCTCATCATCTAGCCCGTATACATTTACCGAAATGTTCGGATTAGAATCTTCGAATTTCGAAATAGACCACCGATATTTGACGGGAAACTACAATTTTTTTTTTTTATTTTTTTTTTTTATGGGGATTTTAGACTAATCCCTATTTATTCATGATATCCGGTTTCCTATATAATTAACCAGCGTGTTTCCTGTTTTCAATATGAATTTTGATAGCATCGCGTACTTGAAACGAAATTCGTCCGAATTTTTTTACGTTAATTACACATCCTTCGTAGACGCGATACTGCTCGGTAATGAAATAAAGCCTCGTCCTGGTTTGATCGGTGTGTACCGGTTTACACGAAGATCTACGTAAACTAGCCGACGAACTGACCAATCAGAAGCAATTAGTTAAAGATGCGCCGATTTCTCTCGACTGTTCGTTATACCATTGTCGCAAATTATTGCTTGGAAATAAGCCTACTTCCGTAAAAATAGCCTGGACACGTCTGTTTACCTAATTTCGTATTAATTTTCTCGAATGTAGCAATGGACTAAGTTCGCTTTCAATCTGCTAGACTTGAAAATTTAGAAATTAGTCGACTTTGTCCTCTTTATTTCATAAAAATAAGCTGAAATTTACTAGTTCAGCTACGCGATTATAAATACGATATCGATTTTTATATCGCTTACGTACCGTTTCAATCGTAAAGTTTGACATATTGGTTTTGCTCTAGAAAATAACAAGCAAACAAATACGTTCGCATTGATCTTCTTCAATGGTGAATACCTAGTTAATGATGAATGTATCTTTTTTATATATATATATATATATATATATATATATATATATATATATATATATATATATATATATATATATATATATATATATACAATCACATCAATGATGTACCCATATCCTAAGATGACGCATATCACGCTTTTTTTATATTCATTTTCTATGATTTTTTAAAAGAAAATTAAATCGATTTTATATCATCATACGATGAAAAGCTGACGAATTTCTACTATGAAAAGTCTAAAAAATCAAGTTTACTCATTTATATAAATTTCCTACATTTTTTTTTTTTTTAAAGAAACTATTTATATCGATTATTTACATCGATGTGATGTAAAGCTGACAAATCTCCATCATACAAAACCTAACAAATATTCAACACAGCGCAGCGGAGTTATTGCTAATATCAGTATTTCAAAGTGTTCGGCCATTACCAAATCCAAAGTTATATCGAAAACGTATAATTTAGTTATTTTCCTACGATTTAAGAAATATATATATATATATATCGATTTAAGATATACTTCAAACTAATGTAAAGTTGTCAAATTTCTACTAAGCAAAGTCTAAAAATCAGAAATTAAATTTATATTCGTTTTTTATGTAAATTCTCCTAAGATTTTTTTTTTGAAAATATTTAATCATATTGCGATCTAAAATTTCATGTATCGATTATGAATCGTGATAAGACGTCAGACTGATAATAAAACTCTTCATCTATTTCAGAAAATTATTACTAATCTTACGCAACAAAATAAAACCACAATTTTTGCAACTAAATATATATATACATATATATTTTTCTTTAAATTACAAAAAATATAATCGTCAATATTAAAACTTATAAATTTTTTTTTAATATATATATATTTACAATACAATCTTAATCATACAGATTAAATAAGTATTCTTATTTGCATAGTGCTCATTTAGTACACAGACTTATATACTAAATGCAAACGTGAGCGATCCTGTAATAGCTACAATCACAGTTTTTTGAATTTTAATTTATTTGCACGACAGATCATGCGGGGTGTCGACGTTTTAATCGTCTGATGTCATCGTTGGTATCCAACAGTTTTAACAGCCTCAGCATTCACATGCTGCTGTTCATGTTTATTTGCGAAATCCTTGATGACTTCCTGTACGAAAGATACGCCAAGATCTCGATGAATATAATCGTTGCGAGAATTATGCATCAACTATGGCTCGCAAGATCACGCTTTGCCTAGCCTGTATCCTGTTGATATTTGTTTTGCTGGCACACGCCCATAATTGAATACCAGTGATATATATACTCAAAATTGTATGTGTTACGTACAAAATAAAATCTTACATATTAATATTTTCCTTTTTAATTAAATTCGCGTATCCTGTCGTGATTTTTAACAAGCATTTTGTTTATTTCATTTCACGAACTATCAAAAATATTTGAACCGTTAATGCTGGTTATATTAGTTGACACAATTATCGTATCAAGTGCTTGTGTTCAGTTTAGTTATTTGTCCTTATTTATTTTTTAACAGAACTTACCTTGATTAATCTACACGCGTAGCAAACTAAAGTAATAACCGATTGGCAGTTTATATTCATAAATCGGCACGAGTGCAAATACATCGTATAGTCGATGTCATCGATGGTGTAACTTTGAAAATAAAAAAGTTAAACTCCACTATTTCTCGATATAAAGAAAGGGTATGACAAAACGCGGCATACATGCTTATTTTATAAAAAAACTGAAACAAAATATGCCGCATCAGTATTATGATATACATCAGACGGGTTTTTTCAAATTAATATAAACGGTGCTTACTCGCAGATATGCGCTACGAACTCTGCGGCGTGCAACAGGACATTGTACGCTGGTAAGGTTTATAACGAATTCCCTGACGATACTCATACTACAACAGCAATACTTACTGATGATACAGCGATATTATCAACACGTGATGATGCTACTGTTGCAACTGAACGTCTACAGAATCATGTTACATATCCAAATAGTTAAATTTGTGAAAAATCACAGTGAATCAATCTAAATTAAAAACATCTCACGTTCGCCTTGAATAGACGTTTCGCGATCATATTTCGATAGAAAAACTATTCCAACGCTATTTAAAGTAAAATAGTTAGAACTGCATGCTGATTGGAAGAGAAGAGTTCAACTTAAAATCTCGAAACATGAACTGACTAATAAGAAAATAATCTTTCGATAGAAATTGTACAATCCTTAAACCTATGTATGGAATAGAAATTTGGATTACAACAAGTAATTTCAACCCTATAAGGTTCTTGATAAACTGACTGTAAAAGAAACTGTGAGAATCCACAGCGGTAAATATATTCAGCGACTAAAGCATCATGTTAATCCATTAATATAGCGATCCTAAATTATTTAATATAATTCGAAACGAATAGTTGCCATCGGGCAACGATTTAATAACATCATCGCTCATTCTAGGACAGATCGTAAGTATAATGTTCATTTGAACGTGATTGATCATAATTTAATATAATTCGAAACGAATAGTTGCCATCGGGCAACGATTTAATAACATCATCGCTCACTCTAGGACAGATCGTAAGTATAATGTTCATTTGAACGTGATTGATCATATACATATTTACCTTTGTTTTCCACGCACTAAATGATTTCTAGTCTTCTTCAGTGACATGACCAATCTAGATCTTATGGCGGACTCCATTATTAAATCCCTCTACTCGAGTTGTGAATTTCGAGTAACATGTTGTAAATGTATCTTTTTAAAGTAAAATTCATTTTCTCTTCCTCATTTATAAAAGCTATAAATATATTCAAATGATTTTTTATTTTTTTATTTTTAATCTTAAGCATAGTCTTTGTGTATCGAAAACGGGCCAAAATAATTTAAAACCAGCCGTCACTGTTTAATATTAAAGGTTTTTTTTGCATATAATTTTACGGCTGATTCGAAATATTGAAACATAATTATCATATTTAAAATCACTCGTAAATATATGTAAATTTTGTCATACGTACTTCTATGATTAATGTATGAAATAAGTTTTCAATTGTAAAGCAAAACGTTCCCTTTCTATATATGTACGCTCGATGTTATTTATATTATATCCGAAATAATTTTTATAAACAACTTGAAACAATTTTACCTGAATAAACTATTCTTAGTTATACTAGAAATGATCTCTTAACCGCCACGTGGGAAGAGACCGAACAAGAAGAAGTCCACCACGCTCAATACAGATTCGTTGTTTTTTTTTTTTTACATTTTAATTTGTATTAGATCAGGGCACAATCTCCACCGGATAGAGCTGGGGCTAGCTCAACTACTCACCAGTCATCGCTGGACTATGACTTCAGAGCAGACATTAAATAGCATATCGATACTAATCCATCTAAAAGTAAATCATTTTTTTTTTTATTCATAGGCAGCCTTTATTGCCAACTAAGCTGTAAGATAATGCAAGCATTAGTTGGGTAGATCGTGTTCGTTACTTGGGAATTTAACATATGCAGAGCGTGGTAATTAAGAGTTAAAAGCTACTACAGTTATTCGTTCCATTTGTCCTATATTATTTAATTCAGTCTTCTATTAATGTTAGTAATAAACGACATATATAAAACACTTATTCGTCCCATTATCACTTATCGTGTTCAGTTTCTTATTTCTAATGCATTAATAAATTACAGCTGTTTCGAAATAAGGTGTTTGAGATATATGTTCCAGGTATACTAAAATCGTTCTATACATGCAGCTTTAAATATGTCACTGATTATATTCTTAACATTGCTCGCCAGCTTTGTGTGAATTATTTGCTGCGTGAAAATCGATTTATCTCAAACATGGACGATTCAAGAGAACTTAAATTTAGGTCTACTAAGTATAAGTACAGAAGATTGAAATATATTGTAAATTTGTACTTAACTAGTTGTTACTGTTTGTAATCAGATTTCATTATTAACGCGTTTAGTTCACAGCGGTACGAACTTAAGCACACTCGTAATTATTTATTGTATAACAATTTTGATAAATTTTCTAAGTATTTTTGTTTTTTATATTACTTTTCCGCTAATTTGTATTTGCAAATTGTTTATCAAATTTCATGTTTGTACTATTCGTGCTAATTGCTACTAAAGTAATGTGTGATCCGGTACATAATTTAATTCAAATATACGCTGTAAACAGTTAAATAATCAAATCTATATACCTAACATAGATAATTTTTGTTCGAGATAGCTACCCTCCGCGCTCTGATGCTTACTTGTCTTCAAATAGCTTCTCGAATGCTGGTAGTTATCGGGGTTGTACATATACAAATCGAATATTATTTTTGCAATCCATACATTCGTATATTTTTATGTTATTTCTGTATTTTATATACATATATATGATCAAATAAAATAGTCGTATCGTTCAACAAAGAAAGCATTCGTAATTTGTTATTTCGTGAAATAAATATGATTAAAATTATTCAGTGGAATGTCTTTTATAACAATAAAAAAATGAATGTTCTTGAGCATAACTTTGATGTGGATAAGTAACCCTTTCATTTACAATATTGGCTACATGGTATATAAACTTTCAATGCTAAAAAATGTTCTATTTTCATAAAAAAAAAAGGCGTTTAGTTGAAATATAATGTTTACTAAAAATATTGATATAATACATTAAATATTTATTTCGTGAAATAAATTATTAATTTAAAATTAAACAATGTTATGTCTTTTATAACATTAAAAGGATGAATCTTTTTGGGCGTAGCTTTAAATTTTGAAAAAATTGCCCATTTTCATTTTTTTTTTTAAAAAGGGGTTTGGTTGTAATGTTTACTAAAAATATTGATATAACACATGAAATATAATTTAGTTACTTATAAATCGTCGTAATAACCTAGTGGCTAGAGCACGAACTTCTAAACGGAAGGCACCGAGTTCGAATACGATCGACGACGCAAAAATTATCATAAAGAAATATAAATCATCCTACATATTATCACGTGGAATGGAAACCACCACGTACAACACCATGTGCGCGCTAGTAGTAATATAGTACGTAGCGAAAAAACATGCGAGGCTGCATTGTGTCGTGATAACAAAGAGATTACTACGTATAGTTCTCCCAGGTGTGTGCGTGTCTATCTAGGCTAACGTCATTTATTATGATTACCTTGTAAGCTACTTACATTGTACAACAAAATATATGTAGGTAAATACTTACCTACCATTAATACGGAAACGATACTTAATGATGATAATGATATTTATAAACCAGTATAAATACACGAAATATTGCTTTATGCCCACGAGTCATTTTCTATGTGGGGCTGAAAGGATAAGGCTAGTTAAAAAAATTTAAATACATCGGACAGTAGTTTTGAAGAGAATAAAATTACAAACCAACAATTTATATTTTTCGAAAAGTATTTATTTCAATAAATAAGCACGTATTACTTGTATAAAATGTAAATATTCAATGCGACAATAAAAGTAACAGTTATATGTTTTACACAAATATTAGCAAGCCAAAATTTACATTTTATTCAAAATAATTTTTCAATTTACATACATATAATATATATATACGAAATGGCAAATTTGGCCTTAAACAGTATAAACAACTACTGATATCCTAAAACGTTTTCACAGACGTCAATAATTTTCTTCGAGTATGCATTACTTTCCTAGATGTAAAAACCCATTTCAAACCATATTTCAAGCTCGAATCCGGACGACAATGAAATAATC
Organism: Coronaproctus castanopsis; assembly: GCA_032883995.1. NCBI lineage: Eukaryota > Metazoa > Arthropoda > Insecta > Hemiptera > Monophlebidae > Coronaproctus > Coronaproctus castanopsis. The sequence continues at coordinate 54,546,623 of CM065054.1, forward strand.
TAAACCTAATCGATAGTTATCGCTACTTGTTTTTGTTTCAACAAATTGCAGGCCATTTAATTTTTTCGCTTCTATAAGATTTTGTTTAACTAAAATATCTTCGACACACTTATCGGTCCTAGTAATGACTAATGTCGTAATAAATATATCGCTACTTATTTGTATATTCATATTTTTCTACGAAAAATCATATTGTAAACTATAATCTACGTGCAAGGTAACGGTGTTACTAAAACGAATATTAATATTATTCATTACGTAAGGAATCCGGCTCGTTAAACGTTATAATTCGGAGAAAAGAAAAAGGTAGTTGTAATAACAAAGTAAAAACAGCAGTAATAGTAATAATAATAGCGATAGCGCTTTAATGAAAATAATAAACATAAATTATACTTTCTTAGTAATTTCTAGTGGCTTTTTCTTCTCTTTCGCGGTTATATTTTTCCAATTCCTTCAGAAAAATAGCCTTAGGCTTCATTACATTAACTCGATCTCCTCTACACTTGGGACAAAACCATTTACCCTTCGGCTTGACCGTAAGTGATACGCAAGCAAAATGAAACCATTCGATAGGACACAGATCGTTATCGCAACATATCATCTCACCGTATGATATCTGATCACATAAACAATATCTAGGTTCATCCGGATCGACACTAGCATTATCCAGAATTGCATCTATATCTTCAACAGATGCTCTACGATTGTTAGTTTGTTTACTTGTTGACTTGCGTTTTTTCTTCTTAGCAGCAGCACCTCCTCCAGTAGCTTTTTTCGAAGCTTGCGACGTAGTCGCTTTAGATCCGGAACTCGACTGATTACCACGATCAGATGATTTACCGCGACGAGTTTTAGATTCGTCGGCCGCCTTACCGCTTCGTTTTGTACGTTTACCTTGACGTGGTTCTTTTCCAGCGGTTTCTTCATGCGATGAATCCAAATGACAAACATCCAGACCTATGAGAAGAGAAAGATTACTATTATTGATCTTACGTCCGCTACCTCCAATAGTGTTTAGAAAAAAAAAAAAACAAAAAAACAAAAAGGTTTTGCAGATCTAATTCGAAAATATCATAGAATATATGACACGTATTCAGAGTTCGCTTTATTTATATATAAAAAATACGGCGAACTTGGAACAGTTAAAAGTTTTTGTTTTATTATTATTAATATTAAAAATATTAACGCGGTTGTAAATAGTTCATCGGTTTAATAGAAATAAAGCATTATTTTTTTTTTTTTTTTAAATTAATAAATAAGCAAACAAACACTGAAATATACATATTTCAAAAGAAAAAACTTTAATATCTGGTCCGTATATGGACGTAGCAAAATGTTTATTCGGAATCTACAGATTAAAATTGAAAAAGGAACCAAACGTAAATAAATTTCATTGCAACACACTGAAAATTCAAGTATTTCAATAAAATGAGTCAATTAGAAAATTTAGTTTATGATTTAAAAATAAAATTACTATCGTTCGGACGAAAAATAGAAAGTTATTCACTCAATTTTTTTTTTTTTTAATCATTTGGACATGTAATTTTATAACGTCTGGATGGAATTAAGTAAAATCAAGATATTACTTCTTATATGTTACGAATCTTAATATTTTCATTTGACTCGATCTAAATAATTTTAAAAATTCTGTCAGAAGATAAACTTTATGCCGAATTTGTTAAACTTCTTCATATTAAACGAAGAATGTACAATTACAATATTTTACTATAATTGAATAAGTTTCATTTTAAGTGGCATAGTTACGAAAAAATTAGATACAAGGCAGTAGCGTTGAAAAATTATGAAATCAATTATTTAAGTAAGAATTATAGTGAGTAAATGACAAATAATTCGAGAAAATTTAATAAAGTTAATTCTGTTCTGCCGCCGGGTGTATTATAAATTTGTCAAATCATTCGAATTTTGGACGAAATCATAGATGTTTTTCGAGTTTATAAATGAAAAAGATTACATAAAAGTATTATACATCTACTTGAAAAAATATTAATGAGTGAATAACAGGTATTTTTTTTTATATATACAAATCAAAATGGAAATGCGTATATCTCTAGTAGTCACAATTGCACAGAATAAATAAATAGAAAATGTATAACAGATAATACTATAATCACAAATATGCTTAATAAGTGATCGGGTCGTGCTAAGCATATGGTAAATCGTGTTCATTTTGATAATCAATAAATGAACGTTATTTAAAATTCAATATTGTTAATAATTGCGCTTCAATTGTTACAAATATTACATTAGTATACAATTTCATTATATTTTTATATGAATATATAAAATGTAGATAATATTTCATCTAAAAAAAATGTAATGTTTACATAACTGTGCATCAATAATCAGAAATAATAAATATTTATAATGAATACCAGCAACAATAACAATTGTTCATTTTTTTTTTTAAAAAAGTACGCATTATAAACAAAAATAATTAAAAAATAGTTGCTTTTTATTACATAACACAATTTCCTTTTTTCATTTTTAAGCCTTTATGTATGAGCTCGCAATTAAATCGCGATGTTTTAAAAGATGTTAATTTGTTTCATTCTTCGTTCAGTTCTCTTCAGTGAAATAAACTGTTCGATAAAACTAAAAATCACTTCATGTAAAAAAAAAAAAAATTATTTCCGTACGAATTTACAAACTAGAAAAATTCTAACGTAGATGTAAGAAGTAAAATATATCGATTTGATTAACATCAAAAACATCATTCCCAGAAAAGAGTTTTACATTATACGGTAAATTGAACAAAAGAAAATAAGTGTTCTAACGAAAATAAAATCAGCTAGTCCCAAACTATTATCGTAAATAAAAACGCTAGAAAAAATTATAAAAAAGTCAAACTTATCAGTATCTGAAAATGTAGTTACGTTTACACAATATATATTACTTTATAGATTTAAAACACAATTTTTAATATTTAAAAAGTATTTTATTATAACGGATTAACATTCTAAATTATACATATAATACAACTACCGTACAACAGTGTAATTTAATGGGTTAAATTAATGGAATATAGTTCACCGTCACCATCAGATATTTTTTAAAATCCAGAAAACAATATCGTAAAATAATAACAAAATCAAGTAAACAAATATATTGATGTTAATATATTCAATTTCAACATTTCAAAAAATAAATTAATAACAGAACAGACAAAAAGGATAACATTTTATGGAATACAGTTCACCGTCATCATCAGATATTTTTTAACTAATTATTTTTAATTTATGCTTGTAAAATTATGATTTTTTTTTTTTAAATTTGTTATCACTTCATAATGGCGTAAATGCCGAAAAGCTTTGTGTTTTTCACAAGAAAATAAATGTTAGTGATTTAACTAATTTTTCAATTGACTTTTAAAATTAAAAAAAAAAACATCTCATTGTATATGCAGCGTTCTGTATATTTTATGTTCACCTCGGATCACCGTAACTTCACTTCGTGTGTCTGGATTATTCATTCATTTTTTTTAAATTTTAATCTGTATATTTCAAAATTTGTAACCACATTACAGATATTTCTATTTATTCAGTGACTGTTATGATGTGAAGTAATACATAAAAATATCTGATTTAAAAATGTAAAACTAAAATTCGAATTCTGAAAATTTTTTCGTTAACTCAAATTTTTGTATAGATTTAGTATAAACTGATAGATTAAACATTCAATTGCTTAACGAATTAACTAATACAACATATATATATATATATAAAACAAAACTGTTTTGTTTTAATTTCTTAAACGGCGGATGTACTTCGACATCAGTTTCGTTCTTAAAGTTTTTCGTTATGTAATTTGTAAAAAACATTTGAATAAATTTTCTAAATACGTTTAAACATTGAACTGATATTGGAAGGTGCTTTAAGAATACATAAATCGAACTTATTAAAGAGTGAGTAAAATCAACTAACCGACAAATTTATAATTGCGATCCAATTCACATGATTTATTTTGAACCGAATCTTGCATGCTTTGAATTGTTTCCAATTTATGCATTTGCATATCTTGCACGTTGACTATAGTTGATAATAATTTCTGACGAGAGGCTTCGGAAGGGTTATCCAACAATTTTTTTACCATATTTGGAATTCGCTTTGTTAATGCTGTACATAACAGACATGATAAGTAATACATATGTAACATAATAAATTATACGTTTAAATGACTATACACATTATATATATAAATACAAAAATATACATCAACTGCTCACACAAAATATTTTTAGAGGCAATACTGATAATTATGTTTACAATCATGTTCAAAGTTGAATAAATAGAAATATACGCACAAAAAATTAACACATTGAGCCACAAGCCACATTTTGAATCTTAGTGGTAACAAACGCATTTCAGTAAATTATGACCGACGAGTATGGTTGTGATAAAACATTCAATGTCTAGTCATTTATGGCTTACACTTACTTTTAACTTTGTAACTCTTTTGATTAAAAATTAAATTTTCGTTTAATAACGAGTTTTGTAGTTTATGATGTAAAAAAAATGTTAATCATATATGACTGACACTTTTGTATAAGGTTTTTTTGGTTTTTAATTAATATAAAATAATTTTGAGCGCATGGAATGGTTAATATAATGGTACCGAATAATAAAACTTTCGAATTAAAATTTTATATTTTGAATATAAACATATGTGTGATAACAGACAATATGCCAGTCATTTTTTGGTAGTTCGGTTGCTGAAATAGAAAAATTTTAAGTTAACTACAGTGGTTCGAAAGTGATATTTCTTAATATGGAGTAAAAATTAAAAATTAGCGTGTTATCACATTTATACAAAAAATCATATGGACTGGCAGTAATGAACAACGTCAGTCACATATGACTGACACGAGGCGCAAAATGGAAGGTTAATATCATTTTAGAAAATTCATGCTGAATAATGTAAATGAGTTACCTGCATATGAAACGTCGGTGTCTTTGATTCTACTAAGCTGTTTTTGTATATCCAAAGAAACATTTTCAGTATAATCAATATAGCTGTCATAATAGTTTAAGCACACATCGCTGTCAAGATTGCGCGAGGAAGCCATCGTAACATATATTTAAAATGTTTCACTGTATTAACTAAATTCTTAATACACTAACTCTCAATAAGTAATTACGTTTAAACATCAATCATCAATCATCTCATAATTGATCTTAACCACAATTTAAATAAAAATGTTACAAGAACTGATAAAATCACAAAATATTACACGCAATACGCTTGAAGAATTCAGCTCAATGTAACCATTATAACCAGCACGAAGATTACAGTTAGCATAGACTACGTAATATGCAATATTTCAACATTTTGTATGGTTTAAACGAGACTGAAACTAGCACACGAAAATATATTTCTTTATATTTAACGTCTTATTTTCTAATTTTCATTATTTCTCCAGTATTTTATAATCTAATTTATAAAATACGAAAATTTATAAAGTATGCCAATTTATAAAATGCACCAATTTTTTAAATAATATTATTAATTATTTCCATTTTCACATGAAATATTTTGCAGTTATTTCTTCAAATAAACTATTATTTACATTTGTATATTTTATAAAAACAAAAAAAAAACCAAAAAAATCTACATGAAATTTATCGTAGTGTTTTAATAACATATATTGAAATTTTATACCGGTTTGTTTTGTAATTTGTTATATACTGTTTTACAGAAATAAAATAAGAAATACTTGTTATTATGGCTGTTAGTGCAGTTAGAGTACAAAAAATATTGATTCAGCCTATTAATTTAATATTCAGGTACCATTTTTATATTCAATTATTTTTAGAACATGTGATACTGTTTTTATTAAGTAATAATATGTTTGCATTATATAAATGTGCGCTTGATATATATATATATATATATATATATATGTATATATATATATATATCCGTTTGAGGACAGTATTCATAAGCTGTGTTAATTTGTTTAGGTATTTGCAAAATAAAAATACGATAAGCATTTGGTTATGCGATAACGTAGATGAAAGAATTGAGGGGCAAATCATTGGATTTGACGAATACATGAATTTGGTAATTGACAATGCTGTAGAAGTGAACATGAAACGTTTTACTCGTCAAAAAGTAGGCCGTATATTATTAAGAGGTGATAACGTGACTTTGATACAAAAACTTGATTAACATGTGTATTAGTATTTTAAAATTAATTCAAAAATGTATGTTGCTAATATTGTACTTTACGTATATTTAAATGTTGTAAGGAAGTAATCATTATATAATGAAAATGTTATTCCCCGCTGTAATATTCTATAACCTATCAATGTATATTAATACTTAATTAAATAATTTTTCTTTAAAAATATGTATCTGGATTTGAATTTTTGAATAGCATAAAAAATGTAAACCTTAATATATCATATTAAGAATTTTCAAACAGAATAAAGTATATGGCCGAATATTGTTAGTTTTCGTATTTATAATTTTTATTTTCAATTACGTAGTGGATTGTTCGTTGTAAACAAAACTATTTTAAAATATTGTCGAATAATTTTCAATTACAGTACGGTATTACTGTTTCTTTTGACAAAGCACAACAATATGGACCGATATTTTTTATTACTTATTACAACTAATTACATTGCATTAAGGTTTTCCTATTTGCTTAATTATTATTATCATCGCCGTCATTATTATCTTATTATTTCGTAAATCTCGGCACTTATTTAATATAAGTGGTATATAGATATGATGCAAACTTTAAATAAATATTTTATCGAATTACTGATGAATTATTGAAAATTAATCGAGACGGTAGATCTTACACGCCTTGCTGACCAGGCATTACTGGGCAATCAATCGGTTGAGCTCGACGTTAACCTTCGTTTATGAAGATAATTGTTGCTGTTCTTAACCCGACGTCATTTGTCATCATATTTTTATTTTTAAATTTATAATTAGTTGACTGCTTTTGTCTCTGTTGTTTAGCTATAACTGTAGTCGTCTATCCATAGTTTTGATGTCGTATTTTTACAATTTAACGTTTACTTATCCGTTATTTTAGTTACCTTTAATTTTAGGTTTTCCTCTTGGTCGAAATCGTGAATAATCGCATTATTTTCATCTACAAGTATCTATTTTCTTCCAACTGCTTCATTTTTACATCAATAAGTTCTGCATGCATATAATTTTAGACGTTATGCCATTCTAAAGCTTTACGATAAAATACGCACGTAACTCGTATCACATACATCCGAATTCATCTCCTTTAATATATATCTTTGGATTAATTTGTTTCAAATAAACTAATATAAAAATATTTTCTCTTTTTACGTGTCGTGTTCTACTACTACTTAGAATACTGACACGAATGGAACAAAAATTAGACTAACTCATAGAAGATGCTTGATATATTGAAGAACAGAAGGCGTTTGGCTTCAGCAGTAGGGCTGTATTTTAAGATGTGACTCTGAGATGATAGCTTTTTTTTTTTTTTAAAGAAAGAAAGTATATTTGACATTAATTTTACAATTTACAGATATGTGCGCCAATAACCATATAATAAATGTGTCGGAAATTATGTTCCTCTCCATTTATGAAATAAAATTCTTACATTATACAATTTAAATAATAATAGAATGTCAACATTGTATGGTGGAAAAATTAATAATAAAAACCACCGCAAAGAAAAAATAAAAGATTAATTATAATATAGATAAATAATTTTACGTTGATAAAAGGAAATATTATATATAACGGGAAAATAATGAAACAAAATAAATAAATAACAGAGAAATTATGTGTAAAGTAAATTATGTTTAATTCGTCAGTGCTTATATTTAGTGTACCTAACACTTAGTTGCCTGGAATCGTAATTTGCAATCACTGGAAGCAAATCATTGTGATGCGAACTAAAACTGTCAAAAATTTTTTTTGATAATTTTAGTATGTAGTCTTTTACGTGCAGAATCTGCAGTATACAGTGCATAATGGGGACATTAAGAATACACCTGAGACATCGATTTTGAACTAATTGTAATCTCTTAAAACTGGCATTCAAAACTGAAGACCAAACCGGACATGCATATGTTAAGATAGGCCTAATCAATGATTTATAAATGATTAATTTATTATTTATATTTAAATAAGATTTACGATTAAGCATCGGATATAAAGTACAGATTACTCTATTTGTTTTTAAAGTAGCTTGATCTAAATGCTTCATAAAAGTTAGTCTCTTATCTAAAATGACCCCAAAGTAACGTATATGGTCTGACCAATCTATATCAACGCCGCTGACGTGAAGTCTACGTGGTAAAGAAGGCCTTCGACGCGTAAAAAATATTGCCTGAGTTTTCGCCGGATTAATAGCAATTTGCTATTTAGAAAAGAATTTGATCACACGATCAATATCAGTTTGCAGCCGTTTATGAATAGTGCTCGGCCTGTAGGAACTGCAGAAGAGCGCAGTATCGTCAGCATACAAAGCAACTTCAGTGTTGTTTGTTACCGGAAAATCATGCATATAAAAGGTAAATAAGAATGACCCTAACACGCTACCTTGCGGTACTCCAGCTAAACAGGCTTTGCTAGATGACATTGTATTGTTTATAGAAACATAGAAGGATCTATCGCTTAAATAATTATTGATAAGTTTAACTAAGTAGCGTGGAAACCTAGTCTCTATCATCTTATAAACAATGCCCTCGTGACAGGTTGTGTCAAAAGCCTTTGCTACGTCGAATAGCACCATTCCAGTGTGTTTGTTGAAGTTAAACTTATCCGTAATAGAGTCTGCTATTCTCAAAATTTGCTGTGTTGCAGAATATTTAGGCTGAAAGCCAAATTGTTGTTTAGGTATTAAATTCTTAGTATTAGCGAAATTTCGTAATCTATTTAAAACTATTTTTTCAGCAATTTTACTTAAATTGCTAAGTAGGCTAATGGGACGAATATTGTCTAGCTGGGAACAATCTTTACCTGGTTTTGGTAATGCAATTATTTTTGCAATTTTCCAATTAGAAGGGAAGTATCCGAATTTAAACATAGCATTAATTATGTTAGTTAACTGTACAATGGCCTTATGGGGCAGCTTTTTTATGACGACAGAAGAAATGCCATCGTGACCTACCGAGTTTTCGTCGATTTTATGAATGTAAAAAATTCTTTTGGAGACGTGAATTTGATATCAGTTGTTACCTGAGACGAGGCTGTGTATCTTCTAACAAGTGTATGTACTTTATTCTTTTGATGGGTGGTGGCTAAGTTGATATTACGACTGTGTATATCAGAGTAATATGCAGCAAGTAATTCAGCTTTAGATGCGTCGTTATATATATACTTACTAGTGCGAGAGTCCTGTAGTGGAGGAAGGGCTGCATAATGACATGTATATTGCTTACACACCTTCCAAAGACTATTATTTTTAACACAAAGATTAGAAAGCATTTTATTAAACTTTTCGTTTTTATGTTTATTTAGCAAATAACGAACTAAATTCGTGAATTGATTTAAAAGTTTCTTTTTATTCTGGGCATCACTACGCGAACGACTTTTAGTATACGATCTTCTGACAACATTTTTTATTCTGATTATTTTGGTTATATACGCTGGTAGATAAGGTGTAGGAAAAATTGGTGGGAACAGAAAGAGCGATGGCTTCGTGAATCGATTTCATAAGAGTGGCCAGACAGTAGTCAATATTATCTGCGCTAGAGATAGGGGTATTCAAATTGACGTTATTAGCAACATGAAGCTTGTATAACTGCCAATTTGCATTTTTAAAATCGAATATTTTTTGCGTTTGCTTTTGAACTGTGTTACCGGTTCTAATGATTGCAAATATCGGGTTATGATCTGAGGATAAATCATTAATTGAAATAGGTAAGTCGATGTTAACGTTCTTGTCTACAGCTAAATCAATAATACTAGGACGACAAATAGATGATGGGAAGTATGTAGGTTCACGTGGTGCAAGTATTTGTATTCTGTTTTGTATGCAGGTACTAAGTAAGATATTACCAGCTGGGTTATTGTTAAAATTATTCCACGATTTATGTTTCGAGTTCAAATCTCCGATTAGAATTACTTTATTCTTCATCATCGTCAATGATAGGATATCTTCCCTGAATCTTGACATTTGCCTTGAAGGTTTATAAACAGCGTATATGGTCAGAATTTCTATATTGGGATTAGTATTATTATTATTTCTTTTACTGGTGTCTGTGTAAATATCTGTACCTACAGCTTGTATACAATTTAAATGAGGTGTTGGCAGAAGATCGTGCTTGAGGATTTACATCTTTTCTATAAATATCAAACCCTGGGAACTTAAGTGTAATGCTACTATCCAATGTGGTCTCAGATAGAGCAATAATATCAACATTATTGGAAATTGCAAATTCATGCAGTTCAGTTACTTTGTTAGTTATTGAGTTTCAATTTCAAGCAACTAAATTTATACCAGATCTAGCACTCATATTACGAACATAAAACTAAATTAGATATAGTTTTGGTTTTGCATACGATCTGTCCTTGAACGGGACAATAAGTAGCATTGATATTTTATAAGTATTATAACAGAATGCTGTCCAATAGCTGCTATTCTATGTGTATACTAATCGTAATTGTAATTTATTGACGACGCTGCAAATCCGCTTGGCAGTATCTTTTCAGATGCTTGAACTCGGTGGAATTACTCTTAAGATCTTCAGCCAGTCGATTGACGTGTTTTTGTAGTCGCTGCATATATTTACTACTGTGTATTCTGTTTCTTTTACATCGGGCATCTGGAGATCCTTGTGCAGGTCGGTATTGCGAATATACCATGGTGCTCCAACGATGTAAAGCCAGACTTTTGACTGAAAATGCTGAATTATTTCCAGCCTGGAGTTGCTGGCTGTTCCCCAGATTTCAATCCCATATGTCCATAGAGGTTTTAAAATAATTTTATATATTAGCAGTTTATTTTTAACTGATAATAATGAATTTCGGTGCATTAGCCAGGCCATACTCCGTAGTTTAAGATCAAGTTGTTTTCTTTTGGCTAGAATATGGTTTTTTCCAGGTTAGCCTTTCATCCAGGTGCAGTCCTAGGTATTTTACAGAGCAGGACTCTGTTAAATGATAATTTGTTAATTAATGTTGATAACATATTCATTATCATATTATTTTACTGAATTAATTGATTAAAAATATTTTTAAATTCTATTAAGAATTCGTTGAGTTGAGCTCCTACGCTATAATTTGTATCATTTGTATTTATCGTTTCGTTATTCGTACTATGCAGCGCATGTTGAGATAATTTTTTTTTTGCCGAACGATTTTGCAATATGTTATTTCTAACTCATGTGGAAGCATCAGCGGGTTGTGTATTATTGTTAGGCATTGTAGGAAAGTCTTGTATCAGTTGGAACGAACCTTTGTACATCTTTATTTACTCTCTGCGATATATTATGGACTTTGTTCCTTTTGTTGATTAGGTTTTTATATATAGTACAACCTCTATAATTAGCCGGGTGGTTCCCTCCGCAATGTATACATTTAGCTTGATCTATTGATTTATTACGATTTTTTGAGTCATGCTGGATGATCGAATAGATCAACTATGTAAGCGGTGCAAGAAGTAAGATACGTTCGATTGTGAGAAAAGCAGTGCATACTGAAGAGACACTGTTCTCTTTTTATAAGCATAAAGTAATGTATAAGACATATCTGTCCAGAGTGGACACGAGCGAGGATTACCTAGATGTCAACGTTATAAGATTTCTAAAGTTTACATCATCGCGTGAAGAGGCAGAAAATATTTTCGTATCTTCGGCGTTTATTTTGTTTCGGATGTGAAACGAAGCATATTTAACATGTATCGAAGTTGATTTAACGTAACATGATTGTTTGATCAAATGTCGCTGTGTCCAATTATTCGAACAAGAACAATTTATTTAGAGAGGGTTAATGGTTTTCTTAATATAGTTTTCGGAAAAGAGATATTGATTTTTATGTTTGTTCTGTGTAATAGAACTTAAAGAGTTCGAATCAATTAGTATGTTCCACATTAATTCGGTTTTCTGCAGCATCGATTCCACAAAATTTCATATTCACAGAATGATGAATGTACATCGAATTATTTCGTGATTATAGGCGATAACACCACATGCACGTGAATTCTCCTTTTTACTTCATCAGTATATGAAATGTAATGATTGTTTTCCGGCTATTGTGCAATGAATGCTTTAAAGCGGATTGTTGCAACGTGTGGCGACTTAGGGGTAAGATTTCGAATATGATCGATTTGAGAGAATATATATAATTGATTAGTTCTGCAGAAAAGAGAAAAGGTAATGTCTAGATTATGGAGGACACTTTTAATCTTATTTTGAAAACGTAAGTTTGAATAAGAGATAACCTGCTATTTACGGTAAGATAATGAGGGACTATTACAGTATAAGATCAACAGTGAGCTCCCTCCGAGAATATCTTAGTAGCGAATTACTAATAATATTTAATATTAAACAGTTTATCTATCGCATTCTAGCGTTTGAAAAAATAGAATTATCATATTTTTAGTTGCTTTTTTTTTTTTTTTTTTTTTAGTTTTTGTACTATTATAAATGCATCTTGAGAATAAAAAATTATTAAAAATATGTTAAGCTATATTCATTATTAATCGATCGAGTAACGTTATACGTAAAGCGAAAAAAGATATGTGGTGTGTAAAACCATTAAATTATTGGAAACAGTCATAAAACTAGATACACATGTAATTTATATACAAACAAGATTTAACAAATTTATTACCTATCGTTAGGAACTGAGTTTAATTTTTGTTTTCTTTTTTTAATAATGGGCATAGAATTTTTTTCACTCAGATTGGTGTAAAATTATTAAAACGGATATATTAAACATTTAGTTGCTGCAATATAATTATAAGTAGCTTAATATACATGAATGTGTTTAATAGTAAGACATATTTATCGGAATTGTATTTTGAGAGATATAATTTGATTACATAAAATCTACATATAAAGTAGTAATGAAACATCGAAGTATGTTATTTGGTGCTTTTATGTCACTACTAAACCACGATTTTATGGGTATTAGAGATTGAATTTGTAATATGGAGCTAGATAAGAATTAGACTAAATATTATTCCAATATTCTTATAACGGTGTTGTTTTTTAGGTAATCTGTAACTATGTATATTTTTTATTTATTTACAATCTGCATATAGTGCAATAAGTAAATATGATGAAAGAACAGAAGAGGAATCAGATACCGTTGATTGACTCCATTAATTATATCGTGAGGTTAGTTTGCATTTCAGAGAATTATGATTAAAGATTGATGTGTATAAGTATTCGTAATTTAGGAAGTAAGTGTATTACAAGTTGAGTTATCCACAAAATTAACTGATTGATTAATGATCGGAATTCGTTTAAAAAATCAGATAAAACATTTCTTATGTCGGGAAAGGGTCTGGGGTTAATATTCTGCGTGGTTTGGTGATTACAGAATCTTAGATGATTCTGAATTAATATTAATGTTCAATTTATTTTGTTCCGGTTGTACTAAATGAAGTTTAACTAGTCGATCTTGGCTTTGTGGATTATCAGTATTTTTAAAAACATGTCGAGGAGCATTATGAAGATACTTGATTACTAAAAATAGTTGAAATCACTAAATTTATTTAATTATGCGAAGCTTTTCGGCATTTACGCCATTGTCAAGCTATATACAATTAAAATTAATTATATAAAAACATAAAATATTAATTTAAAACTAAGTTTACAATTTTACACAAAAATGAATTATAAATACTTAAAACTATCTGACAATGACAGTGGTAATCAACACCATCAATTATCAGTAATATAAAATTTACAGAACAGTAGCTAGAAAATAATTATTTTATAAAAATATGTATTTGAACAATGAAAAATATATATTTATGTAATTAAAAAAAAAAAATCAATAGTTAGGAATAATATTTTTATAATATACTTTTTAAAATTAATTCTTCCTCAAACTTTACCATTGAATTTAATAAATTATTTTTATCCCTTTCTTTTATTATTTACATTTTTTCAAGTAGTTTTCTTTTTTTAAAATGTTTTTCTGTATGTAAAATTTTATAATTTTGATTAATATTATTTATTTTGTGTTTTAATTCTATACAATGTTTTCCAAATAATGATTTTTCATCATTATTTGTATATGAGTTTAAATGTTCTTTAAATCTTGTTATGAATTGTCTGCCTATTTCTCCTATGTATTCTTTTTCACATTGGTTACAGTTTAATTTATAGACTCCTGAATTTTTTAATATATTTTTATCTTCTATTTTGTTATTATTTATTGATTTTAATAATGTATTATTATTTCTTATTGCTAAATCGATGTTGTGTTTGTTAAATATTTTAATTATTTTATATGTATGACTGCCTGCATAATTTAGTGAACCCTAATACTTCTTTTTATCTTTTTCTATATTTATATTGACTTTAGTTTTATTCCATATTTGATCAACTTTTTAATTACATAAATATATATTTTTCATTGTTCAAATACATATTTTTATAAAATAATTATTTTCTAGCTACTGTTCTGTAAATTTTATATTACTGATAATTGATGGTGTTGTTTACCACTGTCATTGTCAGATAGTTTTAAGTATTTATAATTCATTTTTGTGTAAAATTGTAAACTTAGTTTTAAATTAATATTTTATGTTTTTATATAATTAATTTTAATTGTATATAGCTTGACAATGGCGTAAATGCCGAAAAGCTTCGCATAATTAAATAAATTTAGTGATTTCAACTATTTTTAGTAATCAAGTATAAATAAAATCACTACATTCCACAATCTAAACTCATTATGAAGATGGTGCAATTCTATAACGATAGAGCAACCTTTGTAGTTAGATGGACAAGCCTCCTTGCAAAGAGTACAAGAAGGAGGAACCGAGGCTGGTTTGTGATATTCATCTGTGCGATGATCATCTCCACAATGGACACATTAGGATATTTGGCACAGTTGTGCTTAGTATGCCCATATGACTGGCATCGATGACACTGATGCATAGTTTTATGTCTGCGGGGTTCCTCTACTTTAATTATTGTCTCTAGTGGATATGTCGATTCAAATAAAAAAATAATACTAATAATAATGATAATGGCATTTTATCTTATGCATTATATTTCTAACCAAATTAACCAAATAATCCATATTGGTTAGTTCTTCAGTGATCGCATTAGTTGATGTAGAGGGTTAAATGTTTCTTATGATCACTCTAAATGGTTTAAGTACTTTAAGTTGATATGTATAAAATTTATATTTCGTTTCTATCGATTATTTAACAATGTTACAGTAATCGTCTGAAGTATCAGATTTAATGGTATAACCATTAATACTACTTTTAAGAATAAGTCTTTAGCTAAGTCTAATAATTTTTAATTGAATAAAATCAACAACGCTCTCAATATGAATTGGAGGTGGTTTAACAGAATTAGAGGCAAAACTATCTAATTGGCTATCAATCGTGACTATCTTGTGAAAATTGTTTTTGCTATTTATTTCATTAGAATAGTCAGCTAAAGAGCAAACCTATTTTGTGGCAGGCCAGCATATTCTGCATGATTGTTAGCCCTTTTTTCGATATTTAGCTAAGTGTTTATGAATAGGTGGTTGTCATTCCTCATCATTTGGTGTACTAGAATTGTAAATTCTTTTAGGGTTTGATTTTTTTTTTTTTAATGTCAGGAGATTGTTGAACACTTATGAATAGCGCCTCCGACAATAGCCATGATTTTCGTTTAAATGTGTTTTAATTTGCAAATTCTTAGTATTTCTTGGTTGAATGACGCCTTCACTATTCTTTTTAGTAGACTAGTGATTTTCGATTACAAAATTATTTGTATCAAGTCCCATTGCTGAAATAATCAGTTTAATATTGTTGTTAATGATAGAAGTAGAAATTTGAACACTTATATTTTCGGATATGTTATAATTACCATCACTTTCCACGCTATTATTATTATTATTATCATCGGGGAATTGAACTGGGTCCGACAGTGACAACAAATAGTAATTATTCGCGATATGTATCTTGACGCAAGAAGAAACAACAGTCCGTTAACTTAACACGTAATATATGTTTCTTTGTCTTATAATTATATACAAAACCAAAAAGAAAATTACATTAACAAGTACAATGATAAAGGCACTAAGATAAAGCTAATGTATTTCATCATGAAGCATATAGCAGAAATATTTGAAAAAATTATGATTCGCGTCAACGAAATAAATACACTGCTCTATATTCGGCAAAGATTCGAGAGCAGTTCTCACACCCGCAGAAATGCATTTTAACGGTCCAATTATAATAATTTATAAATGTAAAATTAAAAATGCCGGTACCAGTATTACAAAATACGCTTAATACTTTTTTTATTTTAACTGCAAGTTCGGTCACGCATAATAGCCTGTTATAAAGGCGGATCTGGGAATAAGGATGTGTAATTCATCATTAATCTTCGACTGAACAGTGTCAACATTGAACCAAATGGTACTCGTTCAAATTATTTTTCATTTGATTGTTGCACATTTACTCTGTAATGCTTCATTTCTTATGTAGATTGAATTGAATGTTTAATAATAATAATAATAATAATAATAAGTCTCAACCAACCCAATAGCTAACGAGCACAACGCTTTCCTATAGTAATAATGAAAATGATAAAAGCATTTATGTATTAGCTTTTGACCCGACAGGAATGGCATAGATTATTCACACCAACAAACCAAAGTAAACAAAAAATATACGGACCACACAGGGTGACCTACGTCATCATCCATATTCCGTCAGACGATAATTTAAAATACCCGCAACCGTGGCATATATTATGTGAATCAGTGTGCCAATAATTTCAAAAATTTGATTAAAATTATGCAGTTGAGAAATTTTAAAAGAACTATTTAAATAAATGTCATAGACGCAACATTATTTGCAATTTCCAGAAAAATATTAATTAGGCTATGTACATATTGTGACCTAAAGCTTGTATGCTGAACTGAAATTTGCTCATTCAATATGGTTTCAATATTGCACTGCGATATTTTTCGATCTTTAAAAGACATTCGATACTGTCTTGAAACATACGATAATGGAACAACTACACAACTGGAACATTCGAGGATGTATAACTATATTAATTAACAGTTTCTCGAATCATTGAAATTTTGTGGTAAACATTGGTAATATAATATCTAACAACCCGTAAACATTGGTAATATAATATCTAACAACCCAAGTCTTGTAAATGGAGTCCCTCAATGTTCATAGCACCCTCGAATTAGTAATATATATAATCAATTACATATTTAGTAATTCAGATAACCGGCAGTGATTTTATTTCGATAACGTTACTAAAAAAAGATTAAACCATAAAGGCTGCAATAGTTTTTCCTAACTGTTCGCAATTTTTTCAAGGCATGCCTACTGTACATCCTTTTCCATAATCCAAACGAGAAGATGTATATATTTCATCAATAATTAATGAGACAATTTTATCACCAGGAGATAAATTTTGTTATCTCAGATAATGCGGCGTGTTATATCTTCACACGGAGAAACATTAGCAAACAGACTATTTTACGTTACCCTCAATGATTCAAGGTCTATTATGAAAATTTGCTCAGCGGGGAGTCCCCTAAGGTAGTATTCTTGGTCCCTTTCTGTTTACTTTGTTTTTATCTGATTTCCCAAACCTACCTGATATTCAGACTGCTCTTTATGCAGACGATACAGCTCTTTTCTGTACTTCTTATATACCTAAAGCAATTACTAATAAATTACAGTCAGGAATAAATTGTGTCTTGCGTTATTATAAAAAATGGCAAATTGATATTAATTGTGATAAAACGGAGGCTATATTTTTCACCGGCAAACTTAAAGTCAACTCTACCATTGTGAGCTGGTCAAACATGTTCGATACCTCGGGATAGTCTTGGATAACAGACTAAATTTTTCTGAACATGTCAGTCATACTACCGTGACTAATCAACAGAAAATCATTTCTTAATGTAAATAATAAATTAATTCTGTATAAAACACTTATACGTCCCATAATGACGTACTGTTGTCCAGCTTGAAGTTTTATTTCAAATACAAACTTTAACAAGTTGCAAGTATTTCAAAATAGGTGTCTCAGATGTGTGCTAAATATCCCCGGATACCACAAAATCGTTGACATGCATGCTACCTTATGCCTTATATTAAGGACCATATTTTAAATTTAACGCGTAAGTTCTGCGATGACTAGACCACGATAATAGTTTAATTTCTACCATTGGTAATTACGATTAACTCCAATTTATGTATAGTAAATATAAACATAGCAGGCTCAAACATAACCTGTTGTAACGTTATATGGCGCCTATTTTTACGAATTAATATTCCTTATTTATTTAATGTCTAACGTGTTTTTTCTTTTGTTTTATTATTACTATCTTAACTTTTTGTTTTTTGCTGTACAGTTCTTTTTTCAATTATTTTTGCTGTCATTATAAGTATAAGTATAATTACTTGTTTTATTTATTACGGGTCTTTGTATTATTATTTCTGATGTACAGCGAGCCATCCTGGGCGTTACGTAATTATTATTTAAAATTTTTGGTTTATGTATACTCACTGTGAATTATGCTGAAATATACGTTGTTGTTGTTGTTAAATGAAGAAGATAAATATTTAATATATGCGGTGAAATAAAGAAATTTCGCAATTATAGGAAGTTGATGATTGGGTATATAATAAAAACGACATAATAATTTTGTTTAAATATCTATTCCTATTTTGAAGTGTTAATAGGTATTCCTTTTAAAACCATTTTTATTGGTTTTCTATGTTTAGGGGTATGCGTGTAATGCTCTATTCCCATTTTAGCCAAATTATTCATTACATTGTGATAATCTTCAATACTATCAGTATATAAGACGTACGAATTACCATTAGTTTTAAGTTTTACGTTATAGATTTTTATGAATTTTATTAACAAATGTATTGTGGCTTTCATTCAATGTGCCCCGAAGTATTATGGGAGGTATAGTAATTCTACGATTTAGGTTACTAATATTATTTTTATTATTATTATTACTACTATTATTACTAATATGATTACTATTAAATACTACCTTAGAACTGCAATTACCGGTGGATGTCCTGCTGTGCATAACCGCATTAATTTCTTCTGTTAACTGTGTTACGTCGGTACGATATTCAATTCCATCGTTATTTATATTGTGTGCTTGTTGAAATGGTGCATATCGATTACTGGTTTCGATAATCATATCATTTTCTCTTTTTTTCTTTTTTCGAGAACTACCTCCTTTCTTTTTTCCTAGTTGCCATCCATTCTTATCAGAATCATCGTCAGAATCACCAACAGACTCGAAAGCCGACGTTAGGCTTGGACGAATAGCCATATTATTAAATTTCGTTGGAGTGGTAGAAGGGGTCTCTACCGTCACCATCACCTCCTGTAGTTGTGAAGCAGCTTGTTCTTCGCACTATTTTATCCCACCACGATCGCTCGGTGGGGTATGATACATATTATAAAACTATTAAAATACGAACGCCTAAAACACGATATTCGATCAAAGAAAAAACACACTATTTTTTCTTGTCGCTGGGAATGAGGGAAATTTCATAAATTCACAAGTGGGTGGGCAAGAGTGAAAGACGTGGAATATCAAAAATATAATGCAACTATGCGCTACAATCTGCACGGCAACGATGTTCGAATCATGCGGCTCCTCTGATTGGTCGAATAACGTTTACTATCCGAGAGAAAGATTGAATTTGAAATATAGCGAAAATAAATGCGCTAATCTGTATCAAATGTTTAAAAACTTTAAAGCTTCTTATTACGACAAACACGAATACGAGATGAATCCTATAGTTGACTACAGTACGTATGTATCAAAGTATCCGGTAATTCCTATCGATTGCTCGTATCAACGGAACGTTATAAAAGAATCGATATATGTTGTGAATACCAGCAAGGGATCAAATTAGATCGTCCGTATGAAGTTGCTTTAAAAAGTTTTGTAACGTACAATAGCATTCCAAATATTTCGGAAAATTGTAAGAATAACGAGTAGTAGATATGCGGCATACGTTCTGGGACAAAGGAATTTTATAGACATATATGTGGATATATAGACTGTTGGTTGATGGGTTTTTGGTCAGGTGGGGAGGGGCAGGGTGAAGGGTAATAGTGGAATGTTGGTTTGTGGGCGGAGCTATGTGTGTGTGTGTGGTGATAGACACGTGCACACATACACACACACACACATACACGCATGTATGTATATACACACATATATATAGATACATAGACAGTTGGTTGATGGGGTTGTTGTGATGGGTTTTCTTTGGCATCTAGTTCTTACTCTGTTTAAGTAATGTGTACACGCACGTACACACACACATATGCACATACACACATATATGTACATACATAGGCCGATGGACGTATGCACATACACATATATATGTACATACATAGGCTGATGGGGTTGTTGTGACGGGTTTTCATTGACCAGTAGAGTGTAATTAGTTTTTCTTTTTCTTTCTTATTATTTCTTTCTTACTCTGTTTAAGTAATGCGTACACGTACACACACACACACACACGTATGCACATACACATATATATGTACATGCATAGGCAGTCGCTTGATGAGGTTGTTGTGGCAGGTTTTCGTCGTCTGAGCAGAGTGTAATTAGTTTTTCGATCTTATTATTTCTTTCATACTCTCTTTAAGTCAAGCACACACACACACACACACACACATATGCACATACACATATATATGCACACACATAGGCTGATGGGGTTGTTGTGACAGGTTTTCGTTCTTATTATTTCTTTCATACTCTCTTTAAGTCAAGCACACACACACATGCATTCACACACGCTGATGTGCGTATGTGTATTCATTTGCATTATTTCGCATAGATGAGTATTCTCACGTGTGATGTACAAATTAAAAATATGATGATTACAAATTTTATCAAAAGATAGCGCTAACATAGATAATCTATATTTCTATGAATGTAATTTATATAATATTAATTTATTTATCACTTTTTAAATTGAATATTCGTTTAATTTAGTTTTAGTATTGGTTAATTTGAATGGGAGTGTTGTTTATTGTTGTGATAAAATATGTCTGAGATATTGCATCCAGGTTTTTTTTTTGTTGATGTTGAAAGTTTTAAAGATGTCGATAATATATTTATAGTAAAAGAAATAGCAATTCTAAATAGTGAAGATAATTTTTTTCAACATAATGCATTTTTTCAACCAAATTCAATGGAAATTGTGGACGAATCCCAAAATGAGGGGATTATACACCATGATGTATGTGGTAAATATTTGCAATACAAAGAGTTATTTACACTGCTTACACATATAGTTAACCATTCAGATCCATCATTTTTTATGGTAAAAGATTTAGAAACTGTTCATTGTTTAAGACAATTATTTGAAACATTATCAAATTTAAATAATAGAGTTTATATAATAAATATGAATAAATTTTTTGGAATGCCATCTTTATCAATATTATGCAATCGTTATCAAGCATTATTAAAAAATATTCATTGTTTTTTCCATTTTAGACGAGATAGTAAATGTGTACTACATAATGTATACTTGATGGATAAATGGTATGATATTAATGTCACGCCTATAGAAGCAATAATCAATCCTAAACAAACATTACAAAATGTATCCCCCATATTGCTCACAAATGCATATTCTAAGCAAATAAGTAATCTTTTTATTCATTTACCACCGCATTTAGCCATACAAGCAAATATTTTAGATTTATTGCCGTGTAGAGAACATTTCCCTCTGTCAAATACAATGAGGAAAGACTGTTCAAAGTGTTTCAGTGATAAATTATTTTTGAATGAATTACTTAAGAGACGTAAATGAAAAATATGCGTAATTAATTTATTTATTTCGTTTGACTATCAGTTTCTGTTGTATAATAGTTAGTTCGTGTTTGTCGTGTTCGTTTTTTAATTATGGATGATAGATTAGTTAATGATGAACCAATACCATTAGCGGAAAAAACATACAATCTAGGCGTGCAGTATATTGTTACTGTGGGACTTAATGCAAAAGATAATTTTATTCCATTTGTATCGATATGTTCATCACGTAATGATCATATTATGTTTGATTATTATTCATTTTTAACTTTATATGAAACTATAATAAAACCGAAAGATACACTCTCAAAACAAAAATATGAAAATGATTCCGTAGTAGTCGATTTAATTTCGTGCGAATGTGATTTTACTTCATCAATGAAAATCATAATTTCAACTAAAAGTCCATCTCCGCGATATTTTATATTAAGCTCGAAAGAAACATTATGTTTCAAACGGAATTGTGAAGAAATTTTACGATATTTGAAAATATTACACAATCATGGATATCAACAGATGGCTATCGCGATATTACATAAATTATATTCTGTTTGTTATCAGAAGTATATAAAATCTCATAATAAACCTGGGAAATTACTTATTCGTGAAGACATCATCGAATGGATATCGAAGTTGTTTAAAAAGAAACATATAAACTATAAACGAATGGAAAAATCATTACTTTGTCACCAGATAATGACGACTGATTATTGTTTAATTAAACTAATAGATTATTTATCTGCAAATCAATTACCATTGTCACCATTTTACTGAATGTAAGTTTTGAAATTTTTTTCATTGTGTTATAATTTTCTAAATAAATATTTTATATTAAAACGAGTAATTATCTGTTATTATATATTTTAGATTGAGTATAAAAACGCGTAAATCACGATTACTTGATTTAGTTCATTTTATTTGTTATTAATTATAACTTGTGCATTTTCTGTGTTTAAAATGAGCATTCAGTGTGATAATAAAAATTTTATTCCGCATATCAATGTTAAATCAATAAATGGTGTTTATTCGAATATTAGTAAACCCGAAGCTATAGCTGAAAAAACATATTTTTTCGAATGGGATTATTCAGTAATGGTTGGAATGAATATTAATGCTCAGGTTGAACCATTTGTTTGGATAAGAAAAGGTGTGGTAGATATTTATTTATCATATTCGCAGTTTCTTTCAGCGGAGAGTTCAGTTTTTAGACAGATAAAAGATACTGCTAATTTATCACAAATGAAAAAAATTAATTATTCTAATCAACAAATTGAAATACACGTTGGTTGTGATTCTTCTCGACAAGAACGATCATTGTTAAATTTAAAATGCATTTCCACAGGCAAAGAAATTTCTTTTAATTCTATTTGTTACGTACGGGATTTAGTTAATAATTCAACTGAAATGGCGCATTATTTAATTGATTTGAGAATTTATCAACAACGGGCCGTAGAAATAATTTTACGTAAACTATTTTGGGTCATACGGAAAAGTTATAAAAACAAACCTTCACTTAGTTGTTCAATAGAACAATGGGTGCATGCTAAAGCGGTAAATCCATCATCACAAATTTTGTTTTCTGTTGAAAAGTCATTATTATACAGACAAATTATAACTAATCGATTCTGTATCAATTATTTAGCCGATCATATTATTAATGATCGTATTCCATTTATTATCGATGCAGGAAGCAATTATGACGCAATGAGTTTGTATGAACAATTGCTACATGATGTTCATTTAACAGAAAATAATATTGCTAATATCCCACCAGCTAATAGTTGTAATTGGTGTTCGAGTGAAAATGAATTAGAAGAAGATGAACTTGAAGAAATTAGCAAAGATCAAATTAGTTCCAGTAGTAGTAGCAATAATGAAATCGATTTATAAATAAATAACTTTGATATGATTAAAATAATCAATTTTATTATTTATTCTATATGTTCAATATATTTTTTTTCATCAACGAATCTTTGGTAAATTATTTATAGTTACAGCATTCATTACAATAATATACACGATTTATTTGTAGAGTATAATTTTAAATAAATTTTCATTTTTTTAATCAAATCATACGTTTGAACTCTTATATTTTTTAATTACATCTTGATTAATAGCGCGTGCGATATTTTTTGATTGTAAGTCGCTTACAATGATTTGAATTTTCTCGAATTTGCTATTCAAATTAAATATTTAAGGAAAGAAAAAATTACGATTTTAAATATTATCTCAAGATATGCAATGGCGTTCTGTTATGTTAGAAACGTAAATCAAATATCACGATTTATCACGAGATAGCGCTGACATACATAACCTCCTTATCTATTTACATGGTTCAGGCTGATTTCTTTCTCAGTCTATATAATGAACAATATCTCTCACAGGCATATATTTGATGAATATACTATTTATCCTAATTGGGGTTAGTTTAGAAGTTGATGAAGTGTAATTAACTTTTCTCGGAAAGTAAACCCATTAGCGATCTACCTCATTATTCCATATATATATATATATATACACTACTTTCAGAAACAATTAAGACATCGTAAAATATTATATATATATTAGGGTTAGTTTAATGGATTTTGAATTTTAATTAATTTTTGGAAAAAGCAATCGATCACATTATATCGCATATACTCTACTTTCACAAGCAATTTAAACAACATTAAATATATATCCGCATGAATCAGGCTATAAAATAGATCACTTTACGTTCAAAATATTATTCATAATCAATAAATAAGTTCATTGTGATTTCACTTCGCGTTCACGATTTTATTTACTACGTTCATTTCATTTAGAAGACTGCGCTAACTTTCTATCAAGTAAGTACTTATTTTATATATCTTTATTTCGCATAATTGATGCCATTTAAAATAATAATTTCAATTAATATTAAGTTTGAATCTCATATTATTAGCATATATTAATATTACGTGATTGATAATATTATTTAAATTTTTACACGAAAAAAATAATAATAAGTTTGAATTTCATTTTATTAGCATATATTAATATTTACACGATTTGTTGATATAATTTGAACTTTTACGCAAATATTGTTTTTCAAAAATATTTTTTGTTTCATTAAAAAATATTTAATATTATGTTTGACGATATTAATTATATTTTCACGCAAATATTTTGTTTCGTATAATTGATTCAATTTAAAATGATAATTACGATGAAAATATATTAAATATTATAAATGAAACGATGTATTAGTGAAAAAATATAATATTTACGCAATTTAATATCGACGTTTTTTAATCGCCCATTCATACTCTAAAACTTTAAAAGAAATTTTGAATCTCATATTATTAGCATATATTAATATTTACGTAATTGATGATATTATTTCAATTTTTACAAAAAAAAAAAAAAAAAAAAAAGTTTGAATTTCATATTATTATTAGCATATATTCATATTTACACGATTTGGTGATATAATTTGAACTTTTACACAAATATTGTTTTTTAAAAAATATTTTATGTTTCATTAAAAAATATTTAATATTATGTTTGACGATATTAATTATATTTTCACGCAAATATTTTGTTTCGTATAATTGATTCAATTTAAAATGATAATTACGATGAAAATATATTAAATATTATAAATGAAACGATGTATTAGTGAAAAATATAATATTTACGCAATTTAATATCAACGTTTTTTAATCACCCATTCATACTCTAAAACTTTTAAAGAAATTATATTTTCTTATTAACTTCATTCAAATATGAAGTGTTCGTGATATGTAGGTGAGTGAATGTATTTATTTCTACCTGCGTGAAATCATATTATGTATTCTTTGTTTCAATCAAATTACTGATGAAATAAAATTTATTTAACCATAGATATGTCGGCTGAACAAGGTACTTCGAAATCATTTTCCGGTCAAACATCGAAATCGGCTGAACAAGGTATTTCGAAATCATTTTCCGGTCAAACATCGAAATGGAAATTTGAATTAAGCCCTTCATCAAAAATTAATATCGATCAATTAGAAATTGTGGTAAAGATGAATTTTTCCGGAGTAAATGTGAAGGAAAAATACGAAAACTGGTTAGTGATCCAATTACCGTACAGGATCGCGAAAAAAACAATCATGGAAAGAATGAATTTGTTTAAAGAAAATTTCATATTAAAATGGATTGATCCAGAACACAGCGCTGAGACAGAAGAAATAAAATCTGAATATAACGCGATTCTTAATATGTTAAAGTAAGATACTTCTATATATACATATATATTTGTGAAAGGAATGCTAACCTTTTTCTTACGCAAAAAAAAAAAATTAGTTTAGTATAATTAGGTTAAATGGATATGTAAATTAAATTATACTACTCTTTTACTCGCGATGTAAGTGATGGGAAATTCATCTAATGTAATAAATAATTTTTTCATTTATTTAAAAATTTATCAGATGAAATAAATTAATTTTAATACTTGCGGAAATATGTAAATTAAATTATACTACTCTTTTACTCGCGATATAAGTGATGGGAAATTCATCTAATGTAATAAATTTTTTCATTTATTTAAAAATTTATCGGATGAAATAAATTAATTTTAATACTTGTGGAATTATTTTTTATTATTTTATTTATTTTCTGTTCTAGACGAAAAAAAGAATACAAAAGCGTAATAATTAGATGTGCTAGACATAGTCTGTGTGAGCATGATGAATATTATTGTCTTTGTTATATTTGTAGTCACGCTCAATGTTTACACCAGATTTGTTTGCATGGAAAGCTTTTTATAAACTGTAAACTGTGTCTGGTGGTTTTCAATGGTTAGATAAAAAACGAAATTGACGCGTTAAATATAGCAGAAGTAAATGATGATTCTTCGATAGGTTATTTTTTAGAAGTCGATTTAGAGTATCCATCTCACCTTCACGAATTACATAATGACTTAGTAATATAAAAAAAATTAATAGCCGATTTAAAAGATAAATCAAATTATATTTTACATTATCAAAATTTAAAACAAGCTCTAAATCTTGGTCTACATTTAAAAAAAAATTCATAGGTGTATTCGATTTAACCAATCTCCATGATTAAAAGAATATATAGATCTTAACACTAATTTACGCAAACAAGCTAAAAATGAATTTGAAAAAGATTTTTTTAAATTATTAAACAATAGCATTTTCGGTAAACCGTTAGAAAATGTACGCAAACAAAGAAACATAAAATTGATTGCGGATGAAACCAAATTTTCTCGTTTAGTTTCAAAATCAGTTTTTAAAGACCGAACAATATTTTCCGAAAATCCTTTTTTAGTCGCTGTTCATTTAAGAAAAACAACTATTTATTTTAACAAACCATTATATTTAGGTTTGGGTATATTAGATATAAGTAAAACAATAATGTACGATTTTCATTATAATACTATGTTACATCATTATAGTACTCGTAATCTTAACTTAATCTATATGGATACTGATAGTTTTATTTATAATATACGTACACGTGATTTTTATGATGATTTAAATCGCCATTTACTTCATTTTGATACATCTGATTATGATCCGAATCATAAATGTTTTAACTTAATAAATAAAAAGGTGCTGGGTAAATTTAAGGACGAAACAAATGGATTACCAATTACTCACTTTGTTGGATTACGAAGTAAAATGTATTCATTTAAAATTTTTAATTTAGACACACCGATTAAAAAATGTAAAGGCATTTCAAAAGCTGTTATTAAATCGGAAATATCGTTTGAGAATTATGTATCTTGTTTAGAAAATTACTCGGTACCGTTAAGTTTTTATTATAGATCGTTCACTAATATACGTAGTTTTAAGCATAAAATGTATAACGTTAAGCAAACGAAATTAGCGTTAAGTTGTAATGATGATAAACGTTATATTTTACCAGATAATATTCACACACTCGCACACGGTCATATTTGGATAACTTCTCACAATCTGAAATTGCGAGATGTACTAAAAGAGCTTCTTTCACATAAATTAATATTTAAGAATTACGATGAATAGTTTAATATTATGTTTAAGAATTGCGATGAATAATTTAATATCGTGTTTAAAAAATTTTTATGAAAATAAATAATAAAAACTTCACAAAAATAAAATTTTATTTATTCATTACTCGATAATTCGTTTTACAATATCATTATTTGGGTTGTAAGCAAAATTTGCGTCGTGAAATAATAAAACATAACAGCTTGTATTTGCTTTTATATTAGTTTCAGTTTTAAATTCTAATCTGATGTCTACAGGACAATTACTAGCGGTATTTTCATTTTGATAAGAACAATCTATCACAAATAATGGATAATCATTGATAAATTCTTCTACATTCCAAATAGGTGCGCATTCTTGATCTCCATAATATAAACTGCGAAATCTGCTATACATTAAATATAACAACATAACTTTTTTCTTTTTAAAATTTAAATTCAAAGGTTCATAAGGATAATAAATTGAATTTAGATATAGTTTCAAATCAGTAATGCTGCAATGATCGAATTTACTACAGTTTTTATTTAACTGATTTTTTTTATTTTCTGAAAAGAAAACGACTGCGCATCGTGGTCTATTTACATTTGAGGATGTTTTTAAAAGCCAACTATGATGAGTGCTTTGCGCTAAATCAGGATATTCGTGAAGTTCCCATCTTCTGAATCGTACTGGTAACATTTTTGAACTTTTTATATAATTTAAAAGACTTATACGTGCAACATCACTTACACGAATGAAAGGGGCATACCAAGCTACATTTTCTAATGTAACAATCACATCGCTCGTATTTAATGAGGAAGAGTACAACGCGTTAATATCTTGAGTTCCACGTAATAGTACAAGTTCATGTCTTACTTGAATCGCGATTTTTTTAAAATCTTCGCAAACGCCTAAAATAAATTTTAATGGGATCGCGAATGAAAAATACTTTTTATCTGGTTCACTAGTAGAGTCGAATAAAGATTTTTTATTAGCTTCCATATTAGGATTTAAAAATGATGTGGAATACGCATTTTCTTCATTTTTGCCACGCATAGAAAGACAAGCTTTAATTAATGAAGTGATGCCGGGATTACGACTTCTGTCTATTTCAATTCCATTCATTTCATATCGGATTTCTGAGAAGAGAAATAACGGTCCTCCAAAAACAAAATCGCAACTTTTTTTTACATATCCTTCCAATATTAAACAACTTTCTGATATTAATACATGCGAATCTTTATGATAAATCGGAATTCTTATTTCATCATTTGGGTTGAAATTAGCTGTATGAGGTTTGTGTAAATGATATTCTACAGATGATAATCCATCATCTTCTACTATATCCGATTGAGATAACTGTAATATGCTGCTATCCATCATATTTATTCGTTACAATAAAATATAACCTAATTGTTTTAATATTTGTTTATTAGATTTATTTAGTCTTTTAAAATAACCAACTTTCACTTTAGATACAATATCATTTTTACTAATACGATCTCTATTTATACTTTTTCTAAGGCTACTTTGATTGTATTTAATAATCATTATGAATCTTCTTTCAAATGAATAGTAACAGTTAACACTTCTTGTTTAAAATCGATTGGATTACTATTCTGATCTTCGATAGTTACCGTTATATTACTAATACACTTCACTAAAACTGGTAAATATATAATATTCTGCGGTCGTTCGATAATTTTATATCCACTTGGAACGCTTAGAGGAAACGAATGAAGAATATGCGCCTCAGCTCCATTTTTATAGGTATTCGATATTAAATTACACGTTAAATTAATCACATCGATATTAGAAATTTGAACTGTCAACTGTGAAATATGTTCTTGACCGCCTTTTAATACGCCCGTTGTAGGAGTAAATCCTAATAAATCACCAACACTATTAGGTGAATTAAAATTTATATGTTTACTGCATGAAATTCGCGTGCGAAGAGTTTTATGATCTGCTTTCAATGAAAGAGTGGGATCAAGTTTTTGTTTCAAATATTCTTCTAAATCTGCTACTTCGTAATTACCCGGTTCAATTTTTATTTCTAGCGGAGTAGCATAAGAATTATCATCAGCTTCGTAATACTTTAATTTATTACAATTATCAGTTATATTGAAAATCGAATTATATGTCGTAAAAGAAACTAGACCAACGCTGTGTGATTTTTCAGAATGTAAGCTTATTGGTGGAAAAATATCTTGTGATAATATATTACCCCCTTTACCAGTAAGTTGAAATAAATAGGATTTGCTCGTCATGGTAAACAATGTGATAAAAATCTCAAACAAAGTTCACCACAATTAACTTGATTAAATTGTTGATAAGCAGTTCTATTATAATAAATATTTGTAGAATCCTGTTGAAAATATTTTATTAATTCTTTCGGAGGGAGTAAATTACCAAAACTATCAAAGTAGTAAATTGAACAATCGCGCTTTATATAGGCCACCCAATGTGAACCAGTTCCTGTATGATCATCCAGATTAACAATTGCACGTTCATATTTATTTGTTTTTGAAGGTAATGTGTCTCTATCAAAAACTCCTCTAAATTGAGGAATATTTAACTGTTTCGCGTATTTATATAAATCATATCCGGATAACGGTCGATTGACTGGTATTTTTAATTTTTCAAATATCTGACTTTTTTTTTTTTTTGTTCGTTTGTTTTTTCGAGGATTGAGAATTTATAAACAAACCCAGTCCATTTTTATATGGTCGTAAGTAAAGACCTTTACCAATTCGTTGATTAATTCCCGCCCCATTTTTAAAACTTTGTCTAGCTTCATTTACATTTTTAACAGCTGTCGCTATTGCTGATGATGTTGATCCGAGCGCGCCTAATAGGGACAAACCAGTCAATATTGGGACTAAAGGTAAAACTCCACCTGTTTTATTCACAGCTATTACTCGAAATCTTGTTTTCTTTTGCGGTTTTATATGTTTAATAGCTGCTAACATTTTCCTAATTTTACCGCGAATTGATTTTTCACCAGCTCCAGCTTTACGAGCTGTTTGCAGTATTTGCCTAAAAGTTGTATTTCCCCTTCGGCTAACACCCGCACCTAATTTTCTTTTCATTATCATTGCTCCCGTAGTTAATATCGCAGCCGCTCGTTCATTTATCGATGAATCTTTAGCTAAAATACGTTTTTTTGCAGCAGTTTCAAGTATATAATCAGCTTTTCTTCGATTATTTTTATCGTGAAATTGATTATAAGCTATATCGTGTTGTTTACAAGCGTGATCTAAAGGATTAATACCTTGTTCACCTCTGCTTATCCTATCTTCTAATTTAGTACCTGGTCCACAAAACTGATATCCAGGTATGTGAAGTTCTATTGGTAGTTTATCAATTAATTTATTCACTAAATTACCACCTGCACGCTGACAATTGTTAACTCGTTCAATAAACTTTTTCATATTAATCAACACACACACACACACAGACATATATATATATATTTATACATTACTTTGAAATAAGTTGATTCTTATTTATATACGATTATATGAAGTCATGAAAATTATCGAACAAAAACCTACTTTACCAATCGAAGATGATGTCTTATCAACTTTATTAGCGAGTGAAAATAATAAATTTCTTAAACATGGTCCTTTATTTCCGTCACATGTTCGTGCTTTAATTGTTGGACCGAGCGGGAGTGGTAAAACAAACGCGATGATTAGTTTATTATTACACAGAAATGGTTTAAAATTTAATAATGTCTATATCTTTGCCACATCTCTTTTCCAACCTAAATATAAGCTATTAGATCAAATTTTTAGTCCTCTCGCACCGGATATTGGATATTATGCTTATTCCGATGAAAAAGACATCCCTCTTCCTAATAATGTAATAACCGATTCAGTGTTTATTTTTGATGATATTTCTTGCAATAGCAACGAAACGGGTAATATAATAAGAGATTATTTCGCAACAAGCAGACATAGAAATGTTGACTGTTTTTATTTATGTCAAACGTATGTTAAAATACCAAAACACATGATTCGGGATAATTCTAATTTTATTCTTGTGTTTCCTCAAGATGATGTGAATTTACGACATATATACGACGAACATGCTTCGGACGCGTGTTCATACTTATCATTTAAAGATATTTCACGTAAATGTTGGAATGATAATTCGCATAATTTTTTAGTAATTTCGAAAGAAAATGGTATAAATAGCGGTCGATTTAGAAAAGGAATTGATAAATTCATTGTTTTTGAATGATTTTAAAAATGAATGATAAAATAAATCGTGAAATTGCTGTAAAACAAACATTGACTAAACTCAGAGAAGACATTAAACAAAAACAAAAGGAACTTGTTGAAGCGAAATTTATGCAGGATCGTGAAAATTCTCTCTTATTTAATCCTATTTTAGAACCATTGCGAGAGATTGAATCAGTTATAAAGAAAAAAAATATTAAAGAAAAAAACAATGATGATGATGATCAAGCGCATACGCGAGTTGATGAAATAAAAAAAGAAGAAAAAACTGTTGATTTAAATGAGAATAACACGTTTTCAGATGAAATTTATGGAATTCGATATAATTCTAAAACAGGAAACTACCAATTAGGAAATACTCCAATCACATGGAATGAAAATAATCGAACATTATTTCTTCATTCGCCTACTTGGAGTGAAGGAGAAATAGAAGTTAGCCCTGGTTTATTAAAATTATTAACGGTGAAAAGAGTTAAAAAAGATGAATATACGGCGGATGATTTAAAAATGTACAAAAAATTACTAACTGCTACAGGTGCTCATTTAAGAAGCAATTTAAGATTAAAGTCTAGCGATTCGCATAAATATCACACTGTAATAAAACCGATGTTTACTAAAACTGGAAAAGGAAGTTTTATGCGAGTACTAAAGAACAAAAGTATAAATTATGAATATTGGAATGATCCGAACGAATTAGTAGAAAGGCTAGCTCTTTTACACGCTTCTAAATCAGCGGGTAATAATAGTGTAAATAACGAAATTTTAGCGATTGAAGAAGAATTAATAGAAAACGGATATATAGCAAAACCGAATGATGCCGCTACATACTGATAAAATATCATTAATTGAAGAATTGTATAAACCTGCTAGAGTACATTATTTGCGTTGTCCAGTAAAATTGTACGGTATTGATGACTTATGGCAGGCTGATTTAATTGATATGATTAAATATGCACATTTCAATCGAGGTTATAGATACATTTTAGTAGTGATAGATTGTTTCAGTAAATTTGCGTGGTGCAAACCGATAAAAAATAAAAATGCAATAGAAATGAAACGAGCTGTAGAATTAATTTTTAAACGCGCCATTAATGATGGTCATCGTATCCCCACCCATTTACAAACTGATGATGGTAAAGAATTTTTTAATAAAAATATGAAAATATTAATGAAAAAGTATAATGTAAATCATTACAGTACTTACTCTTCGTTAAAAGCGAGTATTGTGGAAAGATTAAATCGAACTTTAAAAACAAAATTGTGGAAACAATTTGGTATTTACGGCAAATTTAAATGGGTAGGAAACGGTGGTGTATTAAATAAAGTTGAAAAAGAATACAATTCATCAGTTCATCATTCCACACATTTTCGTCCAGTTGATGTTACGAAACAAGTAGAAAATCTTGTAGCTCAAAATTTAGCTAAGGAGAAGTGGAAAGTTAATGTAAATTTAAAAAAAAAAAAACATATATATAAAGAAAATGATACAGTTAGAATCAGTAAAGTTAAAACAGTTTTTGACAAAGGATATACCGCTAATTGGAGTAGTGAAGTTTTTCTAATACATAAGGTTCATTTAACAAATCCCATCACTTACTCGTTAAAAGATCAGAAAGGTAATATCATTAAAGGCACTTTCTATCGCGAAGAAATATCACCTACTTCATTTCCAAACTTTTTTTTAATAGAACGTGTTTTGCGAAATAAAGGTGACAAAGTATTTGTAAAGTGGTTAGGATTTCCACCATCAGAAAATAGTTGGGTCTTAAAAAAAGATGTCACTACATAAAGATGGATCATTTATTCGAAATGAAACTAGTAGTAAAATTCATTCGTATAACTGCGTGAAAAATATTCTTTATTTAGATACTGATGGTGCATTTAATTTAAACGCGAAACGAATTAAAAATCTCAATACAGAAGAAGAAATTCCCAAAAATAAATCGGATGTGATATCTTTATTTCACTGCGAAAAATATATAAAGCGATATATTACTTCAGATGAATTTAAACAATTTTTATTATTTCATCTTTGGAAATATATTTCATTTGAAGAATCGTTAACTAATATGACGAGAAAACGTGTAGCTAATGCAGCTTCAGCAATTGATGATAATGACTGTATTATAAAATTGCAACTAGATACTGCGATGATTTATTTACAGCAGTTACTTGAAAAAGCATCTACTCAATTGAACAAAGATATTGAGTCTTCGGTTAATTCATTAAAAACTGTTATGATGCAAAAATTAAATAAACTTCAAAACGAATTTGAACAGCATTTAAATGAACTTACATTCTTCAAAATGAAAAATGAGGATAATATCAAACAAATATTTGATTTGAATAGCAAATTCGAGAAAATTCAAATCATTGTAAGCGACTTGCAATCAAAAAATATCCAACACGCTATTAATCAAGATGTAATTAAAAAAATATTGGATCTGAATCGTTAACTATATGTGTAAGCAGTGTAAATAACTCTTTGTAAATTTATTTAAAATTATATTCTACAAATAAATCGTGTATATTATTGTAATTAATGCTTTAAAGTGTAACATTAATGTCCTACCATTTATCCATTAAGTATACATTGTGTAGTTCACATTTATTATCTCGTAAAAAATGGAAAAAAAAAAAAAAAAACAAGGAATATTTTTAATAATGCTTGATAACGATTTCCGTAAGATAAATAGTATATTGGTCAAATATGTGTGTGTGAGAGATATCGTTCGTTGTATCATCTAGGAAAGAAATGAGGGGGAGAATGAAATCTGCTTGAACCATGTAAATAGATAAGGAGTTTATATATATATCAGCGCTATCTCGTGATAAATCATGATATTTTGATTTACGTTTCACACATAAGAGAGCGCCACTGCATATCTCGAGATAATATTTAAAATCGTGTGCGATAAAATTCAAATCGTTATTTTTTCCTTTCAATTCAGAAATAATGCAAATGAATACACATACGCGCATCGGCGTGTGTGAATGCATGTGTGTGCTTGACTTAAAGAGAGTATGAAAGAAATAAAAAGAACGAAAACCTGTCACAACAACCCCATCCGCCTATGTATGTGCATATATATGTGTATGTGCATACGTGTGTGTGTGTGTGTGTGTGTGTGTACGTGTACGCATTACTTAAACAGAGTAAGAAAGAAATAATAAGAAAGAAAAAGAAAAACTAATTACACTCTACTGGTCAATGAAAACCCGTCACATCAACCCCATCAGCCTATGTATGTACATATATATGTGTATGTGCATACGTCCATCGGCCTATGTATGTACATATATATGTGTATGTTCATATGTGTGTGTGTGTGTGTGTGCTTGACTTAAAGAGAGTATGAAAGAAATAATAAGATCGAAAAACTAATTACACTCTGCTCGGACGACGAAAACCTGCCACAACAACCTCATCAAGCAACTGCCTATGCATGTACATATATGTGTATGTGCATACGTGTGTGTGTGTGTGTGTGTGTGTATGTGTGCACGTGTCTATCACCACACACACACACATAGCTCCGCCCACAAACCAACATTCCACTATTACCCTTCACCCTGCCCCTCCCCACCTGACCAAAAACCCATCAACCAACAGTCTATATATCCACATATATGTCTATAAAATTCCTTTGTCCCAGAACGTATGCCGCATATCTACTACGAGTTAGTAGTCATTGAACTGGAAACTAACGAACATCGTAACATTACTATACCTACGGGTACGTACGAATTGAACGATATAATAGAATTTATTCAACAAAACGAAGAACTTAGGAACGCGAAATAGTCATTAGGTTAAATGGGAATATGTTAAAAATAAAATTATATTCGGAATGGATTATGGATTTCACAACTGCGAACTCGATAGGACGTGTAGTTGGTTTTAGTAAACATAAACTCATACCGGGACAAACACATTATTCAAACGACCGTATAGATATCTTTACTATAAATAACATTAAAATTAGATGTAATTTAATAAAATGTAATATAACTGACGTAAATTTAAACGATAAGATGTTGTACGAATTTCCGCTAAACGTTCAAGTTGGTGAAAAATTATCGAAAGACCTAATTATTTATCATTTTACCGCGTAAATACGGATGAAATAAATTACATATCCGTTAAGATAGTTGATCAAAATGAAAAATTGGTCGATTTTAGAGATATGAGCATAAGTATAATACTACTATTTAAGCCAGTATAACCATGTTTTCCAACGAGGGATTTTTAAAATTCGAAAATAAAGTATCATCGAATCTCGAATAAAAATAAAAAAACTATAGTAAACATTTATAACGGGTAATAAAAACGACTTTGATAACCGCTATTATCGAATACGAGCTAATACTGGTATAAATTGACTCCGTGTAAACATAAATTATTAAAATGGACGATTACGTAACCGTTGGAAAAAAAGTTAAAAGAGAAATACGAACAACTCCATACAGGAGAAATCAGGAAACAAATAAAATTCGAGAAGGAGTGCAAGAACATTGTTAAACCTCTAAGAGCGATACATACTCAACTAGCCAATACATTACGATCCATAATAACCCGAGATAAATTTATCGCTCCATTAGGGCAAAAACACACTTAGCGGTTTGACCGCCGCGTTTATCGAGTCGGTTTTAAATGCGTAAAACACATTCGTCGGTTTTCTAGCGTTTTTAAAGCGGTAACCGCCTGTCGGTTTCTTGGCGTTTTATATATTTACCAGGAAAAACGGAATATAAAATGAACGTATATAAAAGCAAAAACCGCTTTGAAAAACGCCGTGTTTGGTTTAATACATCTGAATGAATACAAACGAGAAACGCTTCTAATGTATAAAACGCCGCGTTTCACGCCAGACAATCACAAAACGCGTCGGTTTTAAAACCGACAGGCGGTTTCGTCGCTGTGTGTGTTTACACCATAAGAAACGTATTTATCTGAAACCGACTCGGTTTTACTTTCGGGAAACGCTTCGGTCGAAACCGCTTAATGTGTTTTAGCCCTTAGGGCGTTTTCACATTTAATAGCACGATACCGGCACGACATGAGCACGGCACCGGCAGCGACACGGCACGACATAAGGTAGTTTTCACATTTAACGACACCGATAAAATAGTAATTCAGTTTTGATAAATAAAAGAAATAGTAACAATACTCACTTGTCTTTTTCTTTTCCGCTTGAGATAATTGCTCATATCCATCCTCCAAATATCGAATTATTTCCTGCCAACTTTTTTCTCAAAGTATTTTATTTTTGTTATTTTCATTAGTTTTATCCCAAATACATGGTTTAGATTCTACTAATTCAATCAGTGTCACTATATCGTATTTAAAACCGGCCATTACTTAGCTTAAATGAAAGAATTCACACCAAACGACAATATAAAACCATTTATAAATAACAAAATGCGGCGACGACACGAGTGGAGTGACTGCTTCTCACCCGACACAGTACCGATATGTCGGCCAGTGTGAAACCATTCCCGTTTATTTATATGAGATTATCTGTCCACCGACATCGTTGTCGTTGTCGTGTCGGTGCCGTGTCGGCCAGTGTGAAAACGCCCTTAGCTGTTGGTTCGTTCGAAAAAAATGTAGAACCTCTTGAAATACCAAAAATATACGCAACAGCAGCGTCAGCTATAGAACCCTCTATCGAAATACCGCAGGAATTTGTACAAACATTAGGTCCGGTAGCCTCCAAATACATGAAAAACTATTTGTCGAAAAATGTAAAGACAGATTCCACTTTCGGTATACGTATCGAGGATGAGACTATGTACATGGGTAATTCATCGATAATTATAGAGAACGATAATATAAAGTTATTAAATACCGACTACTGGTACGAAGGTTCGCAAGGATTATGGGAGTTATTAACATTGGAAAAACCTAAAAATTACAACGAAAAAGACTTGGAAGTATATGAAGAATTTTTGTTAAAAACTAGTTCGTATAAACAAAAAAAATGACCCGAATAATCCGCGCTTGAAAAGTAGTATAGGACATAAATATAACGTCATAATTAAGCCGATTTTAATTAAACATAATATTTTAAAAAACTGTTGAAAATACTGGAGCAGGATTACAAAAAATCTATATAAATAACCCTGTAGAATACGTATACTGGAACAATATCGACGAATTGTGTTAGACAGATTGTGTATATTATATGGTGAAGTAAAAGCTGGTAATAATAACCCTTTAATAATTAAACATTTTACAAGAATTTAAAGAAGAGGATGGATTACAAACAAAAAAGACGAGAAAAAATCGTGCAAATGCTACCCGTAAAAAAAAAGGTAGCGGACTGATTAACGATATAATCGACAAATTACCTTTCGAGGCTCTTTTACCGGGCGGTTATCAATATGCCGGTCCTGGTACTAATCTTGATTTGAAATTAGAAAAAAAAAGTCAAACTTAAAAATAAGTTAGACGAAGCGGTCATGTATCACGATATAGCGTATTCCAAATCTAAAAATTTGGACGACAGACATAAAGCGAATTTACAACTGGAAAATGAAGCGTGGAAACGTGTACTCGCTAAAGATTCCAATTTAGCCGAAAAAGCTAATGCGTGGCTTGTAAAACGCTATGAAAGCCAAAAAAGTTGTCGGTGCTGGTTACATCAAACATCCGGTTAACATAAGCACGGAACAAGGGAAACTTATTGCGAAAACCAATAAACCCGTGACTTTAAAAATAAATAAAACAAGAAATAAAGATTCCGTAATGAATGAAACGTATTTACCGTTAACCGAATATCAAAATTAAAAGAAAAGATTTACCTATAAAATTATCGGTTAAACAACTTGAACATATAAAAGTAGGTGGTTTCTTACCGGCTTTGCTCGCCGTTGCACCGGCTGTAGCTGCTGTAGGATCGTTAATAACCAACGCTATAAACACGTATAATAATAAGAAAGCAAACGATAAGTTAATTGAAGAACGAATACGTCATAATAAAGTGATGGAAGGTGAAGGACTATACGTCAATAAAAAACCTAAAGACGGTAAAGGAATATACGTAAATAAAAAACCTAAAGAAGGTAACGGACTTTACGAAGAGTATGTAAAAAAAAACCATCCCGATTAAACCGTTGAGTAATGTAGAATTGACGAAATACGCCCAACATATTCCGCACTTTAGAGGTACTTTTATGAGAGATAAATTACCGAAAAATCCGTTAGACGTAGAGACGGCCATAATTAATTTAGATAACTACGAGGGAACTCATTGGGTATGTTATAGTAAAATAGGAAATGTTGTAAATTATTACGATTCTTTCGGGGTAACGCCACTGTACGAATTACGAAAGGTATTGGGGTTCTAATTGCGCGGTATTTTACAATTACGAAGTAAATCAAAATATGGATCTAGTTATGTGCGGTCATCTATGTTTTAAATTTGTATACGATACAAGTAACATTAAGGAATAGTATATATAGGTCGAGCGATAGAAGAATTAAACTCTTTATGAATATTACGGTAATTACTTTTGCGTAACAATCAATTTTTCGCCCGTTTTTAAACGACTATTTTAAACGTCTTAATTTTATTCGGGCGTTTTTAAACTACTATTTTAAACGACTCAATTTGTTTTGGGCGTTTTTAAACGACTATTTTAAACGACTGAATTTGTTTCGGGCGTTTTTAAACGACTATTTACAGTATAAATAACGATTATTGATCGAGAAAATGGCTCCTAATAATAAATAAAGTGATCATATACGATTTTGTTGTAGTAGTAAGTGTTTTGCGATAGCGAATCGGTTGGCGATCGGCGCTACGGTACCGGGACCGTATGTATGAAATGGGCGGCCGACCATAGGGAATTTAAGAACCGTGTTCTCTATGAAAATTGAAGAATAAATGTAAAATCATAATAATAAAAATAGCAACATGAAATTTAAGAGGACTTAACCATCAAGGCAAACTTGGTATAGTAGAGAATATTACTAAAGAAATAGTGATAGTTGGCGTAGCCGAGACGCACTGGAAACAGAGTGGACATTTTGTATCAACCAGCGGTAACTTGATAGTATATTCAAGCAATGAAAACGAATTCAGTAAACGGAGTAGCGATAATAATAAATTCAGCGATATCATCGGGATTACTAGGATATGAAACAATAAGTGATCGTATTATATCAGTGAAAATAAAAGGGAAGCCAGTAAATATAAATATTATTCAAATATACACACCAACAACTCAAGGGTCAGATGAAGAAATGGAAGGGTTTTATGATGAGCTACGCACGGCGGTAAAAAAAAGTTCCTAACAGATAAATATTACTAGTAATAGGTGACTTTAACGTAAAAATAGGAACGACCAAAAACGATAATCACCTAAGATCTACTGTTAGAAAATATAGCTTAGGAGATAGGAACAAAATGGGGAAATGCTAATTGATTTTTGTTCAGAAAACAACCTATTTGAAATGAATTCAAATTTCAACCCTCACAAGCGACGACTTTACACATGGATTTCACCAAATGGACAAACCAGAAACCAAATAGATTATGTACTTATGCGAACAAGGTGAAGATCTTCGATAAAAGATGTAAAGATATACCCAGGATAAGATTGTGGCAGTGACCACAAGGCTTTAGTAATTGAGGTATGTCTCAAGTTTCAACAAAATAAAAAACAGCCGGCAATTAAAAGCTAAACTAAACGAAACTCCCTCGCATGTAAAAAAATAATGATATAATAGCCGATGAATTATGGAGTGAATATCAGTGATTCATGAAACTGTGAAGTAAACCCACAGCGAAGTACAAACAAAAAAGAAGCCGCGGATCTCCGAAGCAACATTCAAACTAATTAATGAGAGGAATCAGGCTTAAATACTATCTTCTACCATAAATTTCAGAAAAACAAGCTGAGTTTGTACCAGGTAGAGGCACACGTGAACAGCTATAAAATATAAGAAAAATAATAGAAAAATGCAATGAATATAACATTTCGGGACTGCTTTGTTTTTTAGATAACTAGAAAGCTTTTGACAACATCAAGTGGACGAAAATGTGGCAAATATTACCAGAAATAGGAACACCGAAGCATCTGATTTATTTAATTCAATAATTGTACTTAAATAATAAAGGTTTTAGTAAACTGGAGAATGAAAAATCGAGATAGTTTTCAGCAAGAAAGGGAGAGTACAATAAGATTGCTGTATTTCACTGATTCTATTCAACATGTACGGGGAA
The DNA here is from genome assembly GCA_032883995.1 of Coronaproctus castanopsis. NCBI lineage: Eukaryota > Metazoa > Arthropoda > Insecta > Hemiptera > Monophlebidae > Coronaproctus > Coronaproctus castanopsis. Next base: position 54,588,083 of record CM065054.1, read on the forward strand.
TGGATTGTAAGAAAAACAATGGAAGGATAGCAAGGAGGGATATCTATCGGAGAGAAAAAATTACAAATATTAGATTTACAGACGACACTGTATTACTGGCCAGCACAAAGCAAGAAATGTTTGAATTACTATCAAGAATAGATGTGGTCAGTAAACAGGCAGGCTTAATAATGAATATATAGAAATGTTCAATAAATCGTTTTGAGATGTTTATCCTGCAGTGGTCCTTTCAAAAATGAGACATTTTGAATTCACATCTCAGGAGTATTCACAATCAAACAGATTTTTCTAAAAAAGTTTAATTTTGAAAATGTTTCACTTGTAAAGCTGAAAAATATAAATAAGTTTTCTAGACTCCTTCATGTTAAAAAAAAATTATAATGCTCTGAGTTCATTACTCGTCACTTTTATTAGAACTTCTTTTATACAGAATAATATTTCACCAGTCATTATATATATAGATATATTATCTTCTCATTTCTTTATCTGATCGAGATGTCGTGACCTTATTTGATGCACGTTACAAGACGTCGCCATTTATATCGATTCTGCACCAGATTCATGATTTGTTGTATGTCTGATCTACATCACCTTGTGGTCTGATCAATGCAAAGGCTCATTGGTCTATCTTGTCTCCTTTCTCCATTAACCTTTCCTTGCAGAATTGTTTTCTCCAGCTCATTTGCTTGTATTACATGACCAAAGAAGCTTAGCGTGTTTCTTTCAATGAATCTAATTGCTCAGTGGGTTCGATTTTCAGTTATTTTAAATCAGAATCATTTGTTCTGTGCACCATCCATGGGATCATTAAAATTTGTCTGTATCACTTCGTTTAAAAAGCTTCCAGCTTCTTCCTCATCGATTTTTTAATCGTCCAGGTTTCCAAGCTGTATGTCGCTATGGAGAAAATTAACACTTTAAGGAGTAATAGTTTTGTTGTTTTAGAGGTCTTATGATTTTTCCATATACAATTGAGTTTACCAATCCCGACATTTGCAAGAGCTAACTGTCTCCTTATTTCTTCTTCTGATCCACCATTTTTGGTTATGCATGCACCCAAATAAATTAATTTATATTTAATTTCAATATCGCAGCAGAGTCAGTGATTGTTGTATTCCGTTTTCTTTGTCAATGATAAGCATTGAACATTTCTATATATTCATTATTAAGCCTGCCTGTTTACTGACCACATCTATTCTTGATAGTAATTCAAACATTTCTTGCTTTGTGCTGGCCAGTAATACAGTGTCGTCTGTAAATCTAATATTTGTAATTTTTTCTCTCCGATAGATATCCCTCCTTGCTATCCTTCCATTGTTTTTCTTACAATCCATTCCCCGTACATGTTGAATAGAATCAGTGAAATACAGCAATCTTATTGTACTCTCCCTTTCTTGCTGAAAACTATCTCGATTTTTCATTCTCCAGTTTACTAAAACCTCTATTATTTAAGTACAATTATTGAATTAAATAAATCAGATGCTTCGGTGTTCCCATTTCTGGTAATATTTGCCACATTTTCGTCCACTTGATGTTGTCAAAAGCTTTCTAGTTATCTAAAAAACAAAGCAGTCCCAAAATGTTATATTCGTTGCATTTTTCTATTATTTTTCTTATATTTTATAGCTGTTCACGTGTGGTGCTCTACCTGGTACAAACTCAGGTTGTTCTTCCGAAATTTGTGATATGAGATAGTATTTAAGCCGGTTTTGTAATATATATAGTAGTATTTTACTGGTATGAGTGATCAATGATATTGTGCGGTAGTTTCCACAATCTTCTGTAGGGCACTTTTTCTGTAGTGGCACGTATACTAATTTTGTCCACCTGGGCAGCTGCCAGTTTCCCATATTTTTTGACAAATCATATGCAATACCTTTATTCCTGATTCTTCCGTTGCTTTCAGCATTTCTTCAGCTCTATACCATCTACTCTTACCGCCTTTCGATCTTTTAGTTTCTTTAATGCGACTTCTATTTCAGCTTTCATAATTGGCGGTTCAAGCTTAAAGTCCTGCATTAACACTGATATTTCATTGTTGTACATAAGGTTTTGACAATACTGGCGCCATCTTTCTGCTATTTCTGACTTTACAGTTAATTTCATTCCATTTTGATCTTTTATTGTGAACGTTCTTGTTTTGAAAGTATTACTTAACCATTTAATTCTCTTATATAGATCATAAGGTTCATTTTTTTGTGAGTGTTGTTCTATTTCTTCACAAATTCCTATTATGTAATTGTTCCGATCACTTTGTATTTCTTTATTTATTAGTTTATTAAGATCGAGTCTATTTCCTTGGATCGGCCAGTATGTAGGAGTCCTCGGCGAGAGAATAACGAGTGATTTGTCTCGAATAACTTTATGACGTTTTCTTCCAGATTGGTTCGTTATTCTCGATCCCCATGAGCTACTTTTGGCATTATAATCGCCACCGCATACAAATTTATTTCCCAACGCTCTAAAAATGGAGTTGTACTCAGTCTCTGGTAACTGAAATTCCGTGTGTCGATAAATTGCAGCGATTGTAAGGTCGTTTACAAAGGTTTCGATATTAACCGCTACCATCTGCTAAGCAAGAATACTCTGTGCAAAATTTTTATATTGCTTGAGGGTGTTTTTAACCATAACCATTGTACCACCATGACTAGTGCCATCTGGATGGTGGGCTGTGTATACATAATATCCATGCATTTTGAAGTTTTTTTCATGTATAAGGCGTGTTTCAGTTATTAGCGCTACATCAATGTTATTTTGTTTAAGAAAAATTTCTAACTCATTTTTTTTGTGCAATGCCATTACCATTCCACAACATTATTATAAGTGAGTGATGAGTGACCTTAAGTTTAGATTGCGGAATGTAGTGATTTTATTTATACTTGATTACTAAAAATAGTTGAAATCACTAAATTTATTTAATTATGCGAAGCTTTTCGGCATTTACGCCATTGTCAAGCTATATACAATTAAAATTAATTATATAAAAACATAAAATATTAATTTAAAACTAAATTTAAAATTGTAAACTTAGTTTTAAATTAATATTTTATGTTTTTATATAATCAATTTTAATTGTATATAGCTTGACAATGGCGTAAATGCCGAAAAGCTTCGCATAATTAAATAAATTTAGTGATTTCAACTATTTTTAGTAATCAAGTATGAGTGACCTTGTTCGCGTTGTTTAACATTTTAAGGTAATATCTTATCTATTACTCTCGCCAATAGTGAGATTAATGGGTTTATCAATAATTTGAATTCGCTCAAAAATGAATTTAACATTAATGAAATATCATTATTTTGGTTTAATTGATCAGCTTCATTGTCTACGAATGCCACCGAAACGTTGAGCATAATTTATTTCGTTTGCTTTAGTTACACTCGCATACGTTTGATGGTTAACATTTGTGCGTGTGTTTGCCGAAGTATCATTTGATGGGTGAAAAATATGATTATTATTTTCTTCAGTTTTCTTACTTAATGTATGTGTTTTATTATAAAGTTTAGTTTGCTGTTTATAAACGGTACATCCTCTATAACTGGCCGGGTGACTACCATTACATAACGCACATACAGCTGGTTCGTTTGCACTTTTGTTGCAAGATTTTGTATCATGTTTACCAGCGCATTTAACACATCGCACTGGTAAATTACAACAATTTGCAGTGTGCCCGAAAAGCTGACACCTTTTACATTGTTTAAGTGTATGGTCCTTGTACGGTTCCTCAACAACTACAAGCGTATTTAGAGGGCAGTTAATTTTAAATATATCGCCATTTTTTGGGGACGGTTTTAAATCTATATAGAACATCGGTAATGGTTTTCTTGTTCTTTAGAATGTTGGTAATTCTGAACACTTCAAACCCTTCAGATTGGATTTGTTCCTTTATGTCATTTATTTCCGTTGTTGGATGAAGGTTTTTAATCACGACCCTAAACGGTTTCTCTTCTGCCAAAGAATATGTGTAGTAGAAGTATTTTTATTTTCCTTTAAAGTTTTAACAATAGCGCGATAACTTAACGGATTTGATGGAAAAATAGTGACACCTGTTAGAGTACATTTAAGCGTAAATTGCGCATTTGGTATTGTTAACATAAATTTCCGGAATGTGTTAAAATTCTGTATATTTTTTACCATAATCGTCGGTGGTTTGATATTTTTAATACTGTTGACATAACTGTTGTCTTCTTTCTTATGTTCGACTCTCATGTTATTATCGTCCCTTTGGCCATTTTCAACTTGCATATTGTCGTTATCAATTTCGTCGTTGTTATCAGCCGTGAGAAATTCAAAAATATTTCGCTTTTTATTCGTATTTACTTGATAGGCTGGTTTTTTTTTGATACTTTACTCGTACGTTTAGGAATATGCCAATCATTTTCGTCACTCTCGTTAGTAGTCGTGTTTGACAATTGTCGTTTTAATTTAAATTGACCGTCGTTATCTCTAGTTAGTTTCAACGGTTGTAACTGTTTTTCGATCAATGTAGTATCCTACAGCTTCATTATCAGCCGCTGCGAGAGATAAAGATGAACATGCTACCTGCTGCTGCTGCTCATAAATTACTTCGTCGCTCGCTGTTTGTACTTTGCCATGTCGGGGTGGGGAGCGTATCATATTAAGACCTGACAACGTGCACACAAGATATCACGTATGTACGTAAAGTGCAGGTGCCCTAACACGATGCGCGCCTGTAAAACGCGCTCACACAAAGTGATAAACGCACGAATAATAATAAATGCAGTCCACGGGCGTATATAAACACATATACATATACACATATATATATACACATGCACACAGCGTCAACCACCAGTAAATAAATGGAACGAGCTTACAGGTGATCGACCAAATTGTGATAAATAATTAATAATACGTATCTTACGGTATAACGCAAATGCCCGGAATAATACGCACAATTAATAATAATAATAAAACCTTAATAACAACAACCCGTTTTACCGATAATAGCGAACGCATGAAACAAACGATAACCACATCTCCGTCATTAGTTTTTTTAATAAGTTTTGAGTCTATTTTTTCGCTTATTCTATTTAATATTATTCGTTCAAAATATTTTATAATTATGACACAGTAAAGAGATAGGCCTAAAATTTCCAGCATCTATAGCGGTTTTTCCCAGTTTAAGTAATGTAACCACGTGCGATTTTAACCATTCTTTAGGAATTCGGTCCATGATTATCATGGACTAGTATCCGTAAATAGATTTATGTTCAAAAATTCGGAGGGTGATGAGAATTTATTAATACTACATAAACTATTCTATGGATTTGTTATATCCTGCTACAGTTATTACAAAATCCGAACTGACATTCGGGAATTATTAAATTTTCTGTAAGTAAAGCTTTAATCTTTTTTTATTACATTTCAAAATGTTTTGCTAAAATTGCTAGCAAGTTTAATGTGTACGAGAACACATGTCTTCGGTTCTTTTATCATAGCATGTATCCAAAGATTTGTTTATATTTCATTTTTTATTCGGTAATTTACTTCCATAGAAGAGATAGCACATACAGAGAGTTGACATTTCGAATAAGTTTTCTAGAAACTCTAATTTCAATATTGTTCGTATTACTATTGTGCGGTTGGAAAATTTCTGTGTTTTGCAAAATCGATAACTTTTTTTCGGTCTTTTCACATCCATTAGTCATTTTTTCTCATAGGAAATTTTGTACCTTGTCATTTTTATTTTTTGTTTCAAATGAATATATTTATTAATAAAATACATTTTACAGTATGAAATTTAAAGCGACAATCCAATCAAGTTTTATGCCACTTCAAACCCCATTTACAATCAAACACAATCATTATAACAACAATAATACAATTACAGTAAAACTTCTTTCAACCGTCACTCTCCATTATCTGTCACTGTAGCAGCAGCTAAGTTAATGACCTAGAGGTCGCGTCGTCAGAAAAGTTCGTCTGTCGAACTGTGTTAGTCATTCTTTACCAGTCAGTGAGCTTAAGAGATTGGTTAGAGTGTGATAAACAGAATAAAGGTTTTGAAATTTTACTGATGAAGATATTGTATCTGATGTTCAGCAGTTCAATAACGGTGAAATTGACGACAATGATGAAGAATCAGAATGAAAACAAAATTCAGCAATCAGTCGTTCAGAAGGTGAAACAATGTTAACAAATTGTATCGACTGGTTTGAAAGACAAAAGAAGGCAAATTTTACACAGATCCTACTTCTAAAAAAAAATATGGAACATTGCTGTAAAAAAAACTCGAGCTGTAAAGAAACAGAAGAAAATTACCGATTTTTTACAGATGTAAACAATTTGACATGGGGATAGTTTTTCTAGGTAATTATACTATTGTACTATGGTTATACTATATTTCTAAATAAAAATATAGTACTCTGTTACCGAATTAAGCATATTTTTTTTTTTAAATTTCTTTCTTAAATGATTTACAATCTGGTATAGTACTATATATATGTAATTTATAATAAAATTTCTGTTACCTATCTATTTAGTTATCCATCACAAGCCCGATTCTGAAGGTGACGGATAAAAGAAGTTCTACTGTATGTTAATCTTAATATAATAGTAATAGAACATGTTAAACCAGCATTTAATAATTCATTCTTAATATACCATTAATTGTATCTTAAATTATAATATTTTTAACTTATAGCTTTTCATATCAACTGGTCTGATAATGTAGTAGGCGCTAATTTTGCAATATAGTTTCGAAATTATATATCTCTGAACCTTATTAATTCGATTTATTTGTCCGTCAGATTTCTACTGTTATGCCATTTATGCCTTAATTTTCTTTCATTCAGTAATATTAGTCGAATTATTTTTGGTCGATTTGTAATTAAATATTTTAAAATATTTTTATCGGTTAATAAAATATATTATCATCATCATTAGTCGCAAGTCCTTTGACTGGTAGAGCAGATCAGGCGTCTTATTCACATCTGTAGGCCAATAAGTAGGAACCAGTCGAAGTTACTTAAAACAAAATATAAGGAGCTGACTACAACAAGACGAAAATATTAATAAAGTAGCGCATTGGTACATTGATTTAATTCAATGAAAAAAGGAAAAAAACAAAATTTAACGCGAAAGAGATGAATATAAAAACAAACGATGGCCCGCTGCAGTCTCATTTTTCATTCGACTCTATCTGCTGCCGTAATTTTTAAATCGCAATAGGTATCCCTGCTACACTATCTATTATTTGTCCGATGTAGTATTTCCTTGGCCGGCCTCTCCTTCTTCTACCTTCTAATATTCGTAGGACCAATCCACCGTATCTTATCATATGAGCTATCCATCTATATCTTTTCGTGCAGAGGTGGTTATAAAATTCTTTTCTTCCTTTCACTTTTTCCATAACGTTCTTGTTTGATATCTTTTCAGTCCATTTGATCTTCATCATGCGTCTTCAGCATCATATTTCAAATACTTCCAGTTTTTTAATATCGACCTTCTTGAGTATCCATGTTTCGCTTCCATAAAGCGCGATATATGTTTTTATTCATCTTTTCCTCAGTTCTATTCCCATATTACTGCTGAATATAATTTTCATTTTCAATAATTGTTGTTTCGCTATATTTAATACGTTTTTTACATCTTCTGTATCATTTCCGTCTTGCGACACAATACTTCCCAGATATTTGTATTCGGATACTTGTTCCAGTTTATCACTATGTAATTTGATATCGGTACTTACTTCTATCCTGCCTAGCACTAGTTACCATTATTTTGGTGTTATCTTTATTTATTTCGATGTTTATTTTCTTTAGTTCATCGTTTAATATTTTCAATCTGTTTTCTAAGCTTTTCACGCTTTCAGCTACAATTACAATGTCATCTGCGAATCGAAAGCAACATATATTTTCTACATTAACGGTAAGCCCTTTATCCTTTCCTCTCGTAGCGTTTCGTATGGCTTCTTCTATGTATAGATTAAACAACAAAGGTGAAAGCTGACAGCCCTGCCGTACTCCTTTTCGAATTCTAGTCTTTACTTCTTTATAATTTATTTTTAGTATCCCTTCTTGTTTGATATACATCTCGTATATTATTTTTATATCTCTGTTATCTGTTCCAATTTCCTCCACCTTTTTAAACATTATGTTCCAGTTTCCTCGGTCGAATACGTTTTCCAAATCAATAAATGCTATATACGTATTTTTACCAACTTCTAATCTTGTTCTTACTATTCATTTTAATCCTAGTATTGCATCCCTAGTAGAATTATTTCTCCTAAAGCCAAACTGATCTATAAATAAAATATCTTTTTTTTAAATTATATTATGAAAAATTTATTTAAAAATTACAATTTTAATTCCATATTCTAAAATATATATTTTTAAACAGAATATATGCTTTATGGTATAAATAGAATCATTCTACAATGGTTTAAAGTATAATTTATTTATTTACAAAACATTACAGCGTATACAACAGAAAAACGCCAATTACAATGTATGCACTTACAGAATAATTATAAAGTAGAAGTATGAACAAAAATAAAAATTACACCACACTCACACAACGCGCTAATTATATAAATAATATTAAGGATGGAAAAATACATTACTAATGCCAACAGAAAAATGATAATGTTACTAATGAAATACAATACCCACGCACATATACGAACAGAACAAAAAACAGTAATACTAATCATACACCCATACCCTCTTGTAAACAATACGAACGTACTTGGTTAGAGCAAAACTAATGCGCCTATACATTTTTTTTTTTTTTTTTTTTTTTTAAATATTTGCTAATTTACAACTAGCTCTATAGGCTATTAAGTAAATGTAATATCTCAGTAACATATGGCTTGTTAAAGAATCCTGTCCAGTGACAGGATCTCATACAATATGTATACGGAATGTATACTTTATACTAGATCCATAAATTTTGTTCTCTTTAATCTGCGAATTACTGCAGAGTTATCTAACAGTGCAACTGCCATATTATTCGGATGTGACTCCAGTCTTGCGGCATGATTTTTAGCTGTTTGCACGATTTCATCCTTTACGTAATTTATCTTTAGGTCTGTGTGCAGAGTTTGATTGGTCACATACCATGGCGCATTTGTAATGATTCTTAGACATTTATTTTGTAATCTTTGTATAATCGCTATGTTACTCTTTTTCGAGCAGCCCCATAGTTGACATCCGTATTTCCAGACAGGTTTGACGACCTGGTTGTAGAGCAATAGCTTATTTTCAACTGCTAGTTCTGACTTTCTCCCTAAAAGCCAGTACATCTGATTAATTTTAATGCGTATTTCGGTACGCTTCGTTACGATATGTTTCTTCCACGTTAACCGTTTATCCAAGTATATTCCCAAATACTTGACTTCGTCTTTTAATGGGATAATATTTCCATTCATCATTACATTGCTATCGTTTAATCTCCGATTAGTAAAAGTTGTGTGTACCGATTTGTTTTCATTTACTTTGATACGCCATGTCATAAACCAGTCCGATAATTTGTCAATCGCTAGTTGTAGACGCGTATTTGCCTTTATTGGACACTCGTCTGAACACAAAATAGCCGTGTCATCTGCAAAAGTAGCAATTTCAACATCAGGCAGAGTGGGAGCATCAACCGTGTATATGAGGTACAACAGCGGCCCCAGCACACTACCCTGAGGCACTCCTGCTTCTATTGAATATATTTGCGATTCTTCACTGCCATATTTTACAGAAAAGAATCTTTCACTGAGATATGATTCAAGGATTCTGAATACTTGAAGAGGAAATTGACGTTTGATTTTATGCAATAAGCCCTCATGCCAAACTCTATCAAATGCTTGACTAATGTCCATGAATACAGTGTCGCAAACTTTTTTCTGTTCCAAAGATGTTTCTATCATATCAGTAATGCGATGTACTTGTTCGATGGTACCGTGTTTAGCTCTAAAACCGAATTGATGTTCAGGGATAATTTTTTTGTCTTCGACTATAGGCATTAAACGTTTGACCATGATTTTTTCAAACAGCTTCGAGAGTATTGGTAACAACGAGATTGGTCTATATGATGTCAGTTCACTTGGTGACTTTGATGGTTTTTTCACAATTATAATTTGGGAAAATTTTAGTTGAATGGGAATGTATTCAAGCCGAATTATAGCATTAATAATATATGTTAATAAAACTAAGCCTTTCTTCGGCAGTTCTTTCAGGATTTTGGCTGAGATTAGATCATAGCCTGGAGATTTATGAGGATTCATTAGATTAATTATTTTTTTAATTTCTGCCGGAGAAGTTGGCCTTATTGGTTTCGATGTATCAAAATTGCTTGACATAGGGAGAGTATTCAAAATGCCTGCATTAGGTTTGAAGGTATTTGCTAAATGTTTGCCAAATTCCTCTGCTTTATCAAGGTCTGTACGAGCCCAGTTACCGTTAGATTTCCTAATTGGATGTGCTGCTTCTTTAGGTTTTCTCAAGGTTCGTACAGCTTGCCAAAGAGAGTAGTCACTTTGCTTCAGTGGCGATAGATTAGATAGATATTCCTTAAATGATTTATTTTTTAAGTTTTGTAATAATTTTTTTACTTTTTTTGTCTGATAATTCAGTGCTGCTTTATCAGAAGGAAATCTATATCTTTGCCACTTTTTCCTTAATTGTCTCTTGAGATTTACTTCTTGCTTTATTTCTGCAGGATAGTAAACAGATGGTTTGTATTCACTTTTAAATTTGTTTGGTGTAGCTAACCAAGCAGCCTGCTGCATAAGATTATTGAAGTATTCAATAGAAGCTTCAATCTGTTCCTTACTTTTTAATGATATTTTTAAATTAATTTTTTCTTCTAGTTGGTTACGAAAAGTATCCCAGTTTGTATATTTTGTAAAGCGCCTATACATAATCGCTCCTTTTTAATAAATGTAACAATGATGAAACCTAATGTTTCCATGTAGCGCCACCTATACGTAATATACTAGACTTATAGTTTAAATAAATTTGTGAAGAGTGCGCTAATATATGCAGATTTTTTTACAAATGTAATTAAAAAACGATAAATGAATAACTAAAACTCATAAAAAATGTGTAGCTGTTTATGAAATACGAGCAGAATTATTGTTTCTACCTGTATGTGAACGTAATATACATTTCGTCCTCTGTAGTCGGATTTATACCATCCATGTGATACCAAAGGAATATCATTGTATTCAATTCGTATGAAATCCAATTTATACTGTTTATTTTTCATATATATATATATATATATATAATTATAATATACGCTTTTACTTATACACAATTTATATAATTGTTTTTCGACAGATTTCTTATTATTATGTATATTATACATCAGCTTGTTTGTGTTTTAAAATTTATGTACTACACTACGACAAACACACGGGCATATGATTGAATCCGATCTTCTTCTTGTCAGTGTGGATTCACAAACACATGTTCCTCCACTCGTTTTGTTAGCCGTGGGAATTCAACTTGTGTCAAATTATGTAGTTGCGAAGTTGATGGAAGATAATTTGTTTTCATGTAAATCTTCTGCTCTTTTTCGTTTGATATAATATTTCTGTAGCTTCGTGAATCTAATGTTAGTTCACATTGATTGAGACGATATGTAGGTGGTTTTGATAACTCTTGTGGTAGATTGTAGGTTGACATCAATTTGTTTAGCGGTTCTGAATATTTCTGATGATCATGATGATTATTTAGATACGATGATATAGCTTTCAGGACTGACGATGGTGATTGATCCATGATGTGACGAATCGTTTTGTTAAAATGAAAAACTTTAAAATTTTATTTTGCTTTATTTGAGTAGTTTCCGAAGTACCGACTTGGTCTGTGATTTTAGTACCTATTGTTATTAATATTGGTAGATGTTTGATTTGTGTTTCTATTTTTATTGTAGCAACTGTGACAAGTACACAATTTGCTAATGGTAATTTGGAAACCAACCACTGACAGGTACACAATTTGCTATTTGGAAACCAACGAGTGGCAGATACACAATTTGCTAAAGGTAATTTTGAAACTAACTTAATTCTTGTAAAATAATATGAATGCTCGTTTTTGATTTTAATTTTACATGTTCGTCTCGGATGTTGTCTGGTACATCATTGTAGTAACGGTATAAAATCTTTTAAAATATCCTTAATTGTAGAATTCATATTTTCTCTTTTCATATATGAATTTATATCCCGATATCGCAGGCAATATTATAGGAATCGTCGAATATATCTAATTTTTTGGCCTGCGATTCTGTTATTTGTTGATGTAATGATAAATTCAACTATTCTGTTTCTGGATACGGCAAGACCTTGATCGAAGAGTCCGAATGTTCGCTGATGTATGAATCTACCACATCGCCTTCTCCAATCGCGCGGGATTCTTGTGGAAGATGAATGTGCACTTACATTCTTCCCATGATTTATAAACACGTGCTCGTTTCATTTGCGGTTGATTGAAACATTTCGCTTGTGTTTTAATTGCTAGGTTGTTGGAATTGCGAAGTCGACGGAAGATTATTTGAATCCATGTGTATATTGCTAGTGGATTTGGGTTAAATCTTCTGTTCTTGTTGTTGTTACTGCTAATACATCGTCTATAATTTCCGTTTGATGCATCGATAACGGATTGTTCTCGTGTCCATATATATATATATATATATATATATATATATATGAACATATTCTTGGGACGATTTCCGTTAGCTTGTTGAATGTAATGTTAGTTCTCATTAATTGATACGAGTTAATTGGATTAGAGGTGATTTTGATGAATCTGTGATAGATTGAATATTGACATCGACATCAATTTGTTTTCGATGAACGTGATCTATGATATTGCTTTCAGAACTGAAGATGTGACGAATCGTTTGTTCCTTATACGCGTGTTTCTTATAGATTTTTATTGTAGCACGTTTCAGTGATACTATCCATATTCCGACAGTGACAGGTATTATTATCGGGTCTATTGATCAAACTAAAAACCATTATTATTAATTTTTCCGATATTATTAATTTTTTCCCTTGGTATATTCGTACCGGAATAAATTATTATTTTATTAAGTTAATTTGATTTATTAGCGTTAGAAATTCGGTAATCTTAGCGTATCTGCATGAATTAATCATTCGAACCATGGATTATTTTGTACTAGACAACATCCGAGACGAAATTCATAAGAATCAAGAATATGGAATAAATTCTCTATATATAGAAGAATATAGAAAAATTCGGCAATTCAAAAATTAAAATCTAAAACAATATTTAATGTTTGTTTTAGATTTTAATTCTTGAATTACCAAATTTTTCTTCATTCTTGTACGAGTTCCGTCTCGGATTTTGTCTGGTACATCAGAATGCTAATGTGTAATTGAAGTAACTTTATAATCTTTTAATAATATCTTTAATCGTAGAAATCATATTTTTTCTTTTCTTTTTAGTATCTTCCATATATGAATTTGTTTGCCGCTTTTTATCTTCTACATATATTTGGTAAATGGTTAGCATGTCTCAGGAGTTATCTCAAGTTCTAAGGAGATCCAAGGCGGTAAAGCAGTCAAATAATCATATTAAATCGGCGGCAGCTGAATAGCAGGATCCGCCAACAATCTGTCAATTCTACTAAAGAAACTGATGTGTGATTTAGACGCTATTGAATGGTTGACTATAGGAAGATTCAGAACTGTTCTTAGATGAGAATAGAAACAAGCGGAAAGAAAATATCGACGAAATTTCAAGCTGTTTAGTAGTAGGTCATTTCATAAACTAGCGGTCGCAGTAGTACGAAATGCTCCAGAACAGGTTCTTAATTTTTATCGCAGATGTCACCTTTAATTACTTCTTCTTCGTGTCGGGTGAAGCAGCTTACAGTACGGATTTCCAATAATCCAAAAAATCAATTGCATTGCCTAGACTGCTCCTTGTTACACGTACATAATGAACTTTCTGAATAAATATTCTTCGATCAATTTAATATGTTGCTATATTCTTTCCGTTCCCAAAAGTGTTAAAATTAACTTCAACATGACGGTTGAAAAATAACGAATATTTTTGTATACAAATTATTCACACTGTATAAATAACTTTAGTATGCCATTGCTGTAAAACGAGACACAAAAAATACTATAAAAATATGAAACGTTTGTACTGTTATATACATGTAGCTTATAGTTCATTTCTTCATCTGGCACCATTTCCTGAGAAACAAGTCTTTCGTAAAAGTATTAAAATTTGTACGCGATTTACGTGAAAAAAAATTAAAGTAATAAAACATTATTTACCATCCCAGTTTATTTTTGCTATGTAATTAATGTGATCTAATTCTGTAACACCATCCTTTAGCTGATTGAAGGCTAATCGCTACATATATATATATATATATATATATATATATATATATATATATATATATATATATATATATATATACATCAGCTTAAATTTTTTTTGGACAAAAATTGTAGAAAGGAATTATGTAGATGTTTACGAAATGTGATCAGAATTACTACCTGTACACGATAAATCAATTCATTCTCTGTACCATCATCTAAATTATGCAGATCGATTGTGGATACCATGTTGGATTAATACCATCCTGTATTCAATTTGTACGAAATAAATTTCCTTATGTTACTGCTTTTTTCTGGAACTGATTTGTGCAAGTTATTACTTACTTATAAAAATTTGTATAATTTTTTACATATTTCTTATTATTACGTATATTATGTATCAGGCTATTTGTATTTTAAAATTGATGTACCGCAATATGACACTTAATATACACACACACACATATATTTCTTCTTCATAGTGTGCATTCATAAACATGTGTTCCAGAGGTTGTTTCATTTGAGGTGGAATGAGGAATCTCACTTGTGTTGTAGGTTGTTGTTGAATCTAGCACATCATCCACTCAAATCGTCAGGTATGTGTTTCTTGTGGAGGATGAATGTGAACGAGGCCCATGAAGAGCAGTTAAACTGTTGTACAAAGAAAAAGATAAATAGAAAATGCCTATTGACCGACCTGTGAATTTAAATCATACTTGACCAGGCGTAGAAAAATATGAACGTATTTGGTTATAGCAAAACTAATGTATCTACATAACCGTTTCCTTTTCATAAATGAAACAATGACGAAATCGAAAATCTTATAGCAGCGCTATCAATGAGTAACATACTAAACTTATAGTTTGCAGAGATTTGTGAAGAGTGCGCTAACATATTAAAAACGTAATTATAAAACAGTAAAATAAAATTATAAATAACTAAAACTCGTAAAAATGGACTACGATCAGACTTATTGTTTCTACCTGTATGTGAACATATTATTCATTTCATCCTCCGTAGTTGGATTTATACCATCCAAGTGATACCAAAGAAATATCATTGTATTCAATTCGTATGAAATCTATTTTATACTGCTGTCTTTTTCTAGAACTAATTATATATACCTTTATCTATCCACTCCTGGATGAAAGCTTTCCCCAACGTCTTCCAAACACTTCAGTCCTGTGCTTTCCTCAAACAATTTTTCCCAGCTACCTTTGCTATATCATTGTGCCATATATATATATATATATTCTTCTTTCCTAGCGTTTTCCCTGTGCGGGGTCCGCTTGTTGACACAGTCTTTTCCATTTTTTACGATCTTTTACGTCCTCTATCCTAACACCGGCATGCTCCATATCCTTGTTGATGGAGTCTATTCAACGTCTTTTTGGCCTTCCTTGTGGCCGCTTTCCTCCAGGATTATACTCCGTTATCATTTTCGCTGGGATATTTTCTGCTTCCCTCATGACATGGCCGTACCATTTAAGTCGTACTTCCCGCATTTTCAGATTTATAGGAGCAACTCCTATACGCTTCTTTATGTCCTCGTTTTTGACGTAGTCCAGGAGTGTGTGCCCAAGCGACCAGCGTAACATTTTCATTTCCGTAACATTAAGTTTTTGTTCCATTTTTATAGTTGTAGCCCAGCATTCGGCTCCATATAACATTGCCGGTCTGATGACTGTTTTATATATCATACCCTTGAGGTGAATCGGGACTCTTTTGTCACATAAAACTCCAGTTAACTGTTTCCACTTCATCCATGCTATTTATATCCGGGAATCTATGTCATGTTGTGTGCTTCCATCCGAAATAATGATTGAGCCTAAATACTTGAACTTCTCGGTCTTTTTTAACACCGAATTATCTATTTTTATAGGCTCATCTGAGGTACTCGGTTTTGCCGATGTTGAGTCTCAGTCCATTTTACTGCAATCTATTTTTCCAAGTCTGCACGGGTCTTTCTAAATTTTCCCTACATTTATCTGCCAGAAAGACGTCGTCCGCATATAGCAGTGTCCACGGAGGGGCGGGGTCTGTAGATCTACTGTTATGACATCCTTGCAGAGGATGAAGTAGCGGCGACAATGCTGAGCCTTGAATATATATATATATATATATATATATATATATATATATGTATATACATATATATTAATAATAATAATAATAATAATTATGCGATTTTACCCATACACAATTTGCATAATTTTTTTTGAGATTTCTTATTATTACGTATATTATGTATCAACTTATTTGTGTTTTAAAACTGATTCATAAATACATGTTCCAACGCTCTTTTCGTTTGCGGTTGCAATTCCACATGTGTCGGAAGTGCTGGAACTTGATGGAAGATTATTTGTTTTCATGTGTAACTTCCACTTTATAAATCTTCTGCTCTTGTTTGTCTATCTTTTCCGTTTGATATAATATTTCTATTGTTAGTTCACATTGATTCAGACGATATGTCGGTGGTTTTGATAACTCTTGTGGTAGATTGTAGGTTGACATCAATTTGTTTAGCGGTTCTGGATATTTCTGATGATCATGATGATTGTTTAGGTACGATGATATAGCTTTCAGGACTGACGATGTGATTGATCCATGATGTGACGAATCGTTTTGTTAAAATGAAAAACTTTAATTTTTTTTGTTTTATTTGAGTAGTTTCCCAAGTACCGACTGGTCTGTGATTGGAGTAGCCATTATTATTAATATTGGTAGACGTTATCTGGGTGTTTCTGTTTTAATTGTAGCACCTTTATTTCAACAGTGATAGGTACACAATTTGTTAATGGTAATTTTTGAAACCAACTTAATTCTTGTAAAATAATATGAATGTTCGTTTTTGATTTTAATTTTACATGTTCGTTCCGAATGTTAAATTCTTGTAAAATAATATGGACGTTTGTTTGTAATTTTCATTTTATATGTTCATCTCGGACGTAGAAGACACATTTTTTCTTTTCATATATGAATTTATTGTCCACAGTTGGGACACGTTGTGATAAGCATCGACCCTAGACTGCAAGATCTGCACCCTTTTTGGGCTTATCTGCTTCCAGTTCTGAATGCCATTCATGTAATGCATCCTCTACATTTACATACCATTGTGTTGCGCAATATAATGGACTTCTTTTGTAAAGTACTAATGAATGAAATAAATTTAACATCTCTTGGTAGACATAATTCGATGAGGCTCGTCAATTTTGACCCAACAATTTTTTAACACAATCGAATATGTATTAACTTTGCCACTCTCTGCATTCTCGTTAACCTTTTCAATAAAAAGGAAAATGAAAATAGAAACAAAACGGTATTGAACACTTACGTGATGGAAATTTTAAATTTCAGTCTGAATTCCATATCCAGCCTGCAGGACCGATAGTTATGTACGAAAAAATAGAACGTGAAAGCTGGTATCCAGAAAGCGATTGATTTAAAATTAAACAGAAAGAACTGAAGTACCGCGCACAAAACAATCAATTTTTTTTCAAAAATTACGGAGTTAAAAATAAACTGTTTCTCCCAAAACACATCTTAATCGCGAGAAGACTTGAAGCAGACTAACTGAACAACTTCAAAATGATAACCTCACAGCCTGGGCGGGGCAATCATTATCTCTATTATTAGGGCGGATCATTTCATTCGATGATAATATAGATCAACCAATCAGGGAAGCCGTATGATAATATGTCTGTGATTCGACCTTTGAACAACGTTGCCAAGTTGTATTGATTGTCCTGCTGAGCTGCATCATATATTTAGTATACAATACATATTGATCAGAAAACATGCCGGTTTTGTTTTTCGAATTGCGCAGTTGGTAACACGTTATAAGGCATATCGTTTTGTGTGGAACATTATTTTTGGCATGAATGGTTAGAAACAGTGCAAAGATAGTTTCAAAAGAATTCAAAATTACACATTTTTTATGAGGATACCTTGGGAGACGCGTTTACTAAACACGTCCACGAGATTTGTAAGACCTGAAAACTCATATTTCTGAAGATATTTCAAAAATTCATGTATTCAAAAATTTTGAAAAGACTAAATGAATATATTGTTGACGGAAATCTGAATAATATTGTTCAAATAATTGTAAGTAAACTTATGGTCTTTGTTTTTTTAAACAGAATTTTATTCATTAGCTTTTGAGTTATATAAAACCGCCCGTCACCTCTTGGTCGCCCTATATTACTTTTTTAAAAAACGTTTAGAGAATCACAGTGTGATTCAACTGTCACTGACAACTTCTGAAACATCACGAATAATCCTGCCAAATGAATCGGCGTCTATATGACCTGGCTGAAGGTAATGTGGACCTAGTTAGACACACACACACACATACCCGATGCAGCCCCGCGTCTTGTTTTAGTGTACTATATTATTACTAGCGCGCATATGGTGTTATGGGTGGTGTTTGCCATTGCCTTCCAAGCGATAATATTAGAATTACGTATGGGTAAAACCAACAGAACACGTTGATTATGTTGTTTCCGCTTTAAAAATATTGGTATTTCGTTGTTGTTAAATACTTAACTTAGTTTTCACAAACCTATACCTATGCTAATGATATTCTGCGATGTACTTCTGTTTGCATCATCATTTTCTTGTCAGTCGTAATTTTTTGTCGAAGATACACGTACCTGTTGACAGTTCCTACTACGCAGAATAATAGATGGATAAAACGAGTGTTGGAACGGTGGTCGATTAGAAAAAAAAACATTGGAAGATCGCAGACTCCTTCAGAACCGGATAGAATGGAAGAGATTGCGGTAAACTTACGTCCAGCAGTAAACCGATATAGGACAAATATATACATATTATATATATATATATATATAACAATATGTATATATGTATATGTGGGCCATCACAGAAATGGCTCTATGGATGAAATTTTTGTACATACACTTGACGTATTAAGTAGTTGAAAATGCGCGGAAGTTACGAATTTTGAACTCCGACCCCGAGTTTAACATTAGACAAAATTTTGTAAATTTCGTTTCGTCGTCTCTTCTCGATACTTTTTTTTTTTTTTTTTTTTTTTCTGAAGCGGGAGGGGGAAAATCTTCAAAAGACACTGATATCATGAAGAAATTTTTTTTTGCAGCGCATACAAGCATGCACTGCAAGAGATCCAAAATCAGCGTGTAGGATTATTTTTACCCACTAAAAACCCCCTCCCTCTATAAAACACACTAAAAAAAAGGAGTTTAAATAAAAAAAAATGAAGGTCTCAGGGAAATTGAAGAGACCTCCACACTTAAAATTAGCTTATTGCGATGGAAGAAGGGATGAGTATACATAGTCCCTTCTTCCATCAAACTAAAAGTAACGAGTTTATGCATTAACTAAATATATATATACATTTACATATATACATATATACACATATAAAAAAAAAGCAAAATAAAATCTTATAACAAAAAGACTTTACAATGTAACTTAAAGTTTAAAGTATTATTCATAATTTAAAAAAAGTAAAAACTGATAATATGGATATTATCTTAAATTCAAAGAACAAACAAAAGGCGCAATAAAATAAAATCTTATAACAAGAAGACTTTACAATATAACTTAAAACTTAAAAGGTATTACTCATGCTAAAAACAAAAATTAATAATACGGATATAAAATATAATTAGATATCGAAACATATTGACCACGCTATATAAAAAAAAGAAAAAAAACCTGCAATTGTAATGGTATTGGGATCACGGTTGATTTAAACGTTAATTGTAATACTATGAAAATTTGAATTTTAATCGCATGACCTGTTCAGCCAGCAAAAGGAAACTTCCAACTTCTCCACTAAGAGGATATACATCAGCGCAGTCAATTCCAAATTTATTTCGAAGGGCAATGAATGCAGGACAAACAAACATAGTATGATAAATATCATCAACCTCACCTACCGTACAACAGGTGCAAACAGGACCACTAGCAAGCCGGAACCTATGAAGATAAGAACCAAACCTGCCATGACCCGTCAACACCTGAGCACTGTAGAAGTTGATGTCGAATCTCAACATTTTTAACCGTAAAGATATATCTGGCAGAAATTCATACGTCTTCCTACCGGTTTCAGCATCATCCCACCTGCCTTGCCACTTTGCAATCAGCAAAGAGGCGATATGTTTTTTAAATTTCATATTAGTCATGGACTGCTCCGAAATATTTTCCAGCAGATTAGAATGCTTCAACTCTGTGACACGCCCCCTTTGAACCTGTGCTCACCCGTGAGAACCCTACCCACTAGAAATAAATTCAGCGGCAGGACCTCACAGATAACACAAGCAGCAGAGGTTGGCGTAGTCCGGTATAAGGAAGCCATCCTAAGTAGAAATTTCCTTTGCTGCTTGTTGGCCATACCAAGAATTCTTTTATTAACATATATGGCCGCACCATACCCAAAATGGGCCTGAATGAGGCCTTTATATAATATCGAACGTTCCCTAAAGGATAAACCCCAAGCATTTTTCTGTAAACGCAACAACTTATTATAAATATCCATACATTTTGTAGAAATATACTGGAAATGAGGAACGAACGATAGTTTAGGATCAATAATTATTCCTAAATATTTTAGAGATGCAGTATATAAAATACTCGAATTAGATAATAATCGAGGTCTTCCCAAATACAGAAAACCTGCATTTAGCGGGAGAAAAACTTAAACCTATATCTGTCACCACACTCTCCAGGTATTTAGAAATACATGCGAGAAGTGGTAGTGACATGGTGCTCTCAGCTCTAAACACTAAACACAGATCATCGGCGTAGGAAATTAACTGACATATAGCATTGATATCAGAACTAAAATTATCAAGTCTAAAGTGTACAGTAGAATACAGTATGTTCCAGAGAGTAGGTCCAAGGACAGAACCTTGTGGAACTCCACAAGTAGGTACCCTAGCTCCAGCCGATGATCCAAGTTTAAGTATAGCGGAACGATTATTAAAGTAATCTATGATAATATTAATTATAAAAGGATTAATTAAATTAACCTTAAGAACATCAACAATTGCAGCCCAACAACAATTGTCGAATGCCCCTTTAATATCATAAGAAATGACAACAGCAGAGCAGCCGTCTGAAATGTACTGCTCAACTGTAGAAATTAAAGAATGAACAGCATGCTCAGCTGATAGACCTGAGCGAAAACCAAATTGAAGGTGGTGCAACACGCTCCTAGCAGTGATCTCATGTACCAGAATCTCATTGACAACTTTTTCATAGACCTTCCCCATGCAACTAAGCAAGGAGATAGGCCTATAAGCTGACAACTCTGACGGATCTTTGCCCGGCTTGGAAAGAAGCCTCAAAGAGGCTACCTTCCAACAATCTGGGAAAAGACCAAATTTTAAACATTTATTTAAAAAAGTTTGCAACAAAGCAGGATACGTACAATGAATTTTTTTAACTATTAAATTGCTGACCCTGTCGTCAGCGGGCGCCTTTTTATTTCGTAAATTTTTTTGACTATAGTCGTAATATTTTCTGGATTTATTATAGGAGAAACACAGCCACAAACAGGAAGGACCACCAAGGGAATATCGCTTTTGGAGGGGAAAAAGTGGTCTAATAAGGCACCTACTTTTTCACCCCCTGAAGTCATAATCTGACCGCCAACTTTCAAATCAGTTAAGGACAGATCATATCTTCGCTTAAATAGCATTTTATATGCTCTACCCCAAGCAGAACTCGAACTAACAAAGGCCTTCCAATGTTGGAATTTGGCCCTTACTACCTCGAGTTTATATAACCTACTTAACTCCTTCAGCACATTCTTATAAATAAATATACCAAAGGAGTTCTTACACTTAGAAAGTTTTTTTCGAATGAAATTAATCTTATTTTTAAAAAACTGAAGACCGTCGTTCCACCAATCTACCTGTGGAAAGTCAACAGTATATAAACATTGGCCAATCAGCTTAACTAAATACTTATTGAACTGACTGATAAGGGAGTGCAGCCGCCCCTTAGACAGACAATTATTTATATTACAGACTACATTGTTAATATAAGTGG
Source organism: Coronaproctus castanopsis (assembly GCA_032883995.1). Classification (NCBI taxonomy): domain Eukaryota; kingdom Metazoa; phylum Arthropoda; class Insecta; order Hemiptera; family Monophlebidae; genus Coronaproctus; species Coronaproctus castanopsis. Next base: position 54,610,438 of record CM065054.1, read on the forward strand.
AGTTGAGACGATTTGCGAACTGTTCAAGATCAATTTTGCAGAACTGTCTGGGAGGGGGACGACTGATATTATCATTAAAGTTAAATATAAAGCTGCGATGGAACGCCAAATCCATTTCAACTAACTTATAAAAAACTAAGTGCACTGCACTGGCAGAGACCAACAAATAGTCTATTATACTTGAACCATTGTAATTAACAAAGGTAGGTTCACTACCATTGGTAACCACAAGATCTCTAGAGGAGACCAACTCATTAAAATTAACAGAGTCCCTGGTTTCCCGAACACGAGGCTCCATTACTGGTAGCCTGATGTTAAAGTCCCCAACAACAATGTGAAAGTAGCCAGGAAGCCGCCTCAAGGTCTGGTCAAGTACAGACAAAGCTCTGGTTTTTGACTTATTTGGGGAGAGATAAACACATGTTAAGATGTATCTACTCAACCTAATAGTTATTGAATTAAAGTTGGTAAACAGCAAAAAATGTGAAAGATCCGTCTTCACTATAACCGCAACTCTATTATTTATATAACATGCATATTTACTTCTGATTGGAATTTCACCATTGCTAATATAGGGCTCTGCCAGTGCAAACACATCAAAATCATTATTATAAAAATATCTTAGAAATAGTGCCTGACAGGCACGCGAGTTATCAACATCGCTAAGTCAGCGAAAAACAGTACAAAAAGTGTGCGGGTCGCACTAAAACACTCGGGAGGAGTAAACGAAAACTACTTACCTCCGCCCCGGAAACCGAACACACGAACGCAAAGACGGCAACGACGAACGCTCGGCACAAACTATTTTATTTATCGTACTTTTTACACTTTTTAAAAAATAATTTTTATAATAAATAATAAGAAAATATTTTAGAAATTTTTTATTAAATAATCACTAATATATTCTGAAGCAATGATTTTGTTAGTTGTAGTTTTTGATAAGCACTGCCGTATTGTCACATTGATATTTTCTTTGACCAATGACACTTTTGATTTAAGCTTGCTTAGAACAGCATTTGCATCCGATGATTTCAGCAGTGGCGGCTCGTGGGTTTTCGAAGCGGAGGGGCTAAAAGTTTTACCTAGTTGAAATTTTTTTTTAATAAAAAACATACAGCTAGGCTACCATTTCATAAAAACTTAAAATTCTAAATTTCTAAACAAAAATAAAATTTAGAATCGGCCATTCTAAGAAAATTTTAAAAAATGTGTAATTTCAAAGCACTTACTTCAAAATTTATTTGTATATGAAGTCCATACAATGGTTTTTCATTTTCGCGAACCGGTCAGTTACCTTGCTGTGGAAGTTAGGAATTGTATCGATAAGAGGTTTCTCAATACTTATCATTGCAAGAGCAGAAACTCTGTCTTCCAGCATTGTACTCCGTAAATATGTTTTAATTCTTTTCAAGGAAGAAAAACACCTTTCCGCTTCAGCAGTTGTCATAGGAGACGTTAACAAAATTTTCATCAAAACATATACTTCGCCGAGTGTTTTGTAAATACCGGTGTTTCGAAACAATTGGTGGAGTTGCGCAACTCCCGATGCAAGGGAAAATTGTGAATTTCTTTCGTATAGAACAGAAAGTTCAGTTTGCAAACGATTTTTATTTAGCATGGGATATGCCTGGTAAGTTTCGTTAAATTCTTGAGGAGGAAATTGCCTGCAGTACGTTTCAAATTTCTCTTGTAACAGCAACTTTCCTGCAGATAGATGACCAGTAAATTCGAATCTAACCCTAGCTTGCATACATATTGCGTCACAAACTTCTTTGACAGCGGCGTTTCGATTTTCATCACATTTCCTCTTACGAGATACGGGCATAGAATCAGTATTTGTGGACACCAAGTTTTCGAAATTCGTTTCTCTGATTAAAGAAATTGCGCGATAAAAATTTTCCAGTGATGAAAAAGCGCTCGAAGAATTAATATTGCGATTTTGAAATGCATCGTATAATCAACGTGTGGCATAATAGGATGGAAGACGCCAAGCCAAAATATAAAGTTGTTGTCATTGAGAAGACGAAGAAGACCGGATGCTTCATTAACCGTTTGGGTATTATTTGAATTCTGCAATTTTTCGAAACATTCTTTCAGCTGTTCAATGTTTTCAAAAACTGTATTTACGACTCTTGAATTGAAATTCCATCGTGTATCGGAATCACGTGGAATTCTTCTTGACATGCAATTTTCAAGCTCAGCTAATCTCTGAGAAGAACGCGAAACAAATGCTGGAATTCCTGACAAGCTACTAAAAAAGATGCGTACTTCTCTATTAGTTGAAACTGATTTACTCATTACTAAATTTAATTTATGAGCATAGCAATGAATAAAATGGGCATTTGCGTAAGTTTCTTTTACTATTTTTTGAACACCGCCACGCGCTCCGCTCATAACTGCGGCGCCATCATAAGTTTGAGCAATTAGTTTCCCAGTATTATCTTTTAAAACAATTTTCAACTGCTCCAAAATCTGTTTCGATAATCCTTCTGCATCTCGTGACTCAGGGTTATAAAATCCCCAGAATCTTTCGTATGTGGTTCCATTGAATTCGTAACGAAAAACAATTACCTCCTGTGTTTTCTCAGAGATATCAGTCGTATCATCGGACATAACAACCAAAAATTGAGCTTGTTCAATTTCATTCGAAATTTCAGTTCGACAAATGTCTAACATACAATCCAACAATTCATTTTGAATTGTTTTTGAGTTATCTTTAAACACTGTAGAATTTTCAAAATGCGCTTTCAAATTTTCATCCAATATCCCTGCGAAATTTAACAATCCTCGAAAAATACCAGGATTATCGGAATCCGCTTTTTCATTATGTCCTCGTAGCAGAAGTTCAAATTTACCGCAAAATATCAGGCAGTCGATGAATTTTGATAAAATATCACTATTCTTTTTGACGTTTTCATTGAACTTTCTCATATATTTAATTTATACGCTCCGCTTACCTGTGTCGCTATATTAATTTTTCCCAGCATACTAAAATCTGTCGAATTTTTTATATGTTGTGCTGAATTTTCGTGTTTCTTGATTTTTCCATTCAAATGTTTCAAGTCTACCACACCAGTTTGAGTCCAAGAAATTTCACCGCCAAAAAGTAGACAAGGAAAACAAAAGAAAGCGTTTTTAATTTCACAACCGCAAAGCCAGTCACATTTTGAATAAATATCCGCTTTAAATTTTCTTTCAAAAGTATTGTTTCGGCTAGATGACGTTTGTATAATATTCAATTGCGGAGTCGGCCTCCCACGAGCCTTAACGTTACACTTTTCTGCAAACGATAACCGCGAAAATTTGTTATTCAGCAAACACGAAGCCGAATTCAATTCACTTTCACGAAAATCGCTATTTCCAGCCATAATTAAAGTTAGCCTTTCTACCAAAACAATCGAAGTAATAAAATCCTTATAAATAAATATATTTATTCAATCAATAAAACATAAGTAAATGAGCAACAATAATAGAAGAACGCGCGCATCAACATTTCATTCTGCAGTTGGAATATTAATCTTGAAATACAAGTCTACCTAGCTGGGCTGGTTTTTGTGCAGCCCGAACGCGGTTAAAAAGAAACCACTGCGCATGCGCCTTTAACATCGTTTTCTCGCGGAACTACGCTTTTTATGTTTCCTAAATGTGTCAACAAGAGCTGCATCATACGTAGCCCTCACCAACGTTCTAGGATGAGCGTCCAAAGAGAAAAAATTACTTTTTTAAACGAAATTTCAAAATTTTGGATAATTTTAATTGATTTTTGAATATGAAAAAAAAATTATACGGTAATTTTGTAGGTTATGCACGAGCCGCCACTGGATTTCAGTATAATTTTGTTCTTCGGTACCATTTTTTTGTCTTTATTTCCCAGTAGGGCATCTCTAAAAGATACCCCAGAGGAAGGAAGTTTATTTGAATGCAACACCGCACTCACAGCCGACTGAACCTGCGTTGACTTAGATCGATACTTAACTAAACTAGAAATTTTAGCTCGATCGCATTGACCGTTTGAATGTTATAAGGTCGAAAATTTTGCTTTTCACCGCATGTGTTGATAAATACAATTAATTTAACAAAACAAAATAAAATCGAAGTTAATCGCTAAAAAATTTTTATTACATAAACGCGAAGCTTTTCGACTATGAAGTCATTTTCAAGCTATTGTTAAATTTTTTTTTTAACAGTAGCTTAAAAATGACTTCATAGTCGAAAAGCTTCGCGTTTATGTAATTAAATTTTTTTAGTGATTAACTTCGATTTTATTTTCTTAAATTCATAAAATCACTACTTTCCACTACATCAACATTAATATATCGTTAAATTTTTTTTTTTTAACAGTAGCTTAAAAATGACTTCATAGTCGAAAAGCTTCGCGTATATGTAATTAAAATTTTTTTAGTGATTAACTTCGATGTTATTTTGTTAAATTCATAAAATCACTACTCTCCACTACATCAACATTAATATAGTTAATGCCAATATTTTCATCGTAAAATAGAATTCTCCTTCAAGATGAACAGTTGTGGGTTTAGACTAGGTTATTTTACCGCTCACCAAATTCCCAGAATTATTGATTTCATCGCTGATAATTTTAATCTTCACGAATATGCGGGAATGTTATTAATTGACAGAGAAAATCTTTCGATACTTCTTGGCATACGTATTAGAGAGTTCCCTTTATTATACGTCAATTAAATATTATTAAGTGAATCAAGGCTTAATAATCGTGCTCTATATGTTACCGATAGAGCTCACAAATCTCTATACCTATGTTCTGACTTATACGGCAGTGCTTATCAAAAACTACAACTAACACGAAATCATTGCTTCAGAATACATTAGTGATTATTTAATAAAAAATTTCTAAAATATTTTCTTATAATTTATTATAAAAATTATTTTTTAAAAAGTGTAAAAAGTACGATAAATAAAATAAGTCTTCAGTATTCTTTGGATGTATAAACGCAGTTTTATCATTGGGGCTTTGAGTATGTTTTTTTTCTCTGAATCGTTTAATACTTTCGGACAACCTTTTATCTGAGAGTTATTATATTTATTTCTCGTCGGAGTTGTTAAATATGCAACTTCTTGAATACATCGCGTATAACGATTTCTAGATATGTTTAAATTTCTGCGTATTTAAATTAATTTTATTTTCAATAATTTACCGTCAACTATTCGAAACTGTTTACTCAGTAAACGTCGTTTGTTTACGAATGAATAAACCGCTAACATTCATAATTATCGGATAATGATCAGAGACATCATCGAGATTCAATAAATAACTGTTTAATATTGATGTACTTTTACACACGAATAAATCGAATAAAAATGCAATATGATTATCATCTATTTTATGTCCGCTTTCTAGTAAACAAACGGTTATAATTTTTCATTCTTATAACATCTACGTAGCTGATTTCATTTCGCATTGTTTAAATGGAATCGCCGTGTTTTATGCGTGACATTAAATTCTATTGTCGAAATGAATCTGAGAGAGTTTTTAAATATTCATCGAATTGGTCTTGTTTTATATTACGTCTGAAAGGGCAAAAAAACGGATGAATCTATGGTACAGAAACGGGTTTCAATTTTGACCATAATTGCCTGTGAATAATCTGCGATAAACTTATCCACTTCATAGTGATAAAAACGGAACGAATTCACTTAAAGCGAAACGGTCCACGCTTCGGTATTTCGATATGTTAAATATGTAGTTAGTTACGATAGGAAATGGTCTTGCGCATTAAACGCGCGTGTGTGATTTGTTGCAATAATTTCGAGTATATTGTATGATATTATGAGCGCTATACTATAATTTTCCCTAGTAAATTCTATACTTTTACTCCGGATACATTAAATATTGTAGGTCGTAGATTTTATCGGAATTTTCGATCGAGTTTTAAGTAGACAAAGTGTGATATATTAAGGTTGATGTATTGTAGAGTATTATGAATTACAAAATAATAATAATAATAATAATAAAAAAAACGAAAAGTTAATCGCTATAAAAATTATTTTATTAACGCAAAGCTTTTTGACGTCATTTTCAAGCATATACAACAAAAGTTGTTTTTTTTATCTTCATTTATTTCGTTTTGCTAATGGTATATTGAAACTTAATGTACTGTAAAGCAGTATAATTATCTGTCGAGGTAAATTTTGGTCTAGGATGTTGTTTTTAAATTTTTAATGTACTTTTTGTAAAATAATTAAATAAACGTTTCTTCTTCTTTAAAACAAAAAAAAAAAAAAAAGGGAAAAAAAAGGTGACAGGTATACAATTACGAACAGGATTAATAAGAATAAAGTGAAAATGAGCTAACCGCATAGCGTGAAGAACAGAACGAAAGTAGACCGTAATAATTCGCGAAAACGACTGTGTCTGATGTTGTGACGTAAAGAAATCAGACGAAGGCTGCTGATTACCTGGATGCGAATTTCCTAAAATTTGGAAATCTACAGTAAATGACAACGATGCGTTTAATCGAAAATTTAGTATATTAAAACTATCAACATCGTCGTTACACGGTTCAATGTCGAGCCTATTGAATTTTTGTCTACGAAATTAGTTAGTATTCGATGCATCAGTTTTATATGTAACGCAGATGCGTGTGCCCGTATGAGATTATACGGCGTTAGGTATACTGAATTTTAAATTATATAACGATGAAAAACTTTATGCTGCGAGCAACATTAGATTAGGTTGGGTTAGGAAACTCTAGGAATTATGTCATCGGTGCGCACGCAAACGCACACACACATATATATATAATATATGATCGGAATAAGTGACTAGTTTTAAATTAAAAAATTTTAACAAAATTATTAACGGGTTTATAATTTGTTTTTTTAAACGAATTTTACCAATCGGCCAACCCATTTTCGTTATTGATTTTTTATGCGCAATCGTTACACATTACGTTGTGCAGAACTGTTTATTTTGAAGTACCGTTATGTTAATTAGGCTTGGCCGGCCGATCGACGTTGCACGAATAAAACCCGAACAGAATATAATATTATTCAGCCGTGTGTTAATTGATTAATTTCTAACAATACAACAGATTACGTCGATTACTGCACAGAAATTACAATTTTGTTTTTTTACTACGAAAAAGTAATAATAATAATAATAAAAATACGAAGTTGAAACTGTATGTACTTAAAGCATACATGTACAACGAAATTATTGCTACTAATATACTCACGAACAGATAAATTCCCATCCATACACACACATGTGTATATATATATATATATATGTATGCAAGAAAATACACACATAGATAAGCTACAACGTACACGCGAGCGAAAATATTATTATTTAGAGTGGACGAGGCAATTCAACTTCGTAGTTGTCAAACCCTTAAGTTGATAATTTTAAGAATTCTCTAGAATGACTGTGAAAAACGTCAAAACAACTCGGATGTTTATTCTGTGATTTCTTGTATAATGTAAATAAGCAACATAGTGAAGAGCGTGCATACTGTTTGGTTTTCGTAAACACTGCCCTACGAGTGCACGAGTTGGACGGACACCGGAAAAAAGAAAATCTTATAAGAATTTCATCTAAGTGGGACAGTTCAACTGTGCCTCTCTTCGCTCTTATAAACCATATATATATATATATATATATATATATATATATATATATATATATATATATATATATATGTATGTGAGAAAGAATTTTTCGTAGTGGAAATGCGCATTACTGGATCTGATAAATTTATAATGTAAGTACCTCAAAATCGTTTTTTTTTCTACTTCTTAAATTCTATTTATTAAATCAATACCAGATTTCAAATACAAACAGACGAACAGACCAGATAAGTATATAATGTTAAATGGGTTAAGATGTAAAAATGGTTGCTGCTTCGAAGCATTAAACCTAACATTTTATTCCCCTTACAAAAAGTGCATTCGTTACAATTTCGAAGTAAGTTATGCATCAAATAAAAGTTCCTCACGCGCATATTTCTATATTTAATGACGAACCTTCTATACGGTACACATCAGTAACGAGAAATTTGCGTGTAAATATAAATAAGTTTACATTTAGATGCGTTAATTGATAAGTTGTTTGTGACGCTCGACTGCAATATTCAGCAATTCATTCATGTATAATAAAAAGGAAAAAAATCACCCGAAACGGAACCCTGAAGCACATCTGACGAGCAAACGTTCAATTTGAAGATACAATTTTAATAATATCACCGTATCTGAAGGGGGTAATCCGATTGCGTGAAAATTCTTTTACGAACATTGCGTGCCGATCTTATATTCTACATGTAGTTAAATTTTGTTGACAAACACTCCAGCACCTACGCCACCGCGACGCACACACACACACACACATATATATATATATATATAAGTAGATTCTCCGGTACCATGATTCTTGATATGATTAATATTTGTTGAGATGCGGGACTAAATTAATCTACACCATAATTGCATCTAAAATTAATGTTTTGGTGTAAAAAGTCTCGCAAAAGTTTTATATAGTTATAACATTTAAGCAATTGTGGATAAATTATATATGTATCATCGGAAAAATCTAGCGCGCTGCAAGAATTGCCACTCGAGCGTTTGGTAATTTGATTCAGTAATTTTTTTCTAGATATCAACGTTGTTTCCGGTAAAGTTTGACATCTTCGTTTAATCCTGGAAATAAAAAACCATTTTCCACCAGATTTTCGTAGAGTAGTGACTACCAGGTAATTTTTTACGTACGATTACTTAGCACTTCAGTAGTGTATGTATGCTGATGTGTCGCAACGTTCAGTAGTTAATCCTATTCTGTTGCTACTTTACGCCGTGAACTTGTTTTACACTTCTCAAACAATAACCGGCGCCTTTTCGCCGACTACACTGAAATTATACATTATTGCCGCGGTTACGAAACAAGCTGACCCTATCCTTCAAACAACGCTGTAAAAGAAGCGTCTTAGGCTGGTTTCATTACTAGATAAACTCAACCATAGTAAGTCTGTAATAGTAGATTATACTATTGGTCTTCGTGGACTCATTTAAACCTTATCTAGACGGTAAATCGGTTCCGGTCGTTAACTCCGCTCGTTTCTTACTCCTTCATCTATAGATTTCAAGGTCAATTGGTAAAAAATATTGAACGGATTTCACGCTTTCTATAAATTCTGACGACTTCTTCAGCTCTTCAAAGTAAGAAGATCTTCTACATTTCGATCGTTCAATCAACACGGAACTACGGAGGAGAAATTTGAGGAATCGCATCCCAGTTCAACCTTAATATATAGGAAAAATTTTAAAACGAATTTATGCGTAAGATCTTCAAAGCATCTTTTGGTTCGTTCTCAACTTTCAATGACTTTAAGATTGATTTCAGTTCCTGTTCTAGTTCACCAGCAGATGAAACCCACATCGTAATGTCGAAGCAGGCTTACTGTTATTAGACGTTCTTAACGACACCTGTCGATTGAAAAGCAAGTAACACTTTTTTTCTCTTGTATTTAACTCGGTTAAAATTTTGCTTATTTCTATTTGTTAATTTATCACGAATTTTGAATAATCGTTATATAAATTAACGAAACAAAATAAGATCGATTATTATATAAGCAAAGCTTTTCGACTATAAAGTCATTTTCAAGCATTACCGAAAACCATAAACCTTCATATAAATATATATATATATCATCAATCATCCGTTTCATCACCTCTGGTGATATCGTGATCATTATTTCCTGTTTTTTGAAACACGAGTCTGCGCCATAGATCTCTGTTTTGCGCATAACGAACGCATTGAAGGAAACTTCGACCCATTGTTTTGCAGACTCTGTCAGTTCATCTCATAGGAGGCCGGCCTCGTCTTCAACTTCCTTCCATGATACATTGTATACTAGCTGTTTCCAACGTTCCTGCTCTGATGCTGTGGCCAAAATATTTTAGTGTTCGTTTGCGAACCACTGAATCTGTTCTGTATGCCGACTTCCAACAGAATAGAGTTATTAGTTCTTTTCTCGGCCCATGAAACGCGTAGCAGCCGCCTCCAGCACCACATTTCCAACGCATATATTTTCTTCATATCCAATTTACGGGGATTGTCCATGTTTCCGAAGCGTATAAAAATACCGAGAACACGAGATCCTGCACTAAACATATCTTTAATGTTTTACTTATCGCTGAATCGAGCCAGAGTTTCTTCAGTCGTCCAATCGCACTGCTGGTTATTTGTGCTCTATGACGAATTTCGAATTCGCATCTACCGGTATTTACTATTATAGATCCTAGATATGCGAACCTGTCTACAACTTCGAAGCCATTTCACGAATTTCTAGCGTGTTGTTCTCAGGCCGATGTATTATGATAATCGATGTTTTTTATTTATTTATTAGCGGGTCGTACTTAGCGCTGGTGATTTCTAATTAATGTATGAAACTGATCATGCTCTCTAAAAACTTGTTGTTATTAGTGTAGCGTCGTCCGCATATCGAAGGTTTCCAACACCTATTCCTCCGACTGAAATGCCATATTTTTTTCCCCTTTTCAAATTCATTCCAGACGTTATATAATTAGATAAAAATAAAAAAAAGACAAAATTTGCATCGTAATTTATTTAATCGAACCAGTATAATTCGCTTACGGAAGTGACATAATAATTAAACGCGTATAATAACATCGATATTAATCGATTAGGATGTTCGAATGACATATTCTTATAATCGTTGTTTTTTTCTTCTGTACGTCGTTACACTATGCTAAGTTTAAATAAACGCGATAAAATATCTGATCAAATTTAAAGCGATGTATGAAATTAATCGCTTTCTATTCTTAAAATATATTCATTTTTACAAAGTTTGACCATATAATATTCGATTAAATACATTGTGAAATTATTTAACAAACGTGAAGTAATATAATATTGAAAACGAGATAACATCTAATTTATATATATATATATATATATATATATATATATATATATATATATATATATAATATATATGTGTGTACACATATATTTCGTGAATTTATTGTATAATATATAATATAATAATATAATATATAATAGAATAATATAATATATAATAGAATAATATAATATATAATAGAATAATATAATATATAATAGAATAACATAATATAATAGTGTTTGTTAGTAAAATAGTGCGCATTATTTTGCGAAAAAAAAAACACATTATATTTAAATCATGTTGATATATATATATATAATATGCATGTTGTGTGTGTGTGTACTCGTTTTGGGTATGAATTCCTAGCTGGATAGAACTAAATTATATGCGAGGACAAGCGTGTATGTAAAATAAACTTGCGCGCAAAAATTATTTTTTATAACAGCGCGCTAATTTCGATAAAATGAAATTAACTATAATTAATCGAATAATAATTAAAATAAGCGAAATTACATTAAACTACGACTGGTGAATTTGTAATCGGCGGGTGAAAGCTAAGAATAGATAAAAAAAAGTAATTAAAAACTCTCCGCGAAAAATAACTTAAACGAAAACACCTAATCAGCAATATTAATGTCGAATTAAAAAAAAAACAACAAAAAAACGGCCGTCTTTTTTTAACGGCGATGCCTTATACAGCCTACCCAGCGTGATACTGTACTAACTCATATTTCTATCGACAACTTCTCTAGACATAATGTCCGGAAATAGATGTAAATTCTCAAAATGAAGAAGGGACCTTACATTGTAAGGAGGACTGTTAAGAGACGCGCGCAGTAATTTAAGGTATAGTTCAGAATGTGATGTTATTAAAGAAGGGCATTCGAAGAACATATGATCAGGATTGTAAACTACACGTACAGTATGGAAAGGACAGTAAACAGTTTCTCTAAGGCCGAATAAAGAATAATACGGTCTGGTAACACGAGTAATGTTCGAACTGTAATCTGATGATAAGTACAATTCATCTCGGCTTAATGTTTTAAAAAAAGTAGAACCGCGGAAATCTAGTAAGAGACGGTTACAATTGATAGTACTTAGTAATAGGCGACGCTGCTGTGTACACTCCACATCTGTTCTCAGAGTTTCTTATGTTCCGACTGTATAAAATGTATGATATCAAGTGCTGAAACTGAAGTGAATACCCCACATAGAAGACCTACCTTTTTTAATGAATATACAATTTCATTGTCGAGGATTTCTCGATG